>LPNX010759104.1:352402-478268 GCA_001517045.1 Pseudotsuga menziesii | reverse complement strand
AGATAAGCATTGAACCATGGTTTGTGTGTGGAAGGATCCACCTCATCAACTCAGCACATGGAAACATTTCTGGCCTGGTGGCAACCTTCATGATTGCAGACTTTTCTATGTTTGCGTAGATGTGTTCCTCCTCCAGGCCCATATCTGGGACTTCCCTACGGGAAATCATCCTGTGTATGTCTCCCCACTTATACTTAGGGTCCACCCCTGTGACACACTGTGTATCCTCATATATGTACTCAGTTGGTAGGTCGGCCTCTATTGCTGTTTGTTCTTCTACCACAGGGGCCTTCTTTTTCTGTCTTCTGGACATTTTGAAATCTTCCTGCAATGTAAAACACCATGATATTAAGCAATTCTAATTTGTGATCATTAAGAAGCAGTTTTATCCTTTCTCCATTGCCTATGTGACTATGATGGTATCAGATATAGGCTCTTCAAGTTGAAAGATTTGAACTAGTCATGCAAATCTTTTGAGCTGTGCTATTGTCTTATGTCAATGTGTAAGGGAGAAAGCAAATCTCACATGCATGCATAACCAATCTATATCATGACTATCTGAAACTTATCAGCATAAAACTCAGATTATTTCTGAAATATCACAAGCAAGATCCTAATACTGCGGAATTAAAACTAGCATTATTCATTCCATGGCCTATTATCAAAACACATGATTTCACAGGCTGCCATTAAATAAATGATATGCAATGCAAATGCGTGATTCTCAAATGCGGGCACACGACTGCGACAGGTTCGAATTCAAAAAATGGCTCTACGGTAAAACTCATGCTATCGCGAGTATGGATTTACGTTGCTGCGACTATAAACCGCGGGAAACCAAAGCAAGTCTTCGCACAAGGGAAAACCATCAGCGCCATCACTCATTCTACCCCCAAAGCTTCGAGAAAAAATAACTGCGGCACGGCCCTAGGGTTTCACCGTGGCCGACAATGGTAAATGCGCAGCGCGGATGCTAAGTTTAGGGCTCGAAAGACAGGGAATCGAACAGCCGGGCATCTATCATGAATAAAACGGTGAAACCCCTATCCAAAATGTTTCAAGGACCTCATCACAGCAAGAAATAACCAGGTGCAGGCGGCATAACGGCCGCCTGCACCGTGTCTTCCTCTATCGCTAGGGATGAACTAATCAGAGGAGGTAGACGAAAATGCGGTCCTTATAAAAAGGAAAAAACCAATCCCTCTAACCGCACAAGTTATCCAAAAATAATAAAGATAAACCGTGGACGCAAACTACTGGGGAAAAGAAAAACCAACCCTAGCCGTGAGTATAGAAAATCCGTAGGTGAACGGAACGGGACTACGAGCCGTAAATTTTACATTCTACACAGCATAAGTCACTCAGCTGAACCCTTGAAAAGAGGGGTTAAGATCCTACCTGGCAGGAGTGCACAAACGAAATGGCGACAACGATGGAGCCTTCGATCAACAGCTGGACGCGGGTACCGGTACGATGCTTCCACACGACTCGCGAGCTCGACAGTGTTGACAGCTTGGACGCGATAAAACAACAATAAAAAACCCAAAATACGCCCCCGTATATATAAAATCTTCACCCATGCGACCAATCAAATCGGTCGGAGCGGGCGCGAAAGTCATATCGGGCGACACACTTCAACCCTCTCCGCAACGGCGGGCCATCATCATCATTAAACCACCCGCAACACAAAACATAAGTCATGCGATCAAACGCTGTAGTCGGGCGGCGGCAAATACATTGGTCGGATGACCAAGAGTTCGGCCACACCCGCAACGGCGGATCATCTTCCAAACTTCACCGTCCGCACGAGGAAAAAGAAACTTTACATTGCACGGTTCGGCGGTATACAAAATCTCCGGACTTCCCATTGATCCGCAACGGCGGAGGTGGAAGTTTTTTTTTATCCCCCTCCGACGCGGAATGAAAACAACGTCCGCAACATAAAGACATGTGAACTCCCCCGCAACGGTGAAACAAAACCATCAACCTTCGCACAATCGGCGCGAGACAAACAGCTGAGATCCAACGAAGGCCCGCAACGGCGGGGTGTAACAAAATCACCAAGTTCTGGAGATCATCCGCAACGGCGGGTCAACAAGACTAAACCGAGATCTTAAAAGCACCCGCAACTGCGGCCCGGACACAAAAGTTAAGAGCTGAAGGACACCCGCAACGGCGGCCCGACCACAGATTAGGTAGATCCGAAACACACCCGCAACGGCGGGCTTGTCAACAAACTAACTCCCGCTACAAGAAGGCTTTAAAACGAAAGCTTTTTTTTTTTTTTAAGTTTTGCAAAACAGCAAGGGGCTCAATTAAGATGAAATTTAATGCATGACAACGATGAGAAATCAGTCAATTGATAACACTCAAACTTCGAGAAGGCGTTTGGAAATCCACAAGTTAAAATCAACAGGATGAAACAAAGAAAAGGACTGAACTAACCAAAGTAAAGGAGGGTCCAAAATTTTTTTGAAATTTGGGAAATTGTTGCAGCTGCAACACAATGTAAGACCCCAAGAACAGAAATAGAATCTCCCTTTTCGCAGTAGACTGCCTCTCTCTCTCTCTCTCTCTCTCTCTCTCTCTCTTGCACAACTGCTCCAGTGAGAAGTGTGTACAAATGAGGGAGGGCGCCTCCCTATTTATATTCTTCAGTTGTGTTACCTTTTGGTCCAACATGGCTGACTTCTAGACCTTATTGGGCCGACCTCCCCTAGGGAGTCTCAAAAATACATTTTATATAATGCTTTTGTGGGTACTATTGCCCCAACTTACAACAGAGGGTTTACCTCATGACTCTCACATGACCAATTACATCAAGAAAATCTCCAAATTGAGCAATAAGCGCCTCCCTATTTATATTCTTTAGTTGTGTGACCTTTTGGTCCAACATGGCCGACTTCTAGACCTTACTGGGCCGACCTCTTCTAGGGAGATTCAAAAATACATTTTATATCATACTTTTGTGGGTACTATTGCCCCAACTTACAATAGAGTTACCTCATGACTCTTACATGACAAATTACATCAAGAAAATCTCCAAATGGAGGAATAACATCTCCAAATGAGGAATACAATAAAAGTACAATAGAATATCTTTCGAAGTTACATTTCTTTCAACAAAGTAGACATCAACGATCAGGTCTATATAGTCATACAGAGCTGTACAAACATATCCATGTAGTCAAATGGGCAGGTTGTACAACGTGCAACAACCTGCAAATAGTTTTCTCGACTTTGGGCAGGCCAATTCTCCTCAATAAGTCTACTCCTGAATTGTTTCGTTATACACCCGTGTTGAGGCCTGGACATTCGCAGGTAACAACACTTAGAGATTCTCCCCAGTAAACGTTCCCAACTAGCCCATTACTGTTTGGTATGGGGAATCCGTCCGGTTTACGATCCGGCTACCGTGGGTCAAGTAACAAAATAAAGGTTTTACCGGTTACGGCCCGGTCCACCGTGTATATTTTAGTTTTTTGAATTTAAGTATGATATGTAAGTGCCTATCTAAGAATGCAGATTGATAGAGAATACGAGGAGCGGTCACAATGTGATGCACAGGTTCTTACCTCTCGTCTTAACTCTCTCGCATCTAAATCTCACACAACAAGAAACTAAAACTATCTATCTAACCTATCCCTAGGGAGCAAGATTATCATTTATCAATGAGTAATGTATTTCTGCGCTGCATTAAGAAAAATCACAGATAGCTGTTACTTATTTCAAAACACATGAACATTAATAGAAGAATGAACAACAAGGTAGCTCATTGTTTATGAAAAACCTTCATTACTCATAGTGGAAATTTCATAGAATAAACTAGAGCGCATTCATAACAAGACATAGGTTCAAAGAGTTAGAACAATCTCACAGTTAATGGACACAAGCTGAAAACGAAATAATTCACATTCAACAGATCCATAGCACATCATTTGAAAATATCCACCAAGCTTTCTCCAACAGGAAACTTGTAATTCTTATTGCAAAAGGAAATAGTTCTTCTTACAACATGCTCTCACAAATCTATCTGGGAAAAAGTCCTTTCTTCTATCTAACTCTCCTATATTTATACAAAACAGCAAAACCTTTGGCCTGCCCCTTGTGACCTTTGGGCTCCCCCCCAACTGTTCATTCTCACAATTTTGTCTTTTAGTGGGTGTTATACAATACGTTACATTAGATTAAAATTTAATAGCACTTTTTATAAAGAGAGACCAATTTGGTCGTTGATGGACTTTTCCCAAGCCTGGGCCTCTGCTACTATCGATCTGTGAAATCTCAGATCCTCACTTTCTCCTTCGCTTTCTTCATCTCTGCTTCTTCATTTCTTTCTCTTCCTTCAATGTTGCCTCCTTTCCTCTGCTTTCTCTTCTAGACATATCTTCTTTGCAGCAGCAAATCACCCTGTCATGAAAATAGCAGATTTTAGACCATTTGGTGTTTAATAAAGTAACACAAACTGTATCAATACATGCATTCTGTAAAATGAACTCTAAACAATATTAATGCATAAAAGAAACAATGATAATGCAAAGAAAAATCTTGCAAGCTGGGTCTGAAAATCCTCTAAACCCGCTGTCCAACTAAAACCACAATCCCGATAGAACAGACTCTTCATCTAAAACCAGGTTGCATCTGAACTAACTTGAAACCCCGTGAAGAAAGCATGAACCAAGATAATGCAACCGACGCTCCTCAAAAAACCAAACCCCAAACTACACTCTTCATCTCAGAAAAACCTTGACTCGACCAGTACCTACGAGAAAACTCCGCCATCCCATAAAATAGAGTAAAAGCACAATCAAAAAACGGCGGGAAAACCCTACCAACAATCGAAAGCAAAAATGCTAAGCATCGGGCAGATAATCCACTTCGGCAGGCGGGATCACTATAGCATCGGACGGTTAGTTCACTAAGGAGCCGCAACGACGGAAGTCATATGGACTAATGGTTCCACAGCAATAGAAAACATCGGCGATCGGAGGCCCGGAGGACTAACTAGTAATGCGTCAGCAAATTAGTCTTCAACCCTTCCGCAGTGTCAGCACTCCCAAACGCTAAAGACCGCCGATAGTTAAGCGTCGAAGATCGAAACCACTAATGCATCGGTCGATTAGTTCACTACACAGCCGCAACGGCGGAAGACATTCTGACTACGGCTTCCGCGACAATAGAAAATCATCGGCGATCGAGAGAACTAAGGACTACGGATCGGCGAGTTTAAAGCTTAACGCAACCGCCGTGTTGGCAACAAAAAAGACTAGCCCTCCGATCAATCATCAACACCGCTCCGACCGCGATAAAATAAAATCGCCGACAGTCCAAAAACAATTTAGATAAAAGCGCATCGGCAAAAATAAGACTTTCCATCGGGGCGTTCATTATTTAGCTTCCGCAACGACGACTACGTAGAGAACTATGGCCCCGATTCACTGTTCAAATGACTTCCGCCAGTGATAAATGAAAACATTTTTAAATCAAAAGGCCCTTAAACTCCACAGTCAAAAGCATCAGCTGGACAAAAGGTAATCATTCAACTTCCGCAATGGAGGAAAGCAGTCTACCTCAATTCAACTTCAAACAATCCAAATTTCTAGCAAAGGGAAAACAGAGTTCAGCAACCCAGGCAAGATAAAATTAAAAGGAGGGTCCAAAATTTTAAAAATTTGGGAAAATAGTTGAAGCTGCAACAAACCGCTAAAAGTTGATTTGAAGGAGCGAACTATCTTTATATTGTGTTTTTGCTTCCACAATTTATTTTCTTGTTATGTGAAGAAATGCATCAAGCCAAGATCTTTCTTCTCGAATTCTGCAACAAGATTCTTCTTACACTCTGAGATTTGCTTCTCATTACCTGTCAGGAATAAGTGATCCACATACAGCAATAATATGACAAGTTCATCATCCATAACCTTGAAGTAAAGGTTAGGATCAGCCTTGTGTTTGGTAAAGCCCAAGCTTGTCAGAAAACTATTGATTCTTCCATACCAAGTTGCTCTTGGAGCTTGCTTCAATCCGTACAGAGCCTTCTTCAATTTACAGGCATGTGTTCTTTTGTCTTCAACTACAAAACCTTGTGGTTGTTCTATGTACAATTCTTCTTCAATGACACCATTTAGGAAGGTTGTTTTTCACATCCAACCGATGTAACTTCCATTATGTCTTGCCTGCTAGTGCCATGATGGCTGTGATAGAAGTGTACCTTGCTACAGGAGCAAAATATCTCTTCATAATTGAATCCTTCCTTTTGAGAGAATCCACGAGCCACAAATTTGGCTTTGTGCTTCTCAATACTTCCATCGACTATATGTTTTATCTAGTAGATCCATTTGGAAGATACCACACTTTTGCCTTCTGGCTTGGGAACTATTTCCCATACATCATTCTTCATTATGGATTGGTATTCTTTTGTCATAGCTTCTACCCATTCTTTATTTTGAACAACTACTTCTAAACAAGTAGGTTCTTTGTCTACACGATCACACATCAAAGCCACATAACTAGGAAATGGCTATAGCCTCTTGTGAGCCTTGTGAGCCTTTTGGAGCACCATACCTTTCTGCTTCTTGAATAATCTCACGGGCTTCTTGAATAATCTCACGGGCCCAAGTTGGCTTTTTCTTGTGGGAGATATTCATGTGGGGAGGTTCTTGGGGCTCCAACATATCATGTTCTTCTAGAATCTCATCATCATGAGAAGGTGCAACTTCTTTCATTGGTTTTGCAGCTCTGAGAGCTACATCTTCTTCATATGTTTCTTCAGGTTGGCACTTTCTCGACTTCTTGAGAGTTGCATCTTCATCAAAGGTTACATCCCTGCTGAATTCCATATGATGGTAACCTGGTATATAGATTTTGAAGGCCTTGGAGACCTCACAATACCCAACAAATATTCCTTTCTTTCTGAAAGGATCCAGCTTGGTTCTAACCGAGAAGGACTACTTAGAGATGATGACCATGCTCTAGCTACTCATACCAGAAGAAGAACAGGAAGGCATCATTTCAAGAAAGAAACTCATAAGGGGCCTTAACCACCTAAGAAGTTTCAAAAGAATAAAAAAGGGAGATTACAAGTAGAAAGATTTCTCCACTTATCATTGTTACCATTATGATAAGATAGGACACATTGCCAGAAATTGTCCGATAAAGAAAGAAGAATATAAGAGGAAGAATAACAAAAGACATCATGCTAACTTAGCAAAAGAAGAAAAAGAAAAAGAAGAAGAAGAAGAAGAAGAAGAACCTCCTTGGAAGTTTGCAAAAGAAGAAGTTGAAGAATATGTTCTCTACAAGATGTATCTGTCACTAGAGGGTGGCCTGTATGAACTAAGAGGTCACTCAGAAGCAGCCTTGATCCATGATCAAGATCTTCCTATGCACTTATGGGCTAAAGCAGCAAGGAGAACAATATATGTCCATGACAGAATATCCCATAGTGCACTTGGATTCAAGGCCCCTGAAGAAATGTTCACAGGAAAGAAACCAGAGGTAAGTCACCTCAAGATATTTGGTTGTCCAGTGTTTGTTCATATACCAAAAGAGAAAAGAACCAAGCTAGATCCTTCCAGAAAGAAAGGAATATTTGTTGGGTATTGTGAGGTCTCCAAGGCCTTCAAAATCTATATACCAGGTTACCATCATATGGAAATCAGCAGGGATGTAACCTTTGATGAAGATGCAACTCTCAAGAAGTCGAGAAATCTTTCTACTTGTAATCTCCCTTTTTATTCTTTTGAAACTTCTTAGGAGGTTAAGGCCCCTTATGAGTTTCCTTCTTGAAATGATACTTTCCTTTTCTTCTTCTGGTATGAGTAGAGCATGGTCATCATCTCTAAGTAGTCCTTCTCGATTAGCTACTCTAGCTTCTTCTTGAACACATTCTTCCCATAGGATATCAAATTTTAGGCTTTCCTTCCTTGCACAGATTGTCTAGATGAAGGAGTCCCGTGGTCTAGTAAGACCATTGAGAGCAGTCATTACTAGTCCAATTTCATCAATCTTGTCTTCAATTGCTTCTAGTTGTTCTTTCAATTGAGAGACCCTTGTGAAGTATTCATGGATAGATTCACCCTTCCTCATTTTTGTACTTTTGAGTTGGGTTCTCAAGTTCATCTTCGGTTGATGTTTCTTCCTTCATACATTCTTGATAGGGCATCAAACATTTCCCTAGGTGTATCCTTAGAGGATACTTGAGGAATCAAGTGATCCTTGATCGAATCAGCTATGATCATCTTAGCTCTAATCATGTCTTTCTTGTACTTTTCCTTTGCTTCATCTTCTTCGGGCTTCGACACAACTCCCTTGATAAACTTTGCAAGATCATTCTCTTCTAGAATGAGTCTATTTTGTATTTTCGAGCATGTAAGTTTTCTATGCCTTCCAACTTGTCACCAAGCTTAGTGCTTGGAGACACATATTGTCCCAGAGATTAGAAAATGACAAAATTCAAAATTTCTCAGGAAATGAAAACTGTACTCACCAAAAGATGCGCTTGACTAAGGCGAGTATGCTGGTACAGTCAGTTTCTGAAGAATCCAAATTCTAACCCTTGAAACTGGACTTGCAAGATCTTGGACTGCAGTTTCTGGTTCTGTTTCTGGTTGTCTGGTTTTCTAGTTTTCAAGCCAAACTAAAGCTTGACTTTCGGAAGAATCTGCCCACTGAAAAACTTCGATCTTGGTGCCAAATGATGCGCCTAGGAGGGGCGCACTTCTCTATGTCACTTGCACTCAAATTTCCACTTTATTAGAAAACCCTAATTTTTTTGTCTGGAGAAGGAGAGAGAGATTTACCTCATGAAAGTTGCTCTTCTCAGGCTAGCTCCGATACCATGTTAAATTTTCTATGCTGCCATAGCTTAAGCATAACTTGATTAGCATTTAATACATTTTCATAATAGCAGCATAAAGAGGATCTTTTTTATAACAAATGGCGGAGACTGTGTTGTATTGGGAGAAGATGTTCCCAACGTTTCGGTCCTCAATCTAGGACCATCCTCAGGAGACTAAATCAGCTCAATTGAAAAGATCGATCCTCATTGTTTATTAATGGTGATCAAAGGTGAGAAAATTAGCTTTTTGGGGTCGACTTTGATCATCCTTTAGACTTCCTAACTCACTAAGGACCATGTTAGACCATGCAAAGGACTCCATAAATCCCAGTCTACATAGAGGAGTATACTTCATTCCTTGTACCTGTGGCAAACAATACATTGGGGAGACAGGTAGATCTTTTCAAATAAGATTAAAGGAACACATCGCCAACATTAAACACAACAAAGTCAAGAAATCAGCCCTTGCAGAACACTACCACCACACGAGACACCATTTATGCATAGAGGACACTAAAATCATAGCAAAAATTGATCATTATGAGAAAAGAAAAATATGGGAAGCTCTCGAAATAGAACTACACAAAAATAACTTAAATAGAGACGATGGACTACAAATTAGTGAAGCATGGAAACCTGTACTCAAGAAAATTAAAATTTAAAGAAATTTAAAATGAAAAAGAATTAAGTAAGTCTAAAGGATGATCAAAGTCAGCCCCAAAAAGCTAATTTTCTCGCCTTTGATCACCATTAATAAACAATGAGGATCGATCTTTTCAATTGAGCTGATTTAGTCTCCTGAGGATGGTCCTAGATTGAAGACCGAAACGTCGAGAACATCTTCTCCCAATACAACACAGTCTCCGCCATTCGTTATAAAAATTGTACACTATGTAATAATGAACAACTTGATAAAGAGGATCACTGAAAGAAACACAATCACAAGGTACACATCAATTTATCCTGGGAAAACCCTAAAAGAGAAAAACCCAGCAAAACTTCCTCAATATAGATTACCAGTATGCAATGACCAAAGAACAAGGTCTCATAGATAGAGAGACCAAACCCCAAGCATAAGGACCAAACCCCAAGCATAAGGGCCAAAACACCAAAGACACTAGTCATCCTTGTTAGTTTTTATAACTCGGTTGGTCCTTCCACATGATTTTGATGTCACATGGGGGGTACATAACTTGTATTTTTCCTAGGGAACTCTTTTTTAATGTAAAATGTTTTATATTAATAAAGTGACTTTTGTATTTTATAAACTTAAAGTGCTTTTAAGTTGTGGGATCTAAAAGAAGTGCATTTAATGTATTTAATATATTAAAGTGAATATGTGCATTAAATGAGAGCCCTCAGCTAAAGCTAATCTCATCCTTTGATTAAGTTGGTTGAGTCAGTTGGGGTAAGTTTGGCTGAAATAAAGTATAAAAGAATGTCTAGGGAAATGTCAGAGACATCAGAAGAAGAAGAAGACAAGAGAGAGAGAGAGAAAAAAAAAATCTTAGAGGAAATTTCTGATTTGTGAGAGATTGATCATCAAACAAATTGAAGGCACAATTCCCAAGAAATCTGTAGCCTTCACTGGACCGTACAATCATTATTGCAGAACGTACAAGCACAGAAATCGAGCAGATTGCAGGCACAAATTTTGAGACAAAATTTTCTGCATTTAATGCTGAGCAAAATCTGTACAATCTGTACTTGGCACAAATCTCGAGAAAACTGTTGTGTACAGTTTGCACATGTGGGTTGACTATGAGCATATTTGGCACATTTCTCAATGCAGATTTACAAATGAGGGTTTCTGAAATTGTTTTGATGTTGTAGGACAAATTCTGAGTTGTTGAATTTCTAATTTCTCTCATAAATAAAATTCTTTCTCTAGGTTTTCCTCTAGCAAGGGTTTGCCATGGGCTTGGCCCTAAATTTCTGTGATTTCACATTTATCTTCAGATTGAAGTTGAGTGCATTGGTGTTTATACTTAAACTATCAGATAAATTCATCTTATGAACTTTTAGTTCAGAAAAGTTATAAATCAGATTTGGAATCAACTATTTGATAAAAGTCCAATAAGAAAGTTTTGTGATTGTTTATCAAATTTCTTCATGGTATCAGAGCGTGATTGTTGAAGAAGGTGTGTTAAGTTGTGTTGATACAGAACAGAATAGGTTCAAGTCAGGGTCAGCTAAAGATCATCAGTTGAAGTCATGACCTCAGCAAGATTGCGAGTTGAAGACGGGTTGGATGGGTCTGATAATTTCATCCCTTGGAAAGAGCGCATAACTATATTGTTCAAAGAGTTGGAGCTATGGGATATTGTTGGTGCTTCTGACACCATCACAGTTCCCACAGATGCTGCTTTGAAGACTCCCTTTGACAAGAAAGAAGCACCATCACAGTTCCCACAGATGTTGCTTTGAAGACTCCCTTTGACAAGAAAGATATCAAGGCACAAAGAATCTTTTTGGACTCTATAAAAGATCATGTGATACCTCACATCACAGGTAAGTCACATGCTTTTGAAATTCGGAAAGCTTTATGTACTCTTTATCAAAGTAAGAATCAAAATAGAAAGATAGTTCTCAGAGAAAAACTGAGGAACACCAAGATGACTGATGCTGATACAGTAACCACTTATCTCACAAACATTCCTCAAGTTAGAGATGAATTGGGTGTTGTTGGTGAGAAAGTGGAGGATGAAGAGCTTGTTAGCTATGCTCTTAATGAGTTCACTGCAAAATGGCACACATTTGTGCAAGGAGTAGTTGCTATGAAACTTCTGGATTGGACAAGGTTATGGGATGGACATTGTTCAAGAAGAGTCCCGAGAGGGGACATTCTAGAATAGCACTGAGAGCAGTGAAGAAAATGTAGCCCTTCCTACCAAAGGAAAAGGTAAAGGGGGGGAGAAAAGGGAAAAAGACCTTCGTAAGGTTCAGTGTTATAACTGCAACAAGCTCAGCCACTATGCTAGTCAATGTCCTAAGAAGAAGGATGAAGACAAAGAGGGAGCAGCATCAACAGAAGTACAAGAACATGCTGCCCAATTTGAAAAGGAAATTTCTTTCGCATAAGTTGAGACTAGTATAGGTAGTTCAATAGATTACCATGACACATGGATAGTTGACAACGGGTTAACTAGCCATATGACCGAAAAGTATGGAGTTTTTCAAAGGATAAAAGAAATTGCTCTAGGACACTTTGTTGAAACAGATATTGGAAATCCTTAGGAAGAGATAAGAGGAGTTGGAACTGTCAAAATTCCAACAAAATCTGGGAGAAATTCTTGAAGTAAGTTTGTTCCAGGTATGAAAGTTAGCAGACTTTCTATGTCATCATTGGAGGATGATGGATATGGATTATTTGTCAAGACAGGACAAATGTTTCAATATTAGATAGAGAACCCAGTTGGTACCACAATTTTACTTGGGAATAGAAGAGACAGACTTTATTTTCTACAAGGAGAAGTGATGTTTCCAGGGTCAGGTGGATGGTTATCTGAGACTGAATCTGAAGATGAGGCAGGTGCACAAATGATACCGTCATATGAGGAGAGTTATATTGGCAGGAGACTTGGCCAGTATGAAGGTTGTGAGCAGATGCAGGGGTTTAGAGAGGATTCCCCTCACAATTCTCAATTTAGAGTTGTTTTTCGACATGAATCTGCAGGTCACATTCCAGAGCAAGAGGGAGCTTCTTCGAAGGGCAGAGACCCATGTGGTGGAGGTACAGGCATTGTCGAAAGGACCTCCCTCGTTAAGAGGCAGTGTTAGTTTTTATAACTCAGTTGGTCCTTCCCCATGATTTTGATGTCACATTCCAGAGCAAGAGGGAGCTTCTTCGAAGGGCAGAGACCCATGTGGTGGAGGTACAGGCATTGTCAAAAGGACCTCCCTCGTTAAGAGGCAGTGTTAGTTTTTATAACTCAGTTGGTCCTTCCCCATGATTTTGATGTCACATGGGGGGGCCATAAGTTGTATTTTTCCTAGGGAACTCTTTTTTAATGTAAAGTGTTTTATATTATTAAAGTGACTTTTGTACTTTATAAACTTAAAGTGATTTTAAGTTGTGGGATCCAAAAGAAGTGCATTTAATGTATTTAATATATTAAAGTGAATATGTGCATTAAATGAGAGACCTTAGATAAAGCTAATCTCATCCTTTGATTAAGTTGGTTGAGTTAGTTAGGGTTAGCTTGGCTGAGATAAAGTATAAAAGAATGTTTGGGGAAATGTGAGAGACATCAAAAGAAGAAGACAAGAGAGAGAGAGAGAGAGAGAAAAAATTCTTAGAGGAATCTGATTTGTGAGACTGATCATCAAACAAATTAAAGGCACGATTCCCAAGAAATGTGTAGCATTCATTGGATCATACAGCCAGACCGTACAGTCATTATTGTAGAGCGTACAAGCACTGAAATCGAGCAGGTTGTAGGCATGAATTTCGAGACGGAATTTTTTGCATTTAATGCTTAGCAAAATTCGTATAGTCCGTACTTGGCACAAATCTCGAGAAAAATGTTGTGTACAGTTCGCACGTGTAGGTTGACTTTGAGTATATTTGGCACATTTTTCAATGCAGATTTACAGATGAGCATTTCTGAAATTGTTTTGATGTTGTAGGAGAAATTTCGAGTTGTTAAATTTCTGATTTCTCTCATAAATAAAATTCTTTCTCTAGGTTTTCCTCTAGTGAGGGTTTGCCCTGGGCTTGGCCCTAAATTTATGTGTTTTCACATTTAACTTCAGATTGAAGTTGAGTGCATTGGTGTTTATACTTAAACTATCAGATAAATTCATCTCATGAATTTTTAGTTCAGAAAAGTTATAAATCAGATTTGCAGTCAAGTGTTTGATAAAAGTCCAATAAGAAAGTTTTGTGATTGTTTATCAAATTTCTTCACTCCTCTTTCTATGTCCCTTCGTCTTTATCTCTCTTGCGCAACGCAAGTGTGTGTGAGTGTGTACAAATAAGGGAGGGCACCTCCTATTTATACTAATCTTCCCAATTGACATTTTCCCTAACTGGGCCGACTTGTCTAACTAACAGGGCCGACCTACCTAGGAAATCCCACAATAATAATTATATTATCCTTTTCAAAGTGTTGTTGACCCGACTTACAACGAAGGGTTTACCTCATGACTTTTACATGACCTTTTACATCAATGACATCTCCCGAAGAAGGAATAATAATAATGTGAAGTACAAGTAGAATATTCTTCGAAGTTACATTATTTCAACACAATAATGGCTATTCCCTATGTCTGAGAGAGCCACCTATTACAGGGTGCCTCTAACTTTGTTTCGTAAAAGTGCAGACTACAAAACCTCTTTTTGGTACCTTGTAGTGGAGGGAGGTTAAACCTCCTACAAATCCCAAAGATTTGACATAGTACAACTAGAATGAGTGATCGTGAAGAGAATCTCATTGGATTTGATAAAGGATCATATGATCGCTCATATCAACGAGACGAGCACTGCCAAGGAGATGTGTGATTCCTTGGGAACCCAGTACTGGAGTGCAAACGTATCTAGAGAGATGCTCTTAAGGAACAAGCTCACCACAACCTAAGTGTGCAAGAAAGATACAGTAGCTAGCTACCTGATGAAGCTAGCAGAGTTAAGAGACTAGTTGGTGACGAAGTCAACGATGACGAGCTAGTTTGAACTCCTTTGAATGGTTGGAATTCATATTGGCACAACTTTGTCAAGGTTATATGTGGTCATCAGAAGTTACATGACTTCGAGCAATTGTGGGATTCTTTCATTAGACAAGAGATGAGACTAGAGTAATTCTTTGCTACTAAGAAGGATAAGGAGGATGGATCAAACCTAGCCCTCATAGGTAAGGTGAGGAGAGGGAAATAGGAAATGAGGATTTAATTGCAACTGATGGGAGTATGGAAGAGTACCAAAATAAGTTTGTCACAAAAGGATTCTCTTAGCAAGAAGTAGCAAACCTTGATGAGACTCTTACTTAAGTTGTTGGGGGACTCTCCTAAGAAGAGGCAGTTTCCCTGGATCGACATGCACCATCACTTTTGGTTTTTAGTATCAATAAGATTGTACTCATACTAGGTTGTTTTGAGCTTTGTGCAAATTTGAATTCATTATTTGATATATCTGACACCCTTATCTTGGCCTTGTATACAAATGAGTTAATTATTGCAATTAATCCTGGACAGTTCATGATGTGGTGTGAGAAAATTTTAACCAGTGAAGATGGCATGAAGGACAAAGGAGGTTGGCAAGTTGTTGATGCAGTGTTCCTTGTACAAATGACTTTTACCTTGAAGATTATAAACAGTGTTCAAAGTACAAAAGGAAGCAATTATCCAAATCATGTTTCTTCAAGTTTATTGATGGTCAACTATCTAACGAAGCCCATAGCAAAGGAGAGATTCCAAATATAGAGGGAGTATCTTTTCCTAAGTACGAAGAAGAATTGGGCTTTTTAGTACCTATTAAAGTGTCCAGTAGAGTACCATTAATGGCATCAACTATTAGAGAAGATTTGGGTGCATGTAAATAAGATACTCAAGCAAATATTCCATACAGTGGCCTTAACAACAACAACAACAACACTATTGCCTCCTGCAACAAATCCATACAACAGTGAACGAAGGCATAAGGGCATTTATGGAGGAGAGAGAGAGAGAGAGAGAGAGAGAGAGCATATGCATGCCAAAGCACGCACCATCATCTATTTAATTCTAGTTTAGATGTCCTTTCATACTTAGTTGTTTAATTTTATTTCTAAGTTTTGCTTTAGCTAGATAGGGCATGCATGCCAAAGCATGTATGATCATCAATTTAATTCCAATATAGATGTTCTTTCATATTTAGTCATTTAGTTCTATTTCTACATTTTGCTTTAGTTAGTAGTTGCAAGCAAAGTTAGTTAGGGCTCTTTATATGTGGGAAAGGCATCGATGTGCATGTGTCCAAATTCATTATACCTTCTTCCTAGTCTATAAAGGAAAAGGCTAGGAGCATATGCTTTATTCATTTGACTTTTAGGAGTAGGAAGCAATGGGTGAAGGGTAGAGTCTAAAGCTTTAAAATGTAATTCTTATGTTTAAGAGTAATTAACAATAATGTGGTTTGAGTTTGAGATTTGTGTACTTGTTGCTACTTTCTTCAACTTGATATGTTTCAATTCCTAGTAACAATTAGATTACAGTTTTGATAGAGATTTAAATAATTTGTTTTCTTGAGTAAGTAAGCTTAGAAATCAAACTAGGATTGTTACCATGGCCTAAAGAATATCAACAGAGCCTTAGAAGAAATGGATAACCAAAAGATGCTCCTGTGAAAATATATTAGTTGGGGAATTCCTTTTGGCAAGAAGTCATGGTTGGGCTTGAATCTACAAAATCTAATTGTCACCCCAATCATGGTTAAGTCAAAGTGACTTTTATTATGCAAAGAATCCGGAGGGCCTACGAGGCTATCAACCCATCCTAAATTCGAAAGGTAGAGGGTTCAAATTAAGCATGTATTTAAGAGCATTCAATTTGGTTGTCCCCTATACCCTAACACAAAGGCAAAGACCCAACATGTATTTATGCACAAACAATTTGGTGGTCACCAATCCACCAACACAAAGGCAAAGAATCTAGTCCAATTACCATGGTTTTCAACCTTAAGATTCTTCAAAAGTGAAAATACAACTTATGCAACATATGGTTTTAGTCTTTTAGATCATTGGAAAAATACTAGTTTGGACTTTCCCTAGTGAAGTCGAGACTTCAATCTCTAGTGAATCAATAGGAGCGGTAGAATTGGTATGGGATTCAAAAAATATAAGCCAATGAATGGATATAGATGGTTGTGGTTCAAACATGTGCTAGATGCCCAACTTAAAGAATTTGGAGGCTTAATTCTAAGCAAAGATCCTCACTCTCTTAACCTCGTAGTGTGTATAAACCGTTGGTGGAGTCAAGAAAGACCTTTTTTGCGGCCCCTTACATTTACTGGGCTATCATAAAACATAGGGCGCTTCCTCTTGGAAACCCTCAACCCCTGTGCTCTTTTGTAGGTTGCCAAAACGCCTTATGCATCTCATCTTGTTATCTCTTTTTGGTTATCTTGTGATGACAAGTCAACCTAAAAGTGGATCTCAAAATTTTCTAGCCAACTCCCCCCTCCCTGCTTCTTGTTTAAGAAAATGTTCCCTACTAGGGGATAAATTACAATAGGACATCAAAAGGTTCATATTGCTTGGCAACTCATTAAAATTGACATGTTAATTTTAATCTTGGTTAAATAATGCAATTTTGTTTAAACAAGCTTAAACAGATCAGATTTTATTCTTGGTTGATATTCATTGATTTGTGCTAATATTTATCTTCATATTTCAGCGCAATTCCAAAAGGCTAAACCAGATGTGGTGCACGTGAGCCAACTCCTAGACTAGTATGGAAGGGCATTGTGCACCATGAGTAGAGAGCCCCCTACAAAGTATTTGATCCCTTCTACGTGATCGAAACAATCTCAATAAAGCAAGAGGAGGCCTAGGCATAGACCTTGGCAAGCCGTGAGGGAGAGCATATAGTGTTTCCACAACAAGCCAAACAACCCTCCTACACAAACATTGAATGGTAATCAACTCTTGTGATGTTAGTTTATGAGAATGAGAAACAACCTGAGAATCATGGCTAGGACATTGTTTTACCCAACCTAGACTCGGTGAATGATGTGTGGGGGTCCTTCGAGAATGACATAGATGATCCTTTTCCCAATATGAGTTTTATTTCAATGACGATAATGATGAACCTTCTTGATGTTTGTTGTCATTCCTTTTTGTGCCTTAATGGGAATGTTTCTTAAGGATATTGAGTTTTTATGTTGGATGGCTAAGTGGCTTTTTTGAGACGTTTAAAACTTTAATTTAAAAGTAATATGGCAATATTTTTTTTCATAGGCGGTCTAGGGTAATCTTGGCAACTTTCTTTGGTTTTATGCCTACTTTGCTCTAGGTTATAGTAACCACACATGGCCCCTTTTTGTGAAAATGCCCTAGATATAAATACATTGAAAATATTAATTAAGAGTATTTACGTGGAAGCAAAACCCTCCATAGCAATATGCCATTTAAATATAGCTTGTAATACATCACATAAATAGCAATGGCAAGCTAGATAGGGCACACAGGGCATGACATTCATACTGCTTACAATGTTACCACTCAAGTGGGGGAGGATGCTATCACATCAACCTAGGGACTTGCAAGTTGCAACCCAAAGACCACTTTTGAATTAGCAATGCTTTTGATGAGCTTAATGCCTCACAAATCACCCTTGTCTCGTAGTTGTTATCCATGTGAGATTATTCACAAACACACACGGACATTTTTTACAAGATAGATAGAAAGAAAACTTACCAAGATATCACAACATCACAAAAACCATGCATGTGAGAATTTAACAATTGTTTTGCATAGTAAACCACCCATGCATGTGAGAGGCATAGAAATATATAAGGGCATTACCATTGCTATCCTTCAAGGCTTTGGGAAAGGGAGATTTTACTCCTTTCAAACAAAAATAAATCCCATGACACAACTACATAAACAATGAAAATAAAACACAACAAAAAAGGAGGAGAAACAATTTCCCTTAATCAAAATTACAAACTAAAGATGGGTTTCAGAGAAGCTTGGCAAACATTTATTTTATTCCTTGTGTTTTGTGAGCTGATGATTGAAAGGTAAGCAATTATATTAACAAGATCTAATAATTCTTTATCTTGGATCTAGGAATGATTAAACTTAAAATGAAAATTCGGTTTAGACAACTCAATCTCAAATTGAAGATAGATGGTTTTACCGAATGGAATGGTTGGTCTAGCCGTCGGTAAGCATATGTGGGAAAAGTGACCACTATCACCTTAGTCACTCATCCCGAACTTCTTCAGAAGTCAAAACCTCCTAGGGGAGAGCCCTATTTCGATCCTATAAGGACACTAAAAATAGATCTCGCATATATATGTGTTAATTCCAGTGCTTAATGGAGTCGATTGTAAGCATGTGAAGTGGTGGATGTGCAAGAAACAGGCATAATATGCAATTAATGGCAAAATTATCACTAATTTATTATTTTCAGATCACTATCATAATAATTATCATTCGAAAGTTATGTAGCATTATAGGATGCAAATAAATTAAATAAATTAAACTAAATATAAGTTATATTAACATTATTTTAAATACTATGGATGAAACATGCAAATTAATAAACATTCACAAAAAAGTAATTAAACAAACTAAACCAAATATAATTTAATCCATGCATTTAAAATACTACTGCAAATTAACAAACATACAACATATTCACATAAAGTAATTATACAAATAAATTAAAGCAAATATAAGTTAATCCATCTATTTAAAATATTATTGATAAACATGCAAATCAATTAATATTCACAATAATTCAAGTAAGTATTAATTATAAATTTCACATACAATATTTCCCAATTTGAAATGCAAATCAATTTGAAACATAAATCATTGAATGATCGTATAACATTAAAGCATTTATTAAATAAACGCTTACCTAAACCTAGCAGCTTGGGAAAAGCCTGCGGCATCAAGGGAATGAGGGAGGTTACGGGAATGTAGAGGAGGCATGCGAAGGCTTGGGAAGGAGGAGAGTCTAGGGATCAACGATGTAGAAAGACCATGGAGGGGGGATGGTCTACGATGAGGGATAGGGTAGCAGATCCAAGGTATAGGAAGCCTGGAACTAACCTAACCCTAACTTAAGATGACGATAACCTAAAACCAGCCCAATACTAACTAACCTAGGCCTGAATCTAACCTAAAAACTAACTTGGACACTAACCTAAACTAACCCTAGAACTAACCTAAGACTAGAATTGTGAGAGAATTATAGTGTGAAAACCTAGAGAAAACACTAGCACAAGCCCTACCTAACCTAGGGTTTTTGAGGAGGAGCGCTAACCTAGTGAGGAAGGGTTCAAGTTAAGCAAATAACCTGGTAAAGTTAAGGAGAAACCCTAGGGCACCCTCACAAGAAGGCATGTCATTGTTGCAAAAGTGACAGGAAAGAAAGCAATGACCTATCCTAGGGCAAAGTGCAGCCCTAAGGCTACCACTAAGACTTCAGACACGCACATCCACCAATATCCAACAAAAAGGTAAGAAGCCTGACCTCCTTGTGTTTGTGTTCATCCAACAAATCGTAACATCACCAAAAGCAGAGATTCACCAAAGAATTACCAGAAAAATAGCTTGCATTAACCGGAGACTTCCTCACTAGGAGCACATCCATCCAGAGAAAACCCTAAGTAGGGTAAAACAAGTGCATAATGATTTATCCCATAAGTTCTAATTTACAAATGAAAATGAGGAGATCTCTTTATATGATCTCACACTCACTTTTACAAAATAAAATCCAAGCCGACATGCCTTAAAACAAGTAAATTCATAATTATTAAATGTCAACTTAAAATTTTAAAAAAATAATAATAAAATATAGACTAAGGTAGGCTACCTAGGGTATTTACATCCCCAGGTGCCAAAACACGCTCAAATAAGCGAATCGCTCTGAACGAAAGGCCGAAGCGGGCTGGAGGGAGGGCATTATGCCCCATCTAACCCCTGGAATGTTGTAAAATCCCTCAACGCCCTCCTCAAAGCATGGAAACGACCTGGCATGGAGGATGCCTTCCTCTAAGGAATAAAGGTCGGGGAGAGCAAGAACCCATTGACTGAAGGGCCAGGAGGGTGTATGAACTGGCCGCGACTGAAGACTAGAGTCTCGTGGTTGAAACAGAGGCCACTACAGCACGCAGGAAGGGAATGGAGCCATGGGACCTAGTAGTCAACCTTTAGGGGCCCCGAACACCAACCCTAAGGTTAAAAACCTCTTTAACGGGCAGTCAGCAATGCCATTAAGCCATAACCCTTAAAAGAGGACTAGAGGATCCAGCCATGACCGCCATTACTCAATAACACCCCTCCTAGTCAAAAAATTTGGCCCTCTCTCCCTGGGGTACACCTGAAGGTGCGTTGGGTACAAGTGCAGCGTGACAGATGGGAAGATGATCAGAAATACCTGAGCTAAAATGCCAAGTTCTATATCTGTCGTCAATTCTAAGAGGCTTTCAGCCATTAGAAATCTATCTAGCCTTTTTGCCACACCTGCCTCCCCCACCCTTCTATTTCACAAAGTAGGGGATAAATTTGAAGGTAGGATATAAATCAATTTTGCCTCTAGAAATAGATGATGAAAGTACTCAAACATAGGATCAAGCCTAGGCCAATTTCCCCAAACTTCACAAGCAAACATAGTCAGATTCAGATCCCCTCCTAGAATCAGGAATGAATCCTGTAGAAGACCACTGTAGGGGATAAATTTGAAGGTAGGATATCAAACAATCTCGCCTCTTGAAACAGATGCTGAAAGTACTCAAACATAGGATCAGGCCTCTTGAAATAGACGATGAAAGTACTCAAACAACTGTCGAAATTTGAGTCCTCCCCCACAGAAACGTTCAAAGACTCAGAATGAACCTTGAACTGAAAGGAAATGCCCCCTATTAGTATTACCCAACCGACCGAGATTTCCTTCCTTCACAATCCGGGACATGATGCCCTCTTTACAAGAAAAATTAATCGAAGGAGGTAAAGAATCTGAAACAACACGACCCACAGAACCAGAACCCTTACTCACAACCGGCTCAATAGATAAGGACGGATTAGAACAAGGAAGCGAACCAGAAACAATATATTGATCTTCAACATCTTTAAATAATTTCATTTCCTCTTCAGAAAGTGAGCAATGGAAATGTGGGAGGAGATTTTCCAACAACTTACCAAGGAAAGACGCAGAACCATCCATAGGAGAAAGAGAGGGCCGCGATTCCGGAAGCAGAGATTCAGCAAGAAGGCCTCCATCTTTATCCACATAGACTTATGACGAACAGAAACCCCGTCACTAGATAAAGAAACACAATCTTCAAAAGAATGAAAGGAAACCCCCGGACAATTGTTACGAAGGTGTCCCAACCGTCGGCAAAAAAAACATCTGAAGGGAAATCTTCAAATAGCCTAATTGCTGAACAAAATGATGCAACGATGCTCCCCTAAGGAAAATCAACTTCGGCAGGCAGACCTTCAGACACATCAAACTCAACCATGATATAAGCTATACGCTTATCTTCTGCGGTCAACATTTTATCATCCAGTTGAATAAATTTCCCCAGCTAATTCGCCAAATCCACAAAGGCATTCTTTGTGAACGTAGTCCAGCCTTCCAACCAAGGCACGCATCGCCAGGCTCGCCACTGCAGAATCTTTGCAACTCCAGAAACCCTCCCATAACCAGGTCTAGAATCCGAAGTAGGCACCAGACCACTTTGTCGCACCGTCGTTCCGCGCTCAGAACCCCAAACAAAATCCGAACAAGCACTAGGTTCCACTAAGAAGTCTCTTTTTGTAATTACATTTGTGTAAGTCATTCGGTTAGCTTTTATATCTCTAGTAACAATTCGTTAGCTTTTATATCTATGGATTTTAACCGATATGTTTGAAATTTTCGTTTTTTACAAATAAGAGAATGCTACATTATAGGCACATCGTATGCTTCTAATGTTCAAATAGAGAATTGGAGTTTCAATTAATGACCTCTGTGTTTTGTTGGATCATGTAGATTACATTTTTTAGGGAGTCATTGGATATGGCAGAAAAAAAGTGCTTTTAGAGCACTTTTTTTATGCATTGAAAATGAAAATGGCTAACATTACTTATTGTTTGAAATCTATTTTATGTCGGAGCAGTTGGTATACTTATCTCAAGGTGCTAAACCAGACTTTTGTGTAATTTTAGACTTCATAATTGGCAGTTTTGGTCCTTTGACATGGACACTTAAATTGTTTCGTTTTATTTTCAATTAGGATGTATTTTCTCGTTAGAGAAAGTTTTTAATTTATATAATTTTAACATAAACTTTTTAAAATGCTATATGAAAATTTTATAAACAAATTTTTAAATAATGAAATAGAACTGTAACTTTTATTTAGAAACAATTTTCATTAAATAATAATAATACTATAGTTGTCCCTTATCAATATAGGTCTAAAACATATCCAATGAAGTAGTTCTAAAAGCGGTAGTCTAAAGATTACCTTCATTTTCAGGTCATTTTTTCTCAAACTCTAGCTGTAAATTTTTTAATTCTAAATACAAGCTATTAAAATTATATACTCCCAATGTCATAATGGTTTTGGGCATGTTAAGTCCATTTATGTAATCAAAATTTGGATTATGAGCAATGAAAAATGGAGCTGTCTAACGAGGGGATGATTTGTCTTTCTGGCTTATTTTTTTGGAATCAGGTGAATTAAATCCACAAAATCTGTAATTTATGTTGTTTGTTGGGCGATTTTAAGCTCAAAAATGAAATCAGGTGACATGAAAACCCCCAAACACCCACACTCTGTAAGATCTAGCAGTGTTTTTGGACTTTTTGAAAATTTCTTGAAGATTCATGGCCAGAAACTAGTAAAATCCAGCCAGAAACAAAAGTCAAAAAGTCACATGTTTAGAAAACTCAATGAAAAATCATGTTTTGCCATGTTTAAAATGTTGGAATCAAATAAATATTTGTTGAAAAGTCAAAATAGTATAATAATTAGAAACTCTCTTCTAAAACAAAAACTTAAATTAGAGTGTAAATCTCTCACTTTAAATTTAAACCAACATTATTTTGATTTTAATTTTATATTTAAATATTGAGATAGAAATAGATTGAAATATTGTAACATATTCTTAAAAATAATATTAAGTTAAAAAAATTACATAAATTAAAATAATTTATAAACAATTTTATGAAATGTAAAAAATTATATGGTTTGTTACAAAACAAAATATTCTATAACGTTAACTAGATTTATGTTATTTTAATAGGGATTATATAATTTATGGTGTATATATGTCCCCCAAATCCATAGATATGGTCATCAAATTCTTTATGCTCTAATTCATATAATACCCTTCACTTTTCACAACATTGAATCATCATGGCGTGAGTGTTATCGTTATTTCTTTGTTTAACTAATACTTCACTACCCCTAAGTTCAGTCCATGAGGGATATGCAATATACGTGTGAGAAAATATATGATGTTTTTGGGTGGAATAATACGAAAGTTCATGTAGATTCTGAGTTTTTTTTTGTTCAGTAAAAAAAAAACAGTTCCTTGGTATTCTATTGAATGAAAAGAACCTTGTACATCTTCAGTCAACAATACAAACCCTCATGGGCTAGCAAATCAGTGATAATATTAGTACATAGTAGTTCATACAATTCATAAACAAAAAAACAAGTAGAGTATACCAGAGGTACACAAAGCACCTGGGTATCAATACAAAATGATCCTCTCATAAGTGAGCAATAATAATATCAGTCAAATATGTCCCTAAAGAATATAACAAGAGCCCAGATATCTTATCCAAGTAGGAGAGAGACTCTTGTATATCCTATAATAGCTTGCTCAACAAAACCTGATATAGCTCAAAGAATCCATGAGATAAATGAATGAAATAGAATGAGCATATTCTAAAATAGTTGAAATGAGTCTTCCCCAATAATCTCATCATCATATGATTCAGTAAGTAAGAGATGGCCAGGAGCCAAGTGCAACCCCTCCTTGGATAAGATGTCTACCCTCTTGTTATGTTCCCTATAGACATGATTGAGATCCACCCAGGTGAAAGAGGACATGAGAATTCTGGTGGTGTATCACCAAGCCTCAAGATTCACCATGTCTAGGGTGGATTCCTTTTTGGCCCAATTTATAATCACAGAGGAGTCGCCAATTATATGTAGGTAAGGCGACCCAATATCCTTGGCGACCCATAACGATGCCTAGAGTGCTAAGAGTTATGCTCTAGTGTCCGTACTGCTCCCACATCCAAGTTTAAAGGCATACAAATGATGATCATTCAACCAAATACAAATACATGCTCCACCAATGCTTTTTGCTGCAGCACCATCGAAAAAGATCCTAGGGAAATTTGAAACAGGAGGCTTCCCTATGATCTGGATTTTATTCCTGTGCTTCAAAAGTGGTTTATAAGTATTTACCTCATCATGAAGAATATGTAAAAGGCCATCCATCATAGGATTTTGATCTTCAAATAACTTGTAGTTCCTATCCTTCCAAATATTCCAAATAAGAAAAAAGGGGCAGATACTGTAAGGATCCATCCTTAGATACCCAGTTGGAGAGATTTTCCATAAAAGTAGGGGCAATCCATAGAATGTTCACATCAAACAAACAGTTGAGCCCCAAAATCATCCTCTTCATAAAAGGACAACCCACAAAAAGATGGTCTACAGATTCATCCCCATTGCATAGACAACACCCATTAGGAACGTACCATCCTTTCTTGCACAGTATATCCCAAGTATTGATTTTCTTGTTACAAGTGAGCCAGATTAAACACTTAAGCTTGTGGGGAATATTAAAGTACCAAATCTTCAAGATGATATCGTTTTCCATGATAGTCATATGGTTGGAAACAATAAGATCATAAGCTTTTTTTGTTGTCACCGACCCCAGCTGTTCATCATACATCCAAAGCAGTTTATCCTTAGCATTCCCAATCCTTATACCCCCATGAGTCAGGCCCTTAACATAGGAGCTCCATTGATCAGCCCAATCTCCACCCAAATACAGATCAGTAGCAGAGTACCAATTGGGGCCGTCAATACCACACACATCCAAGTTTTGTGCCTGAACAAGATATGAAATCCCCATGTCAGTAAGATAATCTCTGAGCTCCTCAAATAGAAGGTGCAGCGAGTTGAGCCCAGCAATAGGGTCAACCCCCACCTTAATCTTTAATCCATTTCCCGCCTTCCATCCTAGCTGACAGGTAATCCACTCAAATATCCTTATAACCCCATTCCAAAAGTATGAAGTGCCATTAACACAGAAATTACGGGCGTGTATCCAGTCTTCTAAGGGTCTGTTCTTTAAGTATTTATGGGCAATAATTCTGCTCCAAATACCAGTACCAGTAAGTAGCTACCACATGCTTTTTAATCTCAAAGATATGCCAAACCATTCAAGGCTCTTAATATCCCAACCACCAAATTCAATAGGTAAGGAAAGAGTTTCCCAGTTTGCCAAATGAGATTTCTGATGGCCAGTAGAGGACCCCCAGAGAAATGAGAAAATAGTTTTGCGCAGAACATTCAAAATAAATTTAGGACATCTAGCCAAAGCAAACCAGTAGACTGCCAACCCTGTGAGCACAGCTTTTATAAGGACCACCCTGCCACCAAGAGAGAGATACCTGTAGGTCTAGTTTTGGATTTTTTTTCAAATAATTTGATCATCCATCGCCAATCCGTGGTGTGATACCCCAATGGTTTAAGACGATAACCCAAATACTTAAAGCCCACAGTAAGCGGATCCATCCTGGAAGGGAGTATCTCTGCAATTTTATTCCTAATATCAACATCCACATTCTGATAGAGAAAAGATGATTTATTTATGCTAACAGTCATCCCCGTAGTCGAGCAAAATAAGTCAAGTGCATATTTATATGCACTCCATTCTTCAACAGTACCAACACCAATTAAAATAACATCATCAACAAATAACAAGTGGGTTATAGACAGAAGAGGAGAGTACGAAAAGCCCTTAATAAGACCTTTGAGTTGTGCATCCATAATAATACGACTGAGACTCTCCATAATCAAGATGAATAACAGGGGAGACAAAGGACAACCTTGACGTTAATCCCTAGATGCAGGAAAAAAATCCGAGGGAGAGCCATTAACTAACACAGCAAAACAGGAGCTAGAGACACAACCCATAATCCAATTGACACCCAATAGGGGAATACCTATCTAAATGAGCAAAAGTCTTATAAAAGTCCAGTTGACTCTATCAAAAGCTTTAACCAGGTCCAATTTTAAGACCAAGACATTGGAATTCTTAGTCTTGATAGAGTGTAATAATTCCTGGGTAATACCCACGGGTTCAGTAATCTGTCTATCCTTAAGAAAACTAAATTGATGGGTAGAAAGAGATCGATTAAGGATAGGCTTCAGTCTGATGGCAACAATCTTGGATATAACCTTGTAGACTAGGTTACATAAGGATATGGGTCGAAAGTCAGCAAAAGTCAGGGGCTTTTCATACTTAGGTATCAAGGTCAGAAAAGTAGAGTTAAGGGCACCAAAAACTTTACCATGTAGTTTGGCCTGCTCCACAGCCAGCACCAAATCCCCCCCCCCATCAGATCAAAAAAGGCCAAGAAGAACTCGACAGGCCACCCATCAGGTCCCGGGCTCTTATCCTTCTTAAAACCTTTAAGTATAGCTTCAACTTCTTGGGCCATTATGGTCTTAAGGAAACGATCAATATCCTCTTCAGTAGTCATGTTTGGGAAGAGATTGATAACTTTAAGTTGATCAGCAATATTTGTAGACTTGTCATCACCAAAAAGGTCACTAAAGTGTTGTTTACCAAGCTGCTTAAGTGCCAAGTCCTCACAAATAGAGTTGCCTTCCTGATCATTTAGAGACCAATTAGTACTAGTATTTCTTTTAGCATATGCAAATGAGTGAAAAAACCTCGTATTTGCATCCCCCTCCTTTATCCACTGGACCCTGCTCTTCAACCTGTGAGTAGTAATCTCATGGGCCCAATATTTACCCTTCCTTTCCTGAAGGATTTTCAACTTATCAGCATTAGGGGTTGATATGATACCAGAGTCTTCCAGTAAGATATCTGATATACCTTCATTTATTTCCAATATTTGTTGCTTCCTTTCATGGTTCTTCACCCTTTCCCAGTCCTTTACAATTCCTTTAAGTCTACGCAGCTTCAAAGAAAGAACATCCATATGGCTATAGTCGTCCATGTCCATAGGAGCCTTCCACGAGGAAAAGACCAAGTGAGCAAAGTCCTCCTCCAAAAGCCAAGCTCTATTAAATTTAAAGGGCCACCAAAGAGAACTACTTTTTGAGCCCCATTCCAGACAAACAGGGTAGTGATCAGATACATCAGAAGGGATAGCCTAGGTCCGATAGTAAGAGAGGCAAGGGAGAAGAGATTCAGATAACAAAAACCTATCCAGCCTTTTACTTATACCAACATCCCCCGAGCGCCCATTTCTCCAGGTGGGGCTAAAGAGAGACATAGCAAGGTCCACCAGCTTGTTACAGGAAATAAGCTGGGAGAAAAAGGAGGCCAAAGGATCCAATCTAGCTTTACAACCCCACACTTCAGCAAAGGATAAAGTAAAATTGAGATCCCCTGCCAAAAGTAAATTAAGTTGCTCCAGACATCCTCCTAGTAAGTAGTTCTTTGAGAATAGGGCCCATAGCAATTTATAACAGTAAGAGTCTTTGCCAAACCTTTAAAGTTTGCTTTAAGTATGATGCCATCCATGGAAGAAAAAGCCTTACAACGAACCAAGTGAGGATCCCATCCAGCAAGCAATCCACCAGAAAGGCCAAAGGCATCAGAAGCACAAAATTCCCAGCCAGGTTTAAGTTTGGAAAACAGGTAAAGAGATTGAGAGTAATAGCACATAGTCTCTTGAATGAGAATCATATCAAGTCTTAGGTCAGACAACAATATACCAAGGGATTTTTATTTGGCTAACCCCCCAAACCCACGTATGTTCATGGACAGGATTTTCATGGAGAAGGAAGCTCCATAGGTGTGGTTGCTCTAAGAACCTGAGAGGAAACAAGAGAGGTATGTGATTGTCTAGAAGCCTACTTTAATCAAGTTGAAAGGGGGGTATAAGTCCTCGGATCCCTAGTTTCTTCTAAGGGAGGCTTCTTGGATTCTCTGATGGTCACATTATTAAACCGGATATAATCCAAGGGTAAAGTAGGGGGGGATATAGGAGTCTTGTCCGAGAAGATCGAGAGTGTTGTAAGGAGGGAAGGGTCCTGGAAAGCTAGTGCTTCAGGAGGACTAGATGAAGAGGTTAAAGGTAAAGGCACAGAACAACCATTAGGGGACAAGGGGGGGTAGAAGATAAAGACGGACCCGATGAAGACTGAGGGAGTGAGGGATAGTGATCCAGGGTATAGGGAGGTGGGCCAACAGCATCAACCTATTCATATGAAGAATATCGAGCTGAAGAATTCAAGGTCTCCATAGGGTCTGCTCGAGAGTGAAGAGCAACAGCTTCCATATCTTCGATATACATTAGCTGACATTTCGAGAGATCATCAAAGGCAGACGGTGAAGATGAAGCATAGATAATATCGGTAGAATCCTCTAGAGGTACAACAGGCATGGGGCAGGAATCAAGACAGGGTAAATTAGGGACAGGTAAGAAGTTAAAACCACTCTTAATAGGATGGCCAGTGCAGAGACGGTGACAATTATTACGTAGGTGCCCCGTATTATGACAATATGTACACCTAAACGGCATATGCAGATAATCCAGTCTCTGGGTAACAACTTTTTCTCCACAGACAATATCAAGTTCAGGTATAAGACCCTCGGTAATATCCACTTCAACCAGAACTTTTGCCATCCTTTTGTCATAAATGAGATGGAAATCTCTCTCAAGAGCAACAAACCGTCCAAGGAGGTTCGCCAGATCAATAAGGATATTCTTATTCAAAAGAGGGAAAGGTAATGTAGGTAACATAACCCATAGATGCCTAATAGTCACTCTTTCAGTAAGGGGATCAAACCCAGAGTGCCACCGCTTCAGTACTAAGGAACCATCAAAAACAGGGAACAACTTTTCCAGAATGAGGGAAGCATCCGACTCTTCAATGAACACAAAAACCAGCCATCTATTAACCAAGAGGCCAATAGAAGGTACATAATGTATGAGAGGCTTCCAGTGTGAGGTCGCCCACTCGACCCAACCATCCTTCGTCATGGTGCAATACTCCAGCCTACCAATAAGAGCCCGACGACATAAGGTTTCAACCTTTTCCATAAATACATCATGCCCAAGTACAAACCGAGGTTTGTGTTCTAAGGCCTTTAGGGCTTTGGCCTTTCGATGAGATGAGCTATGGAGCCGTCTCTTCCCCAAGTGAGGTATCCTACTAATATCGGTCGTGTCACCCATGACACAGGTGGAGAGGGCACAAAAACAAAGAACCCGCAAAGAGACGTACAGGGGAGCAACCCAATACAGTCAGAGCAAAAACAATGCAAAGTTACAAGAGCAAGACACAGTAATCAAGGGTCCAAGTTCACACCCGTGACCCCACCAAGCAAACGAATAAAGTATCAAACCAAAACTAGTGTGAATACAATAACCCCAAGTACAAACCAACACAGGCCACCCGAGGTACCCACAGAAAAAACCCTACCAATGACAGCAAAAGGAGAAAGATAACCCAACCAAAACATCAAGGGTCCCAGTCCTCACACATCACCCAAGGATTCACATAATACAACCCACTGAGCCATAGCACAAAGGAAGACCAACCCAACAGATACAAGACATGCACATGTCAAGAAGAGACACGAACCCCAAACCCCACACCAAGGGTAAGACAAATACCAGAAGCAATCTTGCCCGAGGAAATAGAATACAGAAGAAACCTCTCGTAATCAATACAACAAGATGGACCCTCAAATAAGAGATGTGGTTACCAACATCACTCCCGTGAGCTAAAGTAAATAATAAAGCCAGGTCGCCGACAAGCCCTGATGACAGCCCCAATCCCCACAAGAGTAAGCCGACAGATAGCGGATAAAAAATAATACCCAAGTATCCAAGGAAAACCACGACAACAAAGAAGTCGTCTACCGCATGCAGTCCACCAAAAGGATACAGTCAAGACGCATCAGTATTCACGCTAATACCCAAGTACATCCAAGTCAAAATACTAGTTACTATCAGCCTAAAGGAGACAAGAAAACAGACAGAAACCCTATCCCAGAAAAACTGTAGATAGAAACCCAAAAAACGATAAATTCCCACTTTTTAACATATGGTTGGTACTAACCCTCAGTTGAGGGTGAACTCCATGTGGGGTTTGCAGTAATCAGACCCATAAAACCCTAATAAGGGTTAACCGCAACACCCCCGACCAAGTAAAATAAAAGAGAGGGTTAGAAAAAACAATACAGAGGTACCTGGAGTTAGGTTAGACCTGATAGCAGAGCCGTGGTCAAAGAATCAGATATAAAGTTTCGGATTCCGCAGCATCAGCCATTCTCCAGAGGGCACAGTGAAAGAAGCATAGCGTTTCGAGCACACAACCTGTTCCCCAAACCGGTCAAAACCAAGCAGAAGCATCTGTCCCGTAACCCCAGAGTCATTAAGGGTTCAAAATCAATAGTTCCCATCAAACCCAGCTTTACCGAAGGTTCCAAAGCGGTCGGGATGTTCCAGAGACCAGGGTTAAAACCCTCACCGACACAATCATACAGTCTCCAGACAATAACCGCACAATCATGAACCGGCAGTCCCAAAGTCAACCCCGGAGAAAACACCCTCCAAAATCATACAGTCCCCGGACAACAACCACAAATCATGAACCGACAGAAAGGAGTCAACCCCGGAGAAAACACCCTAAAAAACCGAAACCACATCACATAAGCACACCAAGTTACAGGTACCGGAAGGATAATAAATGAAAAAAACCATTGCTAACCCTCCATCCGATCGCACCACGCATAAACACACCAGAGACCACAGGTTCAGGAACCATGGGTGACCTGTATCGAAGAAACCCCAAATGGACACAACACTTTGCATGAATCCTAGCTAAGAGAACATAGACTCAAAGTTTGCATATACATGTTCCAGCAGCAACAATTTATGATCGATCTCAAAGGTTTGATCCTCTACCAAAACTCATTCGGGAATTATGGCCTCTTCTTATTTCAAGTACCGAAAAAATGAGAATATAATATAGCATGTATCGAACTAAAGTATGTATTCACGTGAATGAATAGATGGAGCAAGATTTATTGGTTGTATGTACTTTTAAAATATAAAAGTACTTTGGCCAATACAAAGATTTTTGTGATATCTTTATTTTATAAAGAATAAAAAGTAAAAATCCTCTTTCTTTTAATTCAAAAATTATTTGGTTATAAACAAAATTTGGGTACACTATTAAGTTAACTAAATGTCCATATTTTTGTTTATTATGCTATCTATGCATGCAATCTATGTGAATCTATGGCGATAGTTTTTTAGTTGGCTATCATTATTGGTTGGTTTTTTGCAGGACGAAGTTATTACTTATAATTTTAGGATGCAGACATTGGGATATGATGATTCATGGGATTAATTTTAGGCCTTGCCACTTGTGTCATCCATGAGCTTAGCGCATTGTTGATCTACAACGCAGGTTGTTTCCAAGAGGAGAAGAGGTTGTCCTCATTCCGGGCACTCAAGCTCATGGCCACCTATTCTTCATGTTCTTCATGCCCAATTGAATCCCTTGGGTTTATAGGAAATGCCGGCATATTTGTTAACGATGGATTATTTATTATTATTATTCGATGATTCTCATTTTTTGTGGCAGATGCATGACCCAGGCCCATTAGATTGTGAAGAGCTACCAGACCTTGAGATTCAGTAAATGAATGGCTTGGATTGAGACACAAAATGGTTGTCATAAGACTTGCTAGATTTGGATTGGAAGGTACCAAATTCGACTGCATTGCCAATTTGAAGGTAGTGGTATTTGATTTTATAACAATGTTTGCTCTGGAATTTGTTCAACAAGTGGATTGAGGGGGTGTGAAGAAAGCATACACCGCGGAAAGACTAGTATTTTACCTTAAATAGGAGTGAGGCTAAAGTAGCTTAAATTGTCAAGTGAGCAGTTAATCACTTGTCGGTTCCCGGGTTTTAACGCATAAAATTTGTTTAATTGACATGTGAAGCAGAGAGCAATGGTAGAGATCTAGCAGCGCCTCATTTGGGAGATGGAGAATTGCGACGTTGTAAACAACAAAATTGGGGAGCCTACTCCTACTTAGAGAAACGCCTTATGGCATAACAAGATTAGTACACTATGAGTGGACCTAACAGTTAAGAGCATGTGTTTCCTCCTAGGAGATCATATGTTTAAATTCGAACACGGTAGGGTATGTACACCATGTAACATTTAAGAGTTACGCCAATATGCAGAGTGAGGTCCCTTGTCCCACAAACAAGGGGGTCTAATACACCAAATTGGTGTTTGGCTTGGTTGTGAACTTAAAAATAGATTATTGTTTTATTTAAAAACCAAACTCTATTGTCTAGTCCTAAGAAAAACATGTCATATAGAGATTGATATAATCAAGATTTAACATGTCATGTTTTGTGACATTTTCTATGCAAATATATTTAATATGTTAGATGGAGATTAATAAGATTATCTTGTGGCATTTGCAATTGCTCATATGACCATAGCGTATCCTCTCTTCTTGTGTGTTATCCCACATTGGTTGTGAGATAATTATCGAGGGGCTAAGTATATACATTTCAATATGAAACCAAATGACTATATTATGATTATTGGTGATTTAAATCAAATTATGAATCAGACAATTTAAAACACTATATTACTTACATATTTCAGTTTCTTATTTCAATGCAAATACAACACTTGCATATACTCCCCAAGACTGCCAATAAAAATTAAAAAACAAAAAGAGAAAATTAAAAAAAAAACACTGGAAATGCACGTGAAAAGAAACAACACTAGAGATGCACATGAAAATAAACAATTCAATTATGTTCATGTTGAATGTTTATTGATGAATTAAGTAGAAGTTTATTTGTTTATATTTCCTGCATGTTACTTTTGTTTATGCCTTGTATGTTTCATGCATTTTTTCCCAAGTCCCTTAGGGCCAAAGGCCTAGCTACAGATCCAGAATGCTTCTGTTTTAGTGTTTCCACCCATTGAAATCTGCCTACAGAAGGCGGAAGGTGGAAACTGGAAAAGAGTAGTCGAACAGGGCAGAATGTTGTGTTTTTGCACCCCGAGATTTGCCTATGGGAGGCAGAGGGCGGAAGTGAAACGGTGTAGAAAAATTCTAAGGCAAAAGTTAACTTTTCGATTTCTGAAGTCCGAGGTCGGAAAGGCAGAAAGTGAAAGTGCAGAAGGTGGAAGAGTCGATGAATGTTTCTGTCGCACATTGAGTTTCCTATTTCCAATTTTCAAGGTCAAAAAGGCAGAAAGCGGAAGTGTGGAAGGCAAAAGGTGGAAGAGTCGTTGAATGTTTCCATCACACATTGAGTTTTCGACTCCCGAGTTTCGAGGTCGAAAAGGTAGAAGGAGAAGTGCAGAAAGGACAGGTTTAGTGCAGAAAAGGTGTTTTCGGTCGCGGGAGGGATCCCTCAATGGTGGAATGACTGTTATAGTGGTTTCTAAGCCTAATAAGGAAGGCTGAAGTGTGTGTTAATGTCCATGCCCTATGTTTCGAAGGAGAACAAGGGTTCTGTAAGTAATTTATCCGCATTATGGGCTATGGGGACGTTACAACGTGGTATAATTATGTTGTTGGTTGCAGCGTTGGGCCTTGTTGTCTGTCGAATGCACACCATCAGCATAAATATTTAGGGTTGTTGTTTCCCTAAGCGGGAAAGGTGTGGCCTTGGGGGCAAGCAAAGAGCTAGGTGCTGTCACCTGATCCCAGCTCCTCCATTTATGCTAACTCGTAGTGAAGCCAAGGGGGGTAGTCCCTAAAAAAGGTTGTCTAAGACTTTTTGTTTTAAAGTGTTCTTAGATGTAAGATGAGAATTAGTGTTGTTTAGGAGTTTTGATATACATAAAAAAAAAAAAAAACAATTGCGCAATCCACGTTGCTATTTGCAAAACATGATATAAATGATGAGACAAATATTAAGGCATCCACACATAAAATAACTTAAACAAATGGACAAATGGTCCAAACCAAATGATGCAAAAAATAAACAGACCAATGCCTAAAAAATGGAGTCAAGATGCTGAAAATCTAAGCCTCGGATGTTTGTGAGATTGTTTTGCAAATGTACTTGGTCAAATTTTAATGTACGTTTTATGAATCATCTTGTTAATTAGGCAAGGGGGATTTCCACTTGGAAATATAACCAAAAATACTCTAAGTGGCTCCGTTCAAGCACATGCTGGACAACCCAGTTTGCAGTCAGGTGTTCGATAACTTTCCAACTACTACGAAACAAGGAGAGCTACCCAGCGTACCCACTAAGAGATTGGCCACTCAGAATATTGCGCTAAATGCATGGTGGTAAATTTTATTATGATGGCAGTTGGAATTATATTTGTTAATTAAATAGCTACAGTGCTTCTGGGTATCCCGATAGGGTAGATCATACACACTGTAAAAATAATTAAATTCCAATTTTATGGGGATGGTGAGTTGCAAATTTTATTAACAAACAAAGCTCTCCGACAAAGAGTGCTCTTGATCCACCTTATGGTGAGATTCAAGAGTCTTATATAATCTAGAATGCAGGTGCAATGCAATAATGCTCTCCAATAGAGAGTGCTCTTGACTTGTCTTATGACAAGTTTAAGAGGCTTTGGATTCCTTTTATTAATCAAAGAGCAAGAAATATAAGGAAATAAATGGTATGCATGTGATGAAATTAAACTAACAATTAGTGAAAATAAAACTAAGTCGAAAACAATCTAAGTTAAGCAAAGATAAAAAAAATCACACAAGACACACTTCCCCAAATAGGGGAAGTAAGAAAAAAGTGGGAGGCTTGACCCCACTAGTCCCTTTTATTAATAAATTACAACTTTGGGAATTTAACCCTTTTGAGAAAGTAAGAAAGGAAACTAAATAAATAAGCCTTAAAGGCTTTTACAAGGATGAAAGCTATGCTTGATGTCTCCCTTCTTGGGTTTTTGCAATTTCTATAATCTTTGATTCCGTCCTGGTTCGCTTTTCCTCTTCGATATCTGCACAAAACAAACAAGTACTCAAGCACCCATTATTGTTAGAAAAAAAGAAACTAATCTAAGTGCAAAAATAACTCTTTTTTAATGCAAAAATTTAGTGTTTTTTGAAGCAAAACTAGGGAAAAAGCATGCAAAGAAAAGAGTAAAATGGAAAATTGAAAAGATGGAAAAACAGGGCAGCCACAAAAGAGTTATATGGCTGCAACAAAAAGAAAAAACAGGGCAGCCAAGTAGGAAGAAATATGGATGCAAATCAGTGAGGAAAAGAGGCTTGAAAAATGGCAAAATCAGAGCTGGAAAAGTGCCCAAAAGGGTTGAAAATAGGTGTGAAAGAGGGCAGCCACCTAAGAGAAAAGTTGGCTGAAATTTTTTGGTAAATAGGACAACCAACAAAAGGCATGTATGGCTGCAAATAAAAGGAGAAAGAGGGCAGTGAAGAGTGGATAAAAAGAGAGCAAAAACCAAAGGAAATGTTGAAGTAATTGTAACTTCGGAATGTATTCATCCATATATCTTATGTATTGTACCCCTATGTTTATTCTGGGATGTGTCTGTAATGTAATTGAGTCATGTCATACTCCAATATTTATTCCGGGAAGTTTCTATAATATAAACAAGTCATGTCAAGTCATTGTGGGTAACACTCCTATTGGTCAACGGTTAAAGTCCCCACAGTTATGGGGCCCTTGGGTTATTAGACTATCCTAGAGAAGTCAATCATAGGTAAGTCATTGTAAGTCAGGGCAATAGACCCCACCATTGTGTTAAGGATAAACCTCCTTGTTGGTCGGAGGACCTCCTTGTTGGTCGGAGGAGGCAAAGCTCCCACAAGTTGTGGGGCACTAGGGTTATTAGACACTCCTGGAGATGTCGGCTCTAGTAAGTAATTGTTGAGTGAGGCCGACATGTTGGAGTGGGTTTCAAGTGAATGAAAGAATATAAATAGAGAGTGAGCCTCTCTATTTATCACACACACACTCACTCATTGGGGCGCATGAGTGAGATGAGAAGTTGCTGGGACAAGAGAGAGACTACTGCTGTCGGGAGATCATATTTATGTTTTCGGGTTTTACTTTTGGTGTTGATTCTATCTCTAAGGAAGTTGCGAGGTTTTCTCCTTTATGGTTTCCCCGAGGAAAATTATTTGTGTCTCTTGTCTCTTGTGTTTATTGCTGTGCATGTTATTCTCTCAGTTAAAGATCCTAAGATCATAATGCTAGCTTGAATGATAAAAATCTAACATGGTATCAGAGCTAACCTGAGAAGAAGACATTGTGCAGCTGCAGAAGCTAGGGATTCTTACTTTTTGGGTCTCTCTCCATAATCCGTCAGCAAAAGTTTGCTAGGATGACTCTCCATTGAAGGGCGCATCTTTCGGTCGAAGCGAAATTCGATTTTGAGCATTTTCAGTTTTTAGTGCGGGAAATTAGGGCTTTCTACAGAAGAGGAATTTTTGAGTGAGCTCAGCATAGGATTTCTCTCCTCATCAAAATCAAAGTTTAGAGACCTGGATCAAGAGTTTTGGTTGGGTGAAACTCTGGGAAAGTGAAACCCTAGTTTGACCCTGAGCTAGAAAAACCCTAAATACTAAAACTGCTAAGTTTTGGTACATTTGCTATATCTCGAGATTGGAGAAGGCTTAAGAGATACAAATTGCAAAGGCTAAAGATAAAATCTTTATTTACATTGTGTCCAAAATTCAGCTTCAGATTCGTTATATTCTGGGAGATATGATCCCTTCAAATTAGGGTTCCAGCCTCTTCCAGAATTCATCCCTAAACATGACACCTGGGGAGAATTGTTATATGTTGAGCTACACAGGTCCAAATGAGATTTTTGAAGATGTTCCAGAAAGGGCATAGACTTTACTTTTTTTGATCCAAGTTTCAAACACAGAAGATAAACTAGTGACATGTGAAAGTCCATACAACTTCGTTGTTCTGAAACAGGTCACCTTGGTAAAATGATCATAAGTCCCAATTGGTGAAACCAATTCTGATGAAACCTATGGTGTTGGAATAGGGACATGCGAGGCTACCTTAGTACGAAGTTTCAGACATAGAGAAGTAGTAATTTTGGAGATACCACAGAAATAGTAACATGCATTTTTGTAGAAGAAATTGGAAAACTAGGGCTTCCTGTTCCGGGAGCTTCCCTCCACTGTTTTCAAAAAAGGAGTACATTGGACAGCTCACCTTGAAGAGATCTATCCTTCTGTCCAATAAGATCTAAAATATTCCAAGTTTTGAAAATTAGGGTTTCTTTGACAAACCCTAGATCAGCTAGCTCCGGAACCAGGACGTACACCTCAAATCAGTAAGATCTAATCTTTTGCTATTTGCATTTGAGGTTCTCATTTCAAAGTGATCTATCACATCAGCTTGATGATAATCTTGGTGAAGTTGACAAATTCCAAGCATGGAAGTATTTGATCTCTCTGAAGAAAATGAATTGGACACCTACATGAGTAGAGAGGTTCCAGTTCCAAAGGGAGATGAGGCTAAAAGCCTTACACCGGAAGAACTTGGTCAAGGCCAAGAAGATCATTGTTGATTCAATCACGGATCACATTGTACCACAAGTGTTTTCCCTAAAGACACCGAAGATGTTTGATTCCTTGACCAAGCCATTTGAAGGGAAGAACATAAATCAGAATATGACTTTGAGAAAATAGTTGAAGAATGTGAAGATCCAAAATGCAGAGACCATACAGTCATACTTTACGAGGGTCTCTCAAATCAGAGAACAACTTGAAGCGGTAGAAGAAGAAGTGGAGAATGCAGAAGTGATGATAACCACCTTGAATGGCCTCCCAGGATCATGGGATTCATTCATTCGAAGAATGTGTGCCAGAAGGAAGTGATTACTTTCAGTAGACTCCGAGAAGAAGAATAAGCTCAACTAATAATAAGAGAAAAGAAGATGGGAGCAACTGAAGATCAAGCTCTCACCATCCAAAGAAGATCCCTCAAGTGATAAGGAATATGAAGACCTCAAATCTTGAAGAATATCTTATCCACCTTAGCATTTGGATAAGAAATGATGCTATTATGAATGAAGAAGACGATGAAGCTGAAGGTTCAAGAAGGAGTCTACCCATGAAACAAATTAAGATAAGTATTCAATTGTCATTTCATTGTTTTGTTATGCATTTGTTTATATTTAGTTAATGTATTATGCATGATAGAATGTTTGCATTAATGACAATATACTACCAATATGCATGTAATGGGTAAGTAGCTCATGGTGCTATACAACTCTCCATTGCTACTTATCTAGAATGAAACATCTTTGCTGACATATTGGATTAGTGCACAATCTCAATGTTGTCCTGGTAGAGATGGAAGGAATCTAGAAAAGTTTTCGTGAGATATGGATGAATGTTGTATTGGCGAAGTGGTTGCATGATCATATATTTATGCATAAGAATTTGCCATTATGAATATTCCTTATGAAATGTCTCTAACCATGCAAATGAATTTGACTTGTAGGAAAGATCGCATACATAATCGCCTACAAGAAAAGAAGAATGAGACTTGTTCCGAAGAACAAGTAACGACAGTTCAAGATGAAAAATAATATGACAAATGCAGCGACATCATTGATGCAGAACCTTCCAAGAAGAAAGGGAAGACCAGCTCAAGAAGAATGATGTCTAGGATGCAATATCGATACATGAAGGGAAGTTCGTAGTTCCATCATGCAGTAGATGGAAACATCATAGGATACAAGGCAAGATTCGAAGAGACATTTGCAGCTAGTGGGAGTTGAGACACATGACAGGTAGAATCATGTGTGTAAATGAAAGAAGACCTTATACGAGCTCAGAAGACACCCATGGGATAACACATACATGAGGAGCTTGATGAAGATTTGAACCTTTGCTACAAGGTTGATAAAAGATAACAAGCTCACAGATGGGTGCGAGAAGAACTTTTGAAAAAGTTCAAGATTGAGGATCTTGGTATCCAGTGACCCTAGATGGATACATAGAATATTAGTAGCAGAGGAAGCTACTTGTCACTCCAGTACAGAGTGTTTCAGTGCATAGAGTATAGAAGACAGAGGGAGTATGATGCTTTAGAGGGAGTGACTGCATAAGATCCTGAGGTTCGACATGGTACGATAGGATGGATAGATTACTGATGACTCTAGGCTTTACTGAGAGTAAAGTGGATTCCAACCCTTGCTTCAAGGTTGAAGGCGGAAGACCAATGATGCTCCTGTTATGTGTCAATGCACTACGTTCTAGGCATGGAGGTGTGGACAAGGGAAATATGCATTAGGGATCCTGAATAGGTTCAAGATGATGGACTACATGACCACACCTATGGCATCGAACATGAAGCTATTGAGTGATGCTTCATCAGAGACGGTTGATGCCATGATGTATCGTCAAATGATTTGTTCATTGATGTACCTGATGGATACAAGACCCAATATTTTCTTTGTTGTGAACACATTGAGACATGTTCACTTGATGATTGCAAAGGGTCTAGTTGAGTATGGGCTCAAGTATGAGGCAAATCAGAAAATTAACCTGGAGGGTTATGTTGATTCAGATTGGACAGGCAGTGCCATCGATAGAAAGAGCACTTCAGGTTGTTGCTTTAGTATGGGATCAGGTGTGATCTCTTGGTTTAACATGAAGCAATCCTGTGTGGCACTGAGTACAATTGAAGCATAGTATGTCACAGCTTATTCAGCTAGTTGTGAGGCAGTATGGCTGCGGAAGCTACTATATGATTTATTTGATTCCATATGGATGCTACTTGTATACATTGTGACAACTAGAGTTGCATGAAGTTGCCAGAGAATCCAGTGTTCCATAAGAAGTCGAAGCATATCGAGATCAAGTATCACTATATCAGGGATATGGTGCAGAGGGGAGCAGTGAAGCTCTAGTATGTTGCGACGGACGAACAAATAGGTGATGTGTTGACAAAGCCATTGTCTAGGGTGAAGTTCGAGTACTTCAGGGAGAAGCTTGGTGTTCTCTAGATCGAGGTTCGTTCCAAGGGGAAATGATGAGACCTAGAGACATTATGACATGGTGAGAGGATTGGTTCCTTCCATGGTTAGATGTAAGGGCTGAGCCATTCTATCATGGTGAGAGGATTGGTTCCTTCCATGTCAGATATGAGTGCTGAGCCATTCTATCATGGTGAGAGGATTGGTTCCTTCCATGTCAGATATGAGTGCTGAGCCATTTTGATGTGACTGTAGGATTGGTTCCTACATGATCAGATATAAGTGCTGAATGCCATTCTTGGAATGGAGGCACCTGGTCAGTTACCAAGAATACTTAGTCTGGGACTGGGAGCCATTCTGACTAGTAGGTCAGATGTAAGGGCTGAGCCATTCTATCATGACGAAAGGATTTGGTTCCTTCCATGTCAGATGTGAGTGCTGAGCCATTCTGATGTGACTGTAGGATTGGTTCCTACATGATCAGAAGTAAGCGCTGAATGCCATTCTGGGAACGGAGGCGCCTGGTTAGTTACCAGGTAGCTCAATCTGGGACTAAGGGCCATTCTAATATGATTGTAGGATTGGTTCCTATAAGATCAGATGTGAGTGCACGCCCTTCTGACATTGGTTGTCAGATGTAAGTGCAGAGCCCTTTCGGCATGAAGGATTGGTTCCTTGCATGGTCTAATATAAGTGCTGAGCCTTTCCTGATCATTGGTTGAACGAATGTAAGTGCCAAGCCTTTTTTATATTGGTTGTCAGATGTAAGTGCAGAGCCTTTTGGTATAGAGGATTGGTTCCTCTCATGGCCAAGTGTAAGTGTTGGGCCTTTCCGATCATTGGTTGAATGGATGTGAGTGCTGAGCCTTTCTGACAGGGTTGTGGGAGGTGTTCCCACATGGTCAGATGTGAGTGTTGGCCGTTTCCTTTCTGATATGATTATAGGATTGGTTCCTACATGATCAGATATAGGTGCCGGGAAGGCCATTCTGACTTAGGGTCAGATATAAGTGTTGGAAAAGACCTACATGGAGGGTAGGCCTACAACCAGCATGAAAAAGGGTTGGCTCTGTAGAACTTCCTGTGATGAGAAGAATCAATAGATAGTACCCGCGATGATGATCCAGTAGAGATGTTCCATACCAGAGATGATCCAAATCAAGTGATGATCCAGATCTAATGATGGTAATCCAGATCCAGTGATGATCTAGATCCAGTGATGATGATCCAGATCCAGTGATGATCTAGATCCGATGATGAAGATGACTTGAAGATGGAGATGACTTGAAGGTGAAGATGACGAGGACTTGATGATGATCCAGATGATACAGAGAAGAAGACTTGTGCTGATAAATTGTGTCGAGAGAATACCTTCCTAGTTAAGAGGGAGTGTTGATGTAATTGTAACTTTGGAATGTATTCATCCGTATATATTATGTATTGTACCCCAATGTTTATTTCGGGATGTGTTTGTAATGTAATTGAGTCATGTCATACCCCGATATTTATTATAGGAAGTTTCTATAATATAAACAAGTCATGTCAAGTCATTGTGGGTAACCCTCCTATTGGTCAAGGGTTAAAGTCCCCACAGTTATGGGGCACTTGGGTTATTATACTATCCTAGAGAAGTCGACCCTAGGTGAGTCATTATAAGTTGGGGCAATAGTCCCAACCAATGTGTTAAGGATGAACCTCCTTGTTGGTCGGAGGAGGCAAAGTTCCCACAAGTTGTGGGGCACTAGGGTTATTAGACACTCCTAGAGATGTCGGCTCTAGTAAGTAATTATTAAGTGAGGTTGACATGTTGGAGTGGTTTTCAAGTGAACGAAAGAATATAAATAGAGAGTGAGCCTCTCTATTTATCACACACACACTCACTCATTAGGGCGCATGAGTGAGGAGAATTTGCTGGGACAAGAGAGAGAATACTGCTGTCGGGAGATCATCTTTATGTTTTCGGGTTTTACTTTTGGTGTTGATTCTATCTATGAGGAAGTTGCAGGGTTTTCTCCTTTATGGTTTCCCCGAGGAAAATTATTTGTGTCTCTTGTCTCTTGTGTTTATTGATGTGCATGTTATTCTCTCAGTTAAAGATCCTAAGATCATAATGCTAGCTTGAATGATAAAAATCTAGCAGGAAAAACAGGGTAAAAAACAGTAAAACAAAAAAGTAAAAAGAGTAGTAAAAAGACAAAAAAGTGAAGGCAAAAAAAGCAAACCAAAAAGGGGAAAGAAGAGATGGATAAGAGGGAAAAGAAAGAGAAGAAGAATAAGGGCGCGGGGATCTTACAACCAAAGAAAAATATTTTTCAAAGTTTGATTAATAGAGGCAAGGAAGAGCTCTTTTTAGCCGTATGTTTTTTGAAGTTGGATTTAAATGCTTTGAAGAACTTGCATGGTGAAAGTATGAAGTTAAAAAACCCTTGATGAGAAATCGGTTGAACTTCAACCCATCCTCTCTTGGCGATTCCTAAAACCAACACAACTCAATACAAATAAAGTGATCAAATGCTATGATGTAATAATCAAAATAGATAATGAAAGGCACTGGTATAACTGACTACTTCCTGCCCGCTTCACATATATAATGAAAATTGCATAGATAATCAAATTAAAACTTTAAATGACTACCCTACCGGGCTAGATTTATAGCCTTCATGAGCTAACTTTGATCAACATTAATTAAAATAAAGAGAGGGTTGAGAAACAATATCACCTCAAAAGGTGAAAACCACATGCAAATAACCCACACATAGACCTCCAAAGTCACTTTGTTCCGTTATCAAATATCGATTACAATCTTGGCAGAGTTCTCTTGCAATTTCTCCATATGCAAATGGGAAGAAGATCCTCTTATTTATACAAAAAGAAAATAAAATAGGGCTCAAATCCCTAAATCCGGACTAAGAGTAACACTGGAGCAATTGAATGAGATCAGCATGATGATTTGGATTTAAACTAAGTTGCAACTGAGATAAGACTGAGTTGTAATGATGAGGGGGGGTGGGGTGGCTCATCCTCCCTCGTAATGATCACCCAGCCAATAGATAACCCAGAGTTCAACCAAAAACGAATTTAGCCAAAGAGGGTGAATTTCTGACTAATAGTTCAACTACTACACTTCGATACTTGATCTGAAACTGATCGATATTGATTGGAATCATCATAAATGCTCTGTGCCGAGCTAATTAGCTCTTTATTTTATTCAATTTGGCCTTTTTTGGAGATATTTTGATTTTCTCCAATTTATTATTTTTTATTATTTTAATTAATATTTCTCATTTTTTGGGTCTTTTGGGAAAATATTAATTTAAAGGCCAAATAATAGTCCGAAACTTAGGATAAGTGTGTTTCGGGGTTAAATGAGTGTTTTGGCTTAGAAAATAAGTGTTTATTTGCCAAAAACACCCCTCGGACCACTTAATTATTACAAATTGAAAATTTTCAATTAAACCATGGTCAAAATGGTTTAATTAATTGAAAATTTTAACTAATTCCCTATAGTCAAAAAATTAAAATTAAAATACTCAACGCTGCCAGTGAAAAAAAAAAATTAACAAATTTTTAAAGCGTCCCGGGGCTTAGGAAATGACCATAGAACATACCAATAGTGCCTAGTAGGTTAATATTTATTAGTTGGACCCTAATAACCCCCAAGGCCCAAAATTCAAAATCGGGCATTCCAGCTTTGGAGGAAGCGGGAGAAAACCTCATCGATTATACTCAGCTATAGGCAAAGCATAATTGACAAGGGAAAAAACTCCCTGGAATACCTTATTTGAAATTTTACCTCTATTTCGAAAGTCTACAAACCAATCTTTTTTTCGAGAGTCGAGGCCTGACCGTCGTCAATCTGCCAGGGTTCTGAGCCTGCGCATGTCTGGCCTTGGCTGTAGGTGCCATGGATCCACCCCTAGACCTTGATTGTGAGGGATTCGATGAACGCTTCCAACGAATCGTAGCTTCCTCTATGCCCTTGTTGTCCAACGTTTCTGCCTCCTCACGATTTATTAAGAGATCTGAAGTCCCAAGTGTCAAGCTTTCTTCTACGGCCTCAAAGAGGAAGGTTGTTACCTTATCAGAAAAAAGGGTTGAAATGTTTATTCACAGCGCTGTGGCCTCTCCCATATCTATCGAAGTTTGGCTCAATAAAAACTGGAGAGCACTCATCCAAGGGGAAGTGTAGCAAATATTATGCGACAAGGGGTACTTTGTCTTCATATTTGAAAAAAAAGAGGATCGAGATCTTATCTTAAAAAATGGGCCATATTTTCTGGGGTCGAGAGGGATGTATCTTAACAAATGGGATCTCTTCTTTGACCCTGAAAAAGACATCCCTAAGGCAGTGCCGGTTTGGGTGAAGCTACCCCATCTCCCATTACACTGCTGGAATGATGAGGACTTTCGCGCAATAGGGAATGCCTTTGGGAAATATATAGACAAATCAGAGCCAAAAGCCCCCATGTTCTCATGCGCAAGGATTTGTGTTGAAGTCGATCTAGAGAAAGGGATTCCGAAAGCCATCAACTTGTCAAAATACGGGTGGAATCACATGCAGACCGTGGATTATGAGCAGATACCTTTCAAATGTAAGTATTGCCATGAATATGGGCATTTTGCCAAGTTTTGCCCAAAAAATCCAGAAAAGGCCAACCCCGAGGAGAGCCTTGAAGAAGGATGGAATGTTGCAAGCAAAAGAAAGGGAGCAAGAGCAGCTCCAATGCAATCACAAACCACTTCGGCAAATAATGCAGTCGAAAACAAGTTTTAAGTGCTAGCTGATGAGGAAAAAGAAGAAGGGGAACACATGGTGGGGGAAGAGACAAACACCTTGGAAGAGGATGAAGCCCCAAATGAATCACCTCCTCATGATTTAGATGAGCAGCTGGTTTAGATTTCTCCGATTCAAACTCAGACAGAAGCAAGACCTGATTCCTTTGCTAACAATGGAGGTACTTGCACCCAGTCTAAGACAAGGGCAACATCGAAAGAAGTCTCAGAAAACTCCAATGAAGAACCAGAGCCGCAATAAAAAAAAGGAAGGATATCCAATAAAACTCTCAAAGAACAGGAAGCAGCAAGGGAAAGAGCGGTAGGAAAACAATCCTGTAATGTCCCCATTCAAATAATTGCATAGCGAGAAAATTCCATCAATCCTACTAGTTCCCTAGGTTGGGTGGAAACATTGGGAAGTTAATAAGGGAGCTAATAAATGGTGTTTAGACATTAGAAGGAATAAATATTTATTTAATGGAGTTAATTAAATAAATGCAAGTGAAAAATTAAATGGCTATGGAAAATGGAGACACATGGAGACTGTGGGGCCCACTCAAGCTAGAATTCATATGTTAAATGGCATCCTCCTCTTGTAATTTTGAATCTATGGGAAGCCTAATGTTTTGGGGTGGATTATAAGGTTAATATGCCTATCAATATACTTCATAGGTCGAATTGGGGATAAATTGTAACTTACATGGGAGAGGAAGAGCCAAATGGGAGTTTCATGGACACTTAGCTAGATTCCCCTTACATTTATGACAACTATGACACCAATCATAGAGATTCTATGACAGTTATGACCCAAGTCAGATCTGAAGGCTGACATACTAACATACTGACATGTCAGGCCTGAATAGAGCATCTTGGAGGTCGAAATTGGGAGTTGGAGAAGGCCAAGAGGCTCCTAGTCAAATTTGGGAGAAGAGGGAAGATGAAGAGAGAGGCCACATGGCATAGCATGAGAAGCCACACCAATTCGACTTGGATTTGGTTTATGGATGGATTTGAAACCTTATAATACCAATAATGTTTATAAAATACAGGGATCATCCATGAGAAGAAGTTTTTGCTCATTTGTGAAATTGTCAGTTGTGAATTGTGAGAGCTAGTGGATGACTAGTTTTCTTGCTTAAGCCAATTTCAAGGGTGAAAGATTCCCATCCTAGTTGGTGTTTGGAAAGGCCACTTAGATCTTTCATGGAGATTTAATGGAGTTTTATTTATAGGTGTAATATACAGGAAATCATGTGGATTCTTCTATTGCAGCACTCTCTCTCAACTATTTCCAGTTTTCACACCATATTCATGCCAATGGAGGGATTGCGCTTTGGGTGAGCTATTGATATCTTTGGGGAAGATTCTAATGCCCATTATCTTATGTTATGCTGTATATCCTCTGTATTTCACATTTAGAGTACTCTCAGATCGAAATACCATAAAGAATTCATGTAAAAATGTTGAACAATGAAGAAATAGTGTCATTTCCCCACTACCTTGTTGTGAACCATTGTAATGCTGATTATTTCGAATTGGGAGAGCCTTTCATTGTCCATTTATGATTGGAATCAGTTAAATATTCTCTATTATTCATTCTCATAAAGTTTCAAGTCGAAATTCCCAAGAGTTGTATGTCAAAATGACTTTTAATGAGCAAACAATGACCATTTCCACTCTATTTTAATATATGCCATGGTAATGCTTATTATTTCGGATGGAGGAATGTATCTCTAATAAATGTATGATGGATGGAATATAATTAATGTGTATTTCAAGTCTCATGTTCAGTACTTAAGCATTGAAATCCATTTTATTCATTTTTATTGCATTGGGAGAAGATTTGGTGCATTTTCCCCAAGGGTCGAAATTGTGACATGGGAGTTGTTTTGGAAAGAGTCATAAAAGACTGTATAAACTGAAACATGATGCATATGAGACTTTGAAAAGTCCCCTTGCACATAACCAGCCTCTGTTAATAAATTCAAGTGACTTTGGGATCATTTGTGAAGCCATTTCCGGCAATTACCCGGGGGGAATTAGAGCCCCAATTTGCTAGTAAAGGCTCCTATTTTGAACAGAACATTAAACAAGTTTGTAGATGTAATTGGGAGGTCAAAACAAATACATGATCATGATATTTAAATTATATTATCAGTCATGTACCTTCTGAGAAAATTTGGAAGCATTTGGGTCAATTTGGAGGTCTAGACATCAAAACTAGTCAAGAGCCAAAATTGAGAAAAAATTTCAAAAATTGGGCATTTAAAAAAAATTCCAAAAAGGGGACATTACAAATACAACCTATATTTTTTGGTAAGAAACCCTCAGGCTAATAAATATCTTCTTATCCCCGAAGAAGAAAAAAAGGAAAAGGAGAGGGCGCTACACCAGCATAGAAAATAATGAAGCTGGTCTCTTGGAATTGTCGAGGACTAGGAGGAAATCAGAAATTAGAAGTTGTTAAGAGAATAAAAACAATGGAATCCAACTCCATCCTCCTCATCCAAGAGACAAAAAATACTGTTCAAAAAAGACTGTTGAAGACAGTCTTTCATCAATAAAGAAAATTTGGACAAAAGGTGAAGGAAAAGCTGCTAGTGCATTAGGGGCTTCAAAAGGCATCCTCACTTGGTGGGACAAGGACAAATTTACAATGCACACAACAATAGAAAATAAGAACTGGCTCTTTGTGGAGCTCGAAGATAAGGAAAGCAAGGAAACTCTCTAGGTGGGGAACATTTATGGCCCTATCATCCAGGCTAAAGAATCCTTCTGGAACTCCCTAAAAGACCAATGTATAGGGAAAAAGAAATATCCTTGTATAATTCTGGGAGACTTCAATGTTACTATATCGGTCGAAGAGTGCAGGGGAGTCACCAAAATTAGAGATCCATTTGGCGAGAGGTTGGAGGACCTGATTTCATTTTGGGGTGTGACAAATATCAAGCCAAAAAGCGGTAACTTCACTTGGAATAACAAAAAGATAGGACTGAGACACATTGCAACTAGACTTGACAGGGTGTTGGTTAGCCCTCACCTTTTAAAGAATCTGGCTATTCCAGAATCAAAGTTGTTATGCTCGGCTGTCTCATATCATAAACCAATTTGCTTCTTTCTATACTTCGTGGGGAAGCTGGGACCTCTCCCATTTCGCTTTAATCATCTCTGGCTGGAGTCGGAAGGTGTCACTGACATCATCCATAATGCCTGGAGTTGTATTATTCTGGGATCCTCAGCCTACATATGGGAGAAAAAGTTAAAGTGAGTTAAAATTGACCTCAAGCAATGGGTGTCAAAGCATTACCAAGATCAGAAAGATAGATCTAGTCAAGCAGATGGAAACATTTCAAGAAAACATGGAGCAAAGAGAAGTAACCAAGGAACTAATGATCCAAGAAATAGAGCTTGAAAAATATTGCAAACCGCTCTCAGGTGGGAGGAGGAAAGTTTGAGGTTGCGGTCTAGGAACCTTTGGTTAATCAGTGGAGATCAGAATACAATTTTTTTTTCAAAATCAATGCAAGGAAAGGCAATGTAGGAACACCATAAGGGAGCTCAAAAAGGATGATGGAACATCTACCACAGACCAGGCCGAGATCATCAATGAGGTAAGGAATTTTTTGAAAATCTGTATAATAATGATGAGGAAGTCTCCCAATAGGATATGGATAAAATGGTCAAAGGAATTCTCTATCTCGTGAAGCCTGAGGATTTAGAAGTCTTAGAAGCCCCCATTTATGAAGAGGATATTAAAAAGGCCATCTGGTCCCTCCACCCAGACAAAGCCCCTAAGCCAAATGGATTTCCAATTCATTTTTATAGATTGTGTTGGAATTTCATTAGAAAAGATTTGATTCGCCTCATTTCATGGATGTCTAAAGGAAGGATGGGAGGGGCAACCAACTCCACCTTCCTGGCCTTAATCCCCAAGGATCCCAATCCCACCGCTATAAAATGTTTCAGGCCTATCTCTCTCTGCAATGCTTCATATAAGATATTCTCCAAAGTCCTATCTCTTAGGCTAAAAACTATTATCCCCTCCTTAATCTCTCCAAACCAAAGAGGCTTCATAGTCGATCGTCAGATAAGTGATAACATATTGCTAGTCCAATAAGTAATACACTCTAGTATGAAAAAGAGGGAGTCTGGAATGGCTATCAAACTTGATTTGTCCAATGCTTTTGATAAACTAAGACATGATTTCATCTTCCTGGGTTTGGAAAATTTTGGATTCCCTCCTATCTTTGTCAAACAAATACAAGCCTGCATAAGCTCCCCCTGGATAGATCCCCTAATTAACGGAAGTCCCTCTGATTTCTTCAAATCCAAAAGAGGGATCAGGCATGGCTGCCCTCTATCCTCGTTTCTTTACATTTTAGTGGCAGATTCTATGAGTAGAAGACTCAACAAACTTCTTGAGGAGGGAATGATTCCAGGACTGTCTTTCAAAACAGGGATCCATCCCATTAATCATGTGCTCTTCGTTGATGAATCCATCTTGCTGGGGAGGGCATCCACTCAGATAGCTAGGAGTTTCCAACAGTCTCTCAATCTTTTCCTTCTATCCTCGGGCAACAGGGCAAATCTGGATAAATGCCAAATTTACGAGTGGCACAGTAATGTCAACACCCTCAGAGATATTTCCCAAATCCTCAACATTAAAGTCAATCTTGATTGGACACATTTCAACTACCTGGGTATACCAATCACAAAAAAATATTTCTCATTGGCCATGTGGAGACCGGTAATACAAAAAATAAAAAACAAGATTCTTTTTCTTGGTACGCATTGGCTCAATATTGCAGGGAAAATCACTCTCATCCAGTCAATTCTGTCCACTTACCCCATTTATATCAGCTCAATGATTCTCGCCCCTAAGATGATCACAAACAACATAAGTATGGAAATAAGAAAGTTCCTCTAGCAGGGAGGCAAAGATCAAACTAAAAAATTCCATCTCGTTAAATGGGATGTGGTTAAGGCCCCAAAACTAAATGGGGGATTGGGCATTAGAGATCCGGAGTAGATGAATAAAGCGCTAGGAGATAAAATGGTATGGAGAATGGTTTCTGAAAGTAGGGATTGGTGGAAAGAGGTTATTAGAAAAAAATATATAAGGAAGCCACGTTCCACAATTCTTAGTCATCCTTGGGATGGGCAAGGCACATCAATCTGGCAGCTCTGTAAATCTTCTCTAAAGATAATTCAATCTGAATTCTATTGGATTCCTGGTAATGGTAAGAAGATCAAGGTTTGGGGCAATAGAGTTCTTGGTAACCCCCCCATATCTTCTCTCCTCCACATGGAGGACCTCTTCAATTGGGCAATTGATAATGGTTTAGTTACACTTTATGCTCTCTCCACCTGGGATCGGAAAGGAAAATGGACTGGTTGGAAATTGTTGCAACCTCCCGATCGTCTGAGACATGTTGCTGATCTCTTGCTTCCCCTTCTCCACAGTATGCCCCCCATGAGTAAAATCTCAATAGATTCCATTGGGTGGGGCAGCAATGGCATTTATACTGTCAAAGAAGGATACAAACTGCTACAAACAAATTTAGTCATCGCTTAAGCAAATCTCTGGAAAAAGGTTTGGAACCCAGATTGCATTCCAAAAAAGTCAACTGTTTTATATGGTTGCTAATGCATAACAAACTTCTAACTACAGATAACCTCATCAAAAGAGGTATAGAAGGCCCCTCCAGATGCGCCCTTTGTAATGCATATTCAGAAATTGCCACGCACCTCTTTCTCCAATCCAAAGTCGCTCTTCAAGTTTGGAAGGCCATTTTGCATAAGCAATTTATTTGAGTCTATTTTACTTTTGTAAATTCAAAGACTAGGAACTACTTCAGCTGCTTTAGGAGGCCTTTCCTTTGGCCATATTTTATTACAGTTCCGTCTCTTCTGCTAGAATGCTCCTTCAGTTAAAGTTTGTTCCTGAATGGCTGTGCACAGCCCATTTAATATATCTTCTTCATAGTTTCTGTTAAAAAAAAAAAATTTACGTCTTAGGTGATCGAGCCACTCAAAACCCCTACTAGCACACTTTATTACAAAAACCCCATGGGGCATGGTCATTTCAACATAAAAATAAAAATCACTAGCCAAAATTGGCTTGGAAAAACATTATGAACTTCTATTGCACTGTATATGAACATTGATCATGTTCATCAACTGGCGGCTCGATAGGAGGTTCAACTATGGTAAAAAATAGTTGGTAACAGGCCTAAATGGGCCAAAGTGAACAGTTAAAAGAGGAAAATTACCCTCTGATACCAATATTGTAGTACACTACAGTGTGGTATAAGAGCAGCTGGTTGCAGCACTTGGCCTAAAGGGGCCAAGTTGAACAATTGGTAAGTGTTTTTGAATTCTGAGATGGTCTAACAGAGTGTTTGAGGAACACATTTTGCAGAGTCATAGTGAAGTTTGGGAACTATTGGTTTTGGCTCAGCCACGAGAACCTACGACGGGTATGATGCTTTGAACCCCTGTGAGCATGAAGAAGATGCTATGGGAGAAAACGTCAGAGTTGGAAATGTCGAGACCGATTCTAATGGGAGAATATTTCAAGAGACTCCCCTAGATATTGCAGCCACCATGAGAAGCCTGATTAAAGCTCAGGAAGAGCAGCATCAGCTGAATGTATCCATGCTGCATATTTTGATAGACATCCAAAGGAGGATGAGCTCTGGGCATCGTACAGTAAAACCAAAAGGTAGTAAAAGTAGTGCCAGAAGAAGAAAGAGATCTTCCAGTGGGTCATCTGACTCTGAAGGATCCATTGGGGGATCAAGCTCTTCTTCTCACGGGAATAAGAGGAAGAGGCGCTACCGAGACTGTTCACGTGATTAATTCAAGAAGGATAAGCCTCCTACCTTTAATGGTGAAGTAAATATTGGTCAAGTAGCTGAAGCTTGGATTCTTGGGATGAGGGAGTATTTCCAAGTCCAGGACTACATGGGAAACATGAAAGCAAGAGTAGCCATCTTCAATATGAATGGAAGAGCATCCATTTGGTGGGAGAACCTTAGGAAGGTGAAGAAAATTAATGAAAGAAAGATAGTGTGGAAACAGTTCAAGAAGTATTTCAAGCAGAGATACCTCTATGACAGGTACTATGGGGACAACAGACCATGGAAGAGTATTCCAATGAGTTCTTGTAGTTGTTAAGATATGTCGGGTACATCAAATATGAGAAGGTGAAGATGTTGATGTAATTATAACTTCAGAATGTATTCACTTGTATTTCTTATGTGTTGTAACCCGATGTTTATTTCGGGATGTGTCTGAGTCATGTCATGCCACGGTGTTCCTATCGGAAGGTTCTATAATGTAAACAAGTCATGTCAAGTCATCGTGGGTAACCCTCCTATTGGTTAAGGGTTGAAGTCCCCGCAGTTCTGGGGCACTAGGGTTGTTAGACTCACCTAGTGAAGTCGGCCCTAGTAGGTTATTGTCAAGTCAGGAATTAGTATAAATAGAGAGTGAGCCTCTCTATTTATCACATACTCACTCACACTCAGTTGTAGCGCATAGCTGAGGAAGAAGAAGACACTGGGGCTAGGAAGAAAGAGGTTATTGCTGTCGGGAGATCATCTTATTGTTTTGGGGTTTTACTTTTGGTGTTGATTCTATCTTTGAGGAAGTTGCGGGGTTTTTTCCATTTATGGTTTCCCCGAGGAAAAACACTGTGTTCATTGTCTCTTATGTTTGATTGATGTGCTTGTTATTCTCTCAGTTAAAGATCCTAATATAATGTTAGCTTAATGTTAAAAATCTAACATGGTATTAGAGCTAACCTGAGAAGAAGACACTTTGTAGCTACGGGAACTAGGGCTTCCTATTTTTTGGATCTCTCTCCACAGTTTTTTAGCAAAAGAAGGTTGGGCTGACACTCCTACCTAGGGTGCATCTTTCTGTCGAAGTAGAATCCAATTCTGGGGTTTTTCAGTTTTGGACCTCACACTGCTGTCGAAAATTAGGGCTTTCCACAGAAGTGGAATTTTTCAGTGAGCCCAGGCTTGGATTGATCTCCTCCTCAAAATCAAAGTTTAGAGATCAAGATCAAAGCATTTGGTTGGACAGAACTCCAGAAAAGAAAAACCCTAATCTGCTCCTGAACCAGCACTACAGAATTTTAGCTCCAATTCCAGATCCGACATCTTGACCTGGTAAGATCTAAATCTTTTGTATTTCCATTTGAGGTTCTCAGTTACGATGTCTCATCATACCAAGCTTGATAAAAAGCTTGAGGGAGCCGATAACTTCCGATCCTGGAAGTATAGGATCTCCCTGGTCCTGGAAGAAAATGAGTTGGACTCCTATATCAATGAGAAGGTTCCAGTTCCAGAGGGAGATGAGGCTAAGGCCTTACATAAGAAGAAGTTGGTTATGGAAAAGAGGATCCCAGTTCCAGAGGGAGATGAGGCTAAGGCTTTACATAAGAAGAAGTTGGTTATGGCAAAGAGGATCATTGTTGATTCAATCAAGGATCACCTCATACCACAGGTGTCCTCCCTAAAGACACCTAAAGCTCTGTTTGATGCCCTAACCAAATTGTTTGAAGGAAAGAACATAAACCAAAGATGATTCTAAGAAACCAATTGAACAATGTAAAGATCCAGAATGCAAAGACCATCCAGTCTTACTTTACAAGGGTCTCTCAGATCAAGGAACAGCTGGAAGCAGTAGATGAAGAAGTGGAGAATGCAGAGATTGTAATGACCACCTTGAATGGTCTCCCTAGATCATGGGACTCCTTTATTTAAGGATTTTGTGCCAGAAAGAAGTTATTCAAGTTCAGCAGACTATGGGAAGAATGCTCTCAAGAAGAAGCTCAAATATTAGCTCAAGAAGAAACGTTGGGAAGTGAAGATCAAGCTCTCATGGTACACTCCAAGAAAACTAGAAGAAGTTCTCATCACCCCAGAGGTAAGCCCTTTCATAAAGATAACACTAGGAAAGATTTGTCTAGAATCAGATGTTATACTTGTGACGAGAAAGGACACTATGTTAGAGAATATCCTAGAAACAAAGATGTCTCTCACAAGAAGAAGGGAAACAAGAGAAGACATCATGCTCATGCTGCAGAGGATGATGAAACTTCCACAAAGAGAACTAGATATGAAAGTGAATATTCTTCAAGTGATGAAGAATATGTTTTGATTTTCGCTCTCACGGGAAACATTACTCATGGAAGCAATTATTGGCTTATAGATAGTGGGGCTTCCAAACATATGACAGGATTCAAGGAATCCTTTGTGAAACTATCAGAACATGAATCACCACACAAGGTGAAACTTGGAGATGACTACCAATATCCAATAAAAGGTAGTGGGGAATCCTCCTATAAGCTAGTCTCCAGAAATTCTATGACAATGAAGGAAGTATTGTTTGTACCAAGACTAAAGAAGAACCTTCTCTCCATATCTGCATTAGATGCAAAAGGAATGAGGGTTGCATTTATAGATGGCCAAGTTATCATGTGGCCAAAGGGAAAGACTATTAATGATGCAATTGTGATTGGGGAACAACAAGGAGGTTTATACAAATTGAAGGGCCATCCAGAACAAGCCTTGGTCCATGACACAGTAGAGCCAAATGAACTTTGGCATAGAAGGCTTGCACATGTGCATTAAAGAGCACTACCACTTGCAAGCAAAGTTGTTGAAGGTCTTCCAGAAATTCAAGCAAAACATGGTGGGGTCTACAAAGGATGTGCGAAAGGAAAGAACACAAAGAAGACATTTCCAAGTAGCAAGAGCAAAGCAAAAGGAATCTTGGAAATCATCCACTCTGATGTATGCGGTCCAATGTCATCAAGTTCACTAAGTGGGTATGTATACTATGTTTCTTTTATTGATGATTTTTCTAGGAAGACAAGGATTTACTTCATGAAGAACAAAGATGAAGTGTTCAGCAAGTTCAAGGAATTCAAAGCCTTGATTGAAAACCACACTGAAAAGAAGATCAAGACCTTTCGATCAGATAATGGTGGAGAATTCACATCAAATGAATTCAAAGAGTTATGCAAAGACTCAGGGATTAAGAGGGAGTTTTCCACTCCATATAATCCACAACAGAATGAGATTGCAGAAAGGAAGAATAGAACTATCATGGAAGCTACAAGAGCAATGCTTCATGATCAAGATCTTCCTATGCATCTATGGGCAGAAGCTGCCAGAACAACGGTGTATGTACAGAACCATACTCCACACAGAGTACTTGAGAACAAGACACCTGAAGAAGTCTTTTTCCGGCAAGAAACCAGAAGTCAGCCATCTCAGAATATTCGATTGTCCAGTGTACATACACATTCCAAAAGAGAAGAGGACAAAATTAGATCCTTCAGGAAAGAAGGATATATTTGTGGGATACTCTGAAAGCTCGAAGGCTTATAGAATATACTTCCCAGGATTCAAGAAGATCGACATCAACATGGATGCGACATTTGATGAAGACTCAGCTTACAACAAATCCAGAAAGAGACCTGCTGAAGAAACTAAAGAATTAGAAGCACCCATAATTCATGACACAACCATGAACGAAGAAACTCAAGAAGAAGATTGAGAATTTGAAGAACCTCAAGAACCTATAGATCCACCTCAAGAGAAGAATCCTCATAAGAGGAAACCTGCTTGGGTACGAGAAGCTATCCAAGGTGCGAAAAGATATGGGGCTCGAGAAGAGAATCACAGAGAAAGAAAGAGAACAAGATCCTGCTCCGGATATGTAGCTTTATTATGTGATTTCATCGATAAAGAACCTTCCAGTTATGAAGAAGCGGCATAACAGAAAGAATGGAAGGATGCTATGATCGAAGAGTATCAATTGATCATGAAGAATGATGTTTGGGATGTTGTCCCAAGACCAGAAGGGAAGTCTGTTGTAACTTCCAAATGGATCTACAAGATCAAGCATGCTGCAGACGGTAGCATAGAAAAATATAAAGCAAGATTTGTTGCTCGTGGTTTCTCCCAGAAAGAAGGAATAGATTATGAAGAAACTTTTGCACTTGTAGCCAGATATACTTCCATCATATCAATACTTGCTCTGGCTGCAGTGATGAAATGGAAGATACACCAAATGGATGTCAAGACTGCTTTTTTGAACGGTGTAGTAGAAGAAGAAGTGTACGTGGAGTACCACTAGGTTTTGAGACACACGATAGGGAGACTCATGTGTGTAGATTGAAGAAATCCTTGTATGGTTTGAAACAGGCGCCCAGGACATGGTACGGTAGAATTGACAACTTTCTATCTAGTTTGGGCTTTACCAAGAGTAAAGCAGATTCCAACCTTTACTACAAGGTTGAAGATGGCAACCCAATGATGCTCCTACTATATGTAGATGATCTGTTTGTAACAAGTATGGATGGGTTGATTGCTGATATGAAGAGGAAGCTTGCTGCTGAGTTCGAAATGAAGGACTTGGGTATGATGCATTATTTTCTAGGCATGGAGGTGTGGCAAAATGCGGAAGGAATCTCCCTCGGACAAGGGAAGTATGCAGTAGAGATCCTGAAGAGGTTTGGTATGATGGACTGCAAGGCCATGACCACACCTATGACATCGAACTTGAAGCTAATGAGTGATGCTTCATCAGAAGCAGTTGATGCTATGATGTATCGTCAGATGATTGGGTCCTTGATGTACCTGACGAACACGAGACCATATATTTTATTTGCTGTGAACACCTTGAGCTAGTTCTTGACATATTCGAGACATGTTCACTTGATTTGTGCAAATCATATTCTAAGGTACCTGATGGGTACAGTTGATTATGGGCTCAAGTATGAGGTGAGTCAGAAGACTAACCTGGAGGGTTATGTTGATTCAGATTGGGCAGGTAGTGCCATCGATAGGAAGAGCACTTCAGGGTGTTGCTTCAATATGGGATCAAGTGTGATCTCTTGGTTTAGCAGGAAGCAGTCCTATGTGGCACTGAGTACAACGGAAGTAGAGTGTGTCGCAGCTTGTTTAGCTAGTTGTGAGGCAGTATGGCTAAGGAAGCTACTGTCTGATTTATTTGATCTCAAGTTGGATGCTACTTGTATATATTGCGACAACCAAAGCTATGTGAATTTGTTGGAGAACCCAGTGTTCCATGACAAGTCGAAGCATATCAAGATCAAGTATGACTATATCAGGGATATGGTGTAGAGGGGAGCAGTGAAGCTCCAGTATGTTGCGACGAGCGAATAGATAGCTGATGCGTTGACGAAGCCATTAGCCAGAGTGAAGTTTGAGTACTTCAGGGAGAAGCTTGGTGTTCTCCAGATCGAGGTTCCTTCCAAGGGGAAGTGATGAGTCCGTGAGCCATTATGTCATGGTGAGAGGATTGGTTCCTTCCATGATCAAATGCAAGGGATGAGCCATTCTGTCATGGTGAGAGGATTGCTTCCTTCCATGTCAGATATGAGTGTTGAGCCATTCTAATATGACTGTAGGATTGGTTCCTACATGATCAGATATAAGGGCTATTGCCATTCTTGGAATGGAGGTGCCCGGTCAGTTACCATAAATACTCGGTCTAGGACTGAGGGCCATTCTGAGATGACTGTGATATGTGTTCTCACATGATCAGATGTGAGCGCATGGCCATTCTGATGTGATTGAGGGATGTGTTCCCACTTGATCAGATATAAGGGTTGTTGCCATTCTTTGAATGGAGGTACCTGGTCAGTTACCAGGAATCATCAGTCTGGGACTGAGAGCCATTCTGATGTGATTGAGGGATTGGTTCCCACATGATCAGATGTAAGTGCAAAGCCTTTCCACAGATGATAGTAGGTGTGTCCTATCATGTTGGTGGATGCGAGTGTTGGCCTTTCCACATATGATAGTAGGTGTGTCCTATCATGCTGGTGGATGTGAGTGCTGCGTCTTTTCACATATGGTAGTAGGTGTGTCCTACCATGCTGGTGATTGTAAGTGCTATTCCTTTCCACAGATGGTAGTAGGTGTGTCCTACCATGCTGGTGGATGTGAGTGTTGTGCCTTTCCACAGATGATAGTAGTTGTGTCCTATCATGCTGCTGGTTGTAAGTGCTGAGCCTTTTCACAAATGATAGTAGGTGTGTCTTATCATGCTAGTGAATGTAAGTGTTGTGCCTTTTCACAGATGATAGTAGTTGTGTCCTATCATGCTGGTGAATGTAAGTGCTAGGCCTTTTTGACATGACTGGATTGGTTCCTATCATGGTCATATGTGAGTGTTGGGCATGCCTTTTTGACATGGTGTTGGATATGTTCCTCTCATGGTCAGATGTAAGTGTTGGGCGGGCCATTCTGACTTAGGGTCAGATATAAGTGCTGAAGAAGACCTACATGGAGGTTAGGCCTACGACCAGCATGAAAAAGGGATGGCTCTGTAGAACTTCCTGTGACGAGAAGAATCATGAGATAGCACCCATGATGATGATACAGCAGTGATGATCCAAATCAAGTGATGATCCAGATCCAGTGATGATGTCTAGTGATGATCTAGATCCAGTGATGATGATCCAGATCAAGTGATGATCCAGATCCAATGATGAAGATGACTTGAAGATGAAGATAACTTGAAGATGAAGATGACTTGAAGATGACGAGGACTCTATGATGATCCAGATGATACAAAGAAGAAGACTTGTGCTGATAAATTGTGTTGAGAGAATACCTTCCTAATTAAGAGGGAGTGTTGATGTAATTGTAACTTCGGAATGTATTCACTTGTATTTCTTATGTATTGTAACCCAATGTTTATTTCAGGATGTGTATGTAATGTACTTGACTCATGTCATTCCTAGATGTTCCTATCGAGAGGTTCTATAATGTAAATGTCATGTCAAGTCATTGTGGGTAACCCTCCTATTGGTTAAGGGTTAAAGTCCCCACGGTTCTGGGGCATTAGGGTTGTTAGAATCACCCAGTGAAGTCAACCCTAGTAGGGTTTTGTCAAGTCAGGAATTAGTATAAATAGAGAGCTAGCCTCTCTATTTATATCACACTCAGTCACACTCAGTTGTAGCACATAGATGAGGAAGAAGAAGACACTGGGGCTAGGAAGAAAGAGGTTACTGCTTTTGGGAGATCATCTTACTATTTTGGGGTCTTACTTTTGGTGCTGATTCTATCTCTGAGGAAGTTACGGGGTTTTCTCCATTTATGGTTTCCCCAAGGAAAAACACTTTGTTCATTGTCTCTTGTGTTTGATTGTTGTTCTTGTTATTCTCTCAGTTAAAAGATCCTAATATAATGCTATCTTAATGTTAAAAATATAACAGGAACATTGGGTTCTCGGACAACTTCACACAACTCTGGTTGTCACAGAAGATACAAGTTGCCTCTAACTAGACAGTAGCTTCCTAAGCCATATTGCCTCACAACTAGTTGAACAAGTTGCAACATATTCTGCTTCGGCTGTACTCAGTGCCAAGCAGGACTGCTTCCTGCTAAACCAAGAGATCACACCTAATCCCATATTGAAGCAACACCCCAAAGTTCTCTTCCTATCTACGGCACTGCCAGCCCAATCTGAATCAACATAACCCTACAAGTTAACCTTTTGATTCACATCATATCTGAGCCCATAATCAATTGTACCTTTCAAGTACCTCAATATATGCTTTGCAACAACCAAGTGAACTTGTCTTGGATCCGTCAGGAACTAGCTCAAGGTGTTAACAACAAAGCATATGTCTCATCTCATGTTCGTTAGGTACATCAATGATCCATTCATCTAACGATATATCATGGTATCAACTAACCTCGATGAAGCATCGCAAAGTAGCTTCAAGTTCGATGCCATGGGTGTGGCTATTGCCTTGTAGTCCATCATCCCAAATCTCTTTAGGATCTCTACTGTATGCTTCCCTTGACTAAGGAAGACTCCATATATACTCTGCCACACCTCCATACCTAGAAAATAATGCATCATGCCCAAGTCCTTCATCTCGAACTCGACAGCAAGCTTCCTCTTAGTATATGTAATCGACCCATCCTCACCTGTCACAAATAGGTCATCTACATACAGTAGGAGTATCACTGGGTTCCCTTCCTCAACCTTGTAGTAAAGGTTGGAGTCCGCTTTACTCTTAGTAAAGCCCAAACTAGACAGGAAGTTGGCTTGACTGTGAACAGTTTGATAAATCCAATTGTATGCTGGCTTGGTTGAGTAAGCCTGATAAACTCAACATTTTTTTGGCTTGTAAGCTTGCAGCCTAATAAACCCAACTTGGTGTTGGCTTGGCTGGACAGTCTGATAAACCCCAACTAATGGTTGGCTTGACCATGTATGTGATATTTTCTCGCTATTTGCAAGTCTATTGTTCCCTAGTTCCTTGTGAAAATCATGCCCAGATCGGGGTGGCATTGGTGTTGAGAGATCAATGAACACACTGGCCTATGTTGGGTGGAACGTTGTAGCAACATAGATAGTAGCGAGACAACTTAATCTTCAAGATAAGTATCTTTGTTATTCTTGTTTACGCAATGTGTTTGCTCATGAATTGTTATGTTCATGCTGAATTCTTATTGATGAATTAAGTCGAAGTTTATTTGTGTATATTTCCTACATTTTACTTCTATTTATGGCTTGTATGTTTCATACATTTTTGCCTAAGTCCTTGAGGGCCAAAGGCTTGGCTAAAGAGTCAGAATGCTTCTGTTTTAGTGTTTCCTCCCCTTGAAATCCGCTTGTGGAAGGATGAAGGTAGAAACCAGAAAAGAGCAATTGAATAGGGAAGAAATGTTGTGTTTCTGCACCCTGGGATCCACCTGCGGGAGGTGTAGGCTGAAAGTGGAATGGTGTATAAAAATTCTAAGGAAAAAGTTAACTTTCCAATTTTCGATGTCCGAGTTCGGAAAGGTGGAAAGCGGAAGTGCGGAAGGCAGAAGGCAGAAGAGCCATTGAATGTTTCCGTCGCACATTGAGTTTCTAACTTCCAATTTTCGATGTCAAAAATGTGGAAAGTGGAAGTGTGGAAGGTGGAAGGTGGAAGAGCCATTGAATGTTTATATCATATAATGACTTTCTGACTCTCGAGTTTCGAGGTAAGAAAGGCGGAAGGAAAATTGCAGAAAGGACAGGCTTAGTGCAAAAAATGTGTTTCCGGTCGCAGGACGGATTTGTTAAGGGTGAAAAAAATGTTACAATGGTTTCTAGGCCCGAGAAGGAAGGTTGAAGTGTGTGTCAACGTCAATGCCTTGTGTTTAGAAGGAGAATAAGGGTTGGAAGTAAAATTTTTAATTTATCCGCATTATGGGGTATGTTGATGTTACAACATGATTTGAGTGATTGTCCCTACATCGGACTGAAAAAAGGACTTGGCCTATGGCCACAAGTGCATAGGTTCCCTGAGGTTTTCCAAATTTTCCTGTCATTCTAGTTTGCAACCTGTCTCCCAATACAAGGTTATTGTTGATCATAGTGACAAAACAATCAACTTTACAGTAAAGATTTCAAAGACTCCTCATTTACAGTGGTTGGTACACTTTAATCTCTTTCAGTCCCATTGGCCTACTTCCTATGGTTGTTCATTGAACATTGATATATTATCTTCTCTTATTATCTATCCCCCAAAAAAATTGGATACCAGAAGACTACGTTTACAAATAATGACTTTGGAATTTTGATCAACTTGAAAATTAAACTTGTATGTTGCAAGTTTTGTTTATGACACTGTGCATCTTCCCAGAAAACTAAACAATCCTCCCATCTTTAGAACTGATTCTATCTACTTGAAACTTGTAAGTTTTCATACTTTTGACATGAAATTTTACATTATCAGACCAAAACAGATTTCATCATGAACAAGGACATTGCCTGAGGATACTGAGGTATATAGATGTTTTCATATATGAAATTAAATTATCAAGTTATACAATCAATGGATTGTGAAAAAAAGTTCAGTTGATCAGCTTTTAATCCAAGTCACATGATTCTGGGAAACATGACATGTAGGACATGTTGCTACAATTATCCGGCACAGGGCATGCCAAAATCAAAGGAAGGACATGTGAACCAACAACAGAGCTAAGTTTCTGCCCTCTGTATTTGATGAAGACAACAAAATAAACAAGACACAATCATCTAAAAGTCTTTGGAGATTCCAAGATTCTGATGAATTGGGACAATAGCAGAAGCATAATTGAAAATGTTATGAGAGTCCCAATAATGAATCTGGTGTTGGGTGTAGAACACTCCTTTGATGATATCTCTTTCATTCATATGGATACAACTAGTTATTATATCGATATAAGTGTCAAATGATGATCAAACACAAAAAATTAAAATATTCAATACACAAAATATAAGTTTATAAGTTAGACCCATAAACTGCAATTTTCTCAGAGTCATTTGATGTCATCAAAATCGAAATATATTACAGAGAATGATTTACTGATACTATAGGTGGCAATACCAATAGAAAATATAAATCAGGTTAGATAGTAGAACTGTAGATGGAAGAATCTCATAGCCCATCACACACAAGACAATGCATTAGAAGCATACCTAACTATAGCTTCTGGAGCACTGCATAAATTCTCAGGCATAACAACTTATGAAAGAGTAATAGAAGTGTAGATGTTACATCCATCAGTGGAGTAGCTGAGAGTGAAGTGGAGGAAGTTAAAATCAATAAAGTGGAGAAAGCAGGAGAACCAACAAGTAAATATGTTTACAGACAACAATCAAACTCACCTACAACTATGGAAGAACAAGTTGAATCAGATATGCAACCAACTATTGATGTAGTAAATGATATTGCTAAGAACCTTTCTATCATTTCTTCTTGTCATTGCAGATGTGGAAAAGGGAATATCATTTGACACCAAACTATGGATCAAATACAAAGAGTATCAAGGAATATTACCTTCATGCAAAACATCAATCATATTGTAAAGCCTCTTCTTTCCTTTCAATTGAACCTATAATGAAAAAATGGAAAACATAATCACTCTGAGAAGCCCTCATCATTAATTGTTCAAACTTCATCAGGTTTATTAAAATGCCTCATTAAAAGAAACTTAGCACTATAATATGATGAAAATTGGAGTTTAATCAAAATGAAAACCTAAAAACAAGGGATGCTTGATATATAGGGAACGTACCTTCCTTGCCATAAACATGATAGCATCAATATACCCTGGGCATATATGGACCTTCCACACACATTATGTTGAAATTCAAAATCTACCATTGATCCAATACAACATAATAACATATTTATGGATGTGTAGAAAAGTTTATAATAGGAGATAATTTAATTTTCCAATATGAGATCATAGAAGTTAGGACAAAGCAAGGTTATATTTAGAAATGGAGGCATAGAGAATATTACTTGTGATTAGGAGACGTGAGGCTTTATGTGTGGAATGCACCAACACCCTTTTCTTTCAGATTTAAATTTTTTCTTTGAAAGTTAGGACACTATCTATGTGAAAATATAGGCCCCAATTTCGTAAAACTCCAACTACATTTCCTGTCACAAACAAGAAAGACAATGTAATAGTTAAATACAAAACATCAATCTTAAATCACTAACATCAAGGAAATGCAGTCCTAATCAGCAATGTTACAACAAAAAGCACAAAAATATATAATCTATTTTTACCTTAAATGCATCCTCAGATTGACATATAGCGATCTTGCTACCATATAGACTCTTCAACCTACTTCAAAAATAGAGGAACCCCAACATTAGTCAAATAACATTAATCACATCATCAACAACAAAACATGTAGACTCACGAGTCACAACTGGAAGGTGTCAGTGAAACATAACTGCATGGACTAGATTCAGAGCAAGTGGGGACTCCACTTGTTATCTCGTCCCTTAATGGTCCAACGAACATGTGGGGACCTGAATATTAACAAACCAATAAACTGATAGAAACCGACATTATGCTTGATCTTGGCCTCCACTGGCCAATTGTGGTCATGGAGCAGATTGAAGTTGAGAATTTTATTATGCTCCGAGGGAATATCAAGGACTAATTTGAAGTACATTACAGAGCTTGGGGAAAAGCATTGAGAGCATCATTGAATTTGATTAGAGAAGAGACCTGTATGTTAGATTGAGTAGAGTATTTTGGCAAAGTTGTAAGTAGGTGAAGAGTAGACTTGAGGACTGATCTCTATGCATACATGGTTACTGAATAATAAACAACTACGTATGTTTTATGATTTGTTAAAGAAGTAAAATGTGTTAAAAGGTGCATGATACTGATTCACCCCCCTCTCAGTATCATTTTGTGTTCCAACAATTAGGGCCGACTTCATGCCCATTTTACTGTCAAACAGGGCTGTCTATGCCTATATTTGTAAAAAAAAACCCAAATTTGTTCTTGTTGTTGTTCTACTTAACCAAAATCAGCTCAGAAAACTCAGATTTATCCCAAAATAGAATGATGTTATAATATACCTCCTCCATAAATGTTGTATAGGGTTGTATCTTGCAGTTTAGAGGTCCCAAAGTGCCTAGGAGTTCCTAGGAACCTCCCATATTTGAGAATTGGAGGTGTTTGATACTACTTGACGTGGAAAAGGGATCACCTACAAAACCCCACAAAAGTTTGAATAACCCAACTGCTAAACCCTATAAGAGTTTGAATATCACAAGCCTTGGATCTCTAAGCCTTCAAAAACCCTAAAACAAGGTACCTCTAAGCCTAATAGAAACTCATGTAGCAAACATAAAAGGCATAATATGATAAAAAGATTATGAAGAGCTATCAACCATCTGTTGTGCACCATACATATATCAACATGCTTATTTTCTTGAGGGGCATGGTGAAATGAATATGCTTGATTTGAGGTTGACAGGTTTTCCAAATTCAAGAAGAAAATGTTCTTGCTACCGATCTAGTCCATAGAAGCATTTAGATTTCCTAAAATTACATTTTGATGCACAGGTTTGTCCTCAAATTTATCCCACAATTAGATCATTGTTGATTAGGGGGTCAAATAGAAATGAGAATTGCTTTGAGGGCCTAGTATGTGCCCAACAACATGGATTTATTTCTCAAATATTGATTGTTTACTACTGATACTCATTCTTAGAAGTGCCAAGGTATGAATTTTATCCACTTTACAATCTTGTCAAAATTGTACCCAGAACACACTAAAACTTGGATTTGGTTGATTTATGGGTTTTTGAAGGATGAGACATAATTTTTCTATTGTTGTTTGAGGCTAACAAATACCAGAACTGACCAGAAATACCCTAGATCAATTAATTAGGTTGTTAGGAGGATCAATATATGTCAAGGTCATCAAGGAATGTGCCTAAGAATCATTTTGATTGTTGTATGAGGATTAGACAGGACAACATGCCCATGTTTTCTTTAACCATTCCAAACTATGTCGAACTCCATTATATTGTCCAAGACTAATGGGCCTTCCTTTCAACCCATCTAGCTCATATAGAGTTCCATCAACTAGTAAATAGCTTATGAAATGGTATACATCATCCTCTTTATCAACCACTTTTTGTTCATCAAAGACAAAAGCATATGGTATAGAAAAACGGTTGTGAGTAGCATTAATGGCTTCACTATTGTTGATAGAAATTATTCCGTATCTGAGAATTCAGGGCCAATTACATCATGTAATAATATTCCTTTGCATATATAGAAATACTGTAATAATTCACATAAAAACCTAATAATTGAGACCTTGAAAAAAAACCTTGCCCAAATATCTGAGCTTAATACATCCACAAAAAAATGTTTATTTCTCAAAAAATGACTGTAAATGGAAGTACTTTGTGAATTATTTTAAATAGATCCTGAATAGACTGTAATGTTCGACTAAATGTTTCTCATAACTTATCTATAAAAACATTTTTTTGTTCTGAGAAGCCCTAGTTAGTATACCACTTGGCTTCACTTGTCCATGATATGAGATGTAGCTTTCCCAACTGGCATAATTTACAAATGATTTTTTAAATCTCTGAACATTAGTTGTCTACATTTAAAACTAAATTAAAGGTATTCCATTACCCAAGAAAAAATTTCGGTTTCTAGATATTTCTCTTGCTCTTTGGTATGGATAGATTTCTATCTCATAATTGAAGGGATGAAAACAACTAGAAGTGAATTAACAATTGAGTGGAGGTGGTCTCTCTCTCCAATAATTACCTACTCATTATTCCTACATTGGAAATAGGAACTCAATTGATGAATAATACCTTAGGGTACAAGGATTATGTACAAAGTGAATTTTTGAAGGTACAAGAAGAAATCATAGATCCAAAAAGTCATATTTTTGGCTTTGACATCACAGAGGAGAATTTTACCTTGCTATGGTCCCTTTTGTAGATTTTGTAAGATATTAGCTCTATCTAATAGCAAGTTTACATTTTTTCTATGATACTTATTGATGCACAATGCTATGAATCCAGAAGACACCAACAATATTTGTTGGTGCTACTTTAACTAGGTGAACCATGTCTTCAGTATAAATGTATAGGAACCTAGTTGGAAAAGAAAGGTAACCAGACCCTTTGATCGACAAGAATCATTAACTATGCGAGCACCTATTGTATTCAATATTGGGGAGCAAGTATGTTGTTTTACTTGTTTAGGCTTCAACCAATCACATCTTCATATTAAGAAGTATGGTGGCACCAAACCATTGTCTATAAGATGATCCTATCACTTTTACAGGTCTTGATGCAATATGGAATAAATAAAAGAAATGTCGAGTTGCCATTAGATTATGGTTTTGTGGAGAGGAATGATAAAAGTGGTTCAAACAAGGATATCTTTATGTTAACCTTAGAAATCTCAAAATAAGATCCATTTTTTTTCGACAAATTGGATATAGCTGAGTTGAATGGTATGGAAACCGCAACATACATTGATATAAATCAAGGCCAAGATGTGCCTAAGTCTGTAATAACATTCATGCGTCTCATTTCTCTTGGTGGAACAAATTATTTTCTATTAGAGTGATTGTTTAGGGATTCTGTGTGGGAACATCTAAGTTTGCAAATTAGCCAAGAGAACGACGCAACTATTTGTAAAGTAGTTTAAGATGGTTGTCGGTTTGATGGTAATGATGTAGCAAGACGCCAGTACACTGGAGACTTGTGTGGCATGGTCTTGGAATCTTAATATCCAAACAAATCCAGTCAACAACATATAACTCGCAACATATTTTGTAGCTCGTCTATTCCGCTTCTTACATAGCTCCTCTTGAGGTTCACGCCAATTGCTTTTGAGCTGTCCACCAGTCTGCATCCAATTGAATGTCAAAAATAGTTCCTATTTTGGCTCTTACAGTGATGTTACCAAGTCATAAAATCGTTATTGTGTAACAAGATATCTATTTGTTTGAAGTTTTAACAAAGACTTTTTCATGCGATAGAACTCAGAAAGAAAACTACACGTGGAAAAGCTTATGTTCACTTTAGTGGTCACGTTACCAATTTAGAGAAATGCTCATCCAATAATTACAACAATGTAGTGAAAGATATCTCAAAGGAAGGACCATACTTTCTCATGCTAGATACCTTAGTAAGACAAATGCAAGTTTAGAGATTTAGTTAATTATCAAAAAAGGCCATATTGTAAAAAACAACAAAATGGAGCTCACATAGATAATAATCACAAGTCAAAGAGGGCCTACAAGGCATGACATCAAAACTAGTAGCAATGGTGGTAATAGAGTGAGGGAGGATGCTATCACATCAAACTAGGGGCTTGCACCCCAAATCCATATACTCTGTTGATTAAGCTATAAAGAGATGTTGACATCATGTATGCTTTTGATAGTGTTTCAACTACTGACAAATGATTATTCTAATTTCTTGTCCACTAAAGTCCAATATTTTTGATACATTGATAACCAAAATTCAATTGTGTGGAAGAAAACTTGTCTAGCAGTGTCATTTAGCCATCCGAAAATCCCCCCTCAATTGTTTAGTTCCTGCATTCACATATCATTCAAGAATCAAACAATGCTAATAATATAAAATGAGGGATATTGCAGAGTATGTTAGTTATCACAATGTTTTCCTTAGATTTTTTTTTTTGTATCTCATGCCAAAAGGCTTTCTCTGTTGCTCATAGCACATTTGGTGTCTCACAATAGGATACAAAACAAACTTATATAGTGTTAAGTCATGGGTGCCAATTGTCTTCAAAGTTTGAAAGTTGAAACCATGGGTTATGCATTGTTAACATTTTATAATGTTTCAACAAGATTTACCAGACTAGTAGATGTTCCATGATTGCATAGAAAAGACGACATAAACACAAATTAAATCACAAAAATCATAAAAAATCTCCAAAGCAAATTGTTTAGATGATGAATGATATCGTGTGGCTCAATTACAATGGGTTATAGATCATTGTAGGAATCATGTTGTTGAGTCATTTTAGTAATGTACCCCACCCAAATGTTTAGTCTTGGGCATCTTCTATAGAACATGGAGATAGTCATAGAAAATCACCTGCTATGCTATTGGTGCTATTTGAAAATTATGAAGATATGTTGCAATCAATTAGATTTAGTAGCTCATAAGCCACACCCTGCTTAAACTGCAAACTTCGTGGAAAAAAAGCTTTAGATCCAAATTTCATACTAGGTCTTAAGTGAAGATCCAAAAAGTCATGGCATGTTACTTAATACTCATTTCGCTTAGACTCGATAAAGACATAGATCATTGGCAAGCCTTTCCTACCAGCATAGCTGGCTTAAAACTTTGATCGCTAACCACCTCAATAGAAATACAAGTTATATGAAGGTTTTGTCATGAACGATGGCATTTGAAAATAAGCACGAGTTATAAAAAAGATCAACTATCAGTTTCTGGACTTGATCCACACTAACTGACTGAGGACAATATCTAACCCCTGGCTCCACAGTAAATCAACGAACTGTGAGCAGCCATAATTATTCTCCATGAAAAGTTCTTAATGGTAACTTTCCTATGCCTTATTGTAACTTCATATGTCATCTCTTTTTTCCAGGCCTACTCTTTTGTCTTCCAAGATGAATTGGAATCAGAAGCTGGTGAATAAAATGTGGCTGATTGTAAACAAAATACAGAGGAGAATGGTAGTTTTAAAATGGCCAATCAAATTATGAATATACTGGAGCAACACAAAATTGTTGATGTATAAGCTCAGAGACCAATATGTAGACCTAACATGGTTTTCTCATCTTTGTTTGCAGAATGAAGCATTGCTAGGTCAAAAATTAGACCCAAGATTGGGAATAGATGCAGTCACAAGACTAGGTGAAAAGAAGGTGCTACAGGAAATACAAAAGTCATTCGAGGAATATATTGTAGATCTTGACCAACTTGAATACTACCAAGAAAGAAGGATTAAAAATTTAGGTCTTATGGGTGAACAAGGGGATATAATCTTCTAGGAACCCAAGTAAAGCATCCCATGTATTCTTAATTTATTTCCGGAGTGATTGTATTAAATCTTATGTGCATTAGAGAACTCGAAAAAATGTCTTGGGAAGGGAATCTTTTGCTTGGAAGGATCATCATACATTTAATGTTCTGCTAGTTATAAGGAGCATAGGCATCAATGTACAAATGTTGTATATATTAAATTTTATGATAGATATGCCTAAATCATTTGAGGCAATTACTTGTGTTTTGAGGTAGAGATAAGTGAGCACATCCAGTTGAGCAAACTATTGTTAGCACATTCAAAACACATATAAATATAGTGGAGTCTTTCTATGGAACTCAACCAGCTAGTTATTGCTTTTGTACCTGGATTTGTATTACCAACAAGCTTTCCAGTGTTGATGCATGCAGGTGCATATTTTGTCATGGGTTGGGTTGGGTACACGATTTTCAGAATCAGTATTTTCAGGGTTTACAAATAATATGAAGTTATAAACACACATACTATATTATATATCAATGTATGCATACATATATACTAAGTCGCATGAAACAGGGGAACAACAAATTATTAGGAAACATAAATAGTTCCTGAAATTAGCCTCCCCAAATTATAGGAAACGGGAAACAACTATAGAGAGAGTGCTTCAGACCTTACCCTCTGGATATGGAACCTTAACCAAAACGCCAAAATGAGAGCACATACTGCCTATCATTTTAGTCTAAAATGTAATATGTGTATTACGAAATATTTTAGTACATACTACATGCAACATAGTATATTGAGTGTATAATAGATATTGGGGATATAAAGCATACTGAGTATCTCACCATTTTTATATTGGTCTATTACATGTTTTAGTATGCACATATGACAAGGAAGTACTTGAGTGCTTTTCTTTACCCTAGTCATTATTTATTTAGTATTTACTAGTATGTTTTTAGGCAGCTTTAATTTTTCTTTTTTTCTTGAGTCAAGGGAACTAGCAACCTCCGAGGGATATATCCAACAACTCGCAAGTCAAATATACCAGGAACTTGTGAGGCAGTTTTAATTTTTCTTACTAAATATCACCTGTGGCTAGCCTATGACCACTCCCCCACGTCGCTAGTTGAAATATGAATTCTTTGTGTCTAGAATGTCTTGACACATGGTCAATTCTTGGGAACCCTTGGAAATGACCCCAAAAACCTTTCTCGAATTAGAAACATTCCAACAGGCATTTTTGGAAGTTTCGTCCATGTTTTGGGGATGTTTCATATTTTCAAAACATCTACCTCTGGAAAAAGAGGATGTGAATGTATTCCCTACTTCATGACATAGATATGTAAAGAAAATGTTGTCATTGTATAGGTATATACCTAGTATACATATTCATCTATTACCAATAGCACCACCTTGCAACCCTCAACTTGCAAAAAAAACAGGAGTATTACCTAATAGAAAATATGATTGGTTATCTTGGGTTAAAAAGGGGGGACCTAGGGATTCCTTCAATAAATATGTAATAGAATTCATGTACAAGGCCTACTTCATCATTCAAGGGGAGGAACCCAAAATGATGCCTACTGAGATGAGGCCCTGTTTATAGTTTGGGGAGGTCATCAGAAGGAGTGATTGGTTCTTGGGAAAATATTTCATAGTTATCAAATTATATGGAACATAATTAGCCCATTACAAATTACCAAAATTATTAACCCCCGGGACACTTGTGCTAGAATATGTGAAACATATGGTTTAGGTAGATGAGATACATTTCTTGAAGGTAAAGAATAAGGGAATATTGTCCTCTCCAGTAGCTATAGGGAGATGTACCATAAATGATAAGAATGTTTTCAAGGAGGCCCTAGAGATATCGAAAGGAATTGATCTACCTTTTTATCAACCTTGGAAGCATGACTTCCATATGATAATTTGATAGGAAAAGGGGGTAAAGATGCCAAACCCCAAGACCATGAGGTTAGGATTGATATTTAAAGGATGGAAAATAAAGTGTCCTATGAGGAAGTTGAGGTTGGCTTGAGGAGGCTCTAAGGTTCAAGAAGTGGAAGACCACATGGAGCATCGACAACAAGTTCTTCAACTCTTAAAGGACAACTTGAATATAGCACAAAATCAAATGAAACAACAAGAAGATCAACACCGTAGTGAACGAAGTTTTAAAGTTGGGGATTGGGTGTTTTTAAGAATACAACCATACAAACAGATGTCCATGAAGAACACCAAGAAGGATAATAAATTATCACCTAAACACTATGGCCCCTACAAGGTGTTACAAAAGATTGGTAGTATGGCCTAGAAATTGGAGCTACTTGCCTCTTCATGAGTCCATCCATTTTTCCATGTTTCTTGTTTAAAAAAGGTTATAGGTGACAAGCTACCAATTCAAATGATGTTACCAGAACTTGATGAGGAATTAAAAATCATCTTGGAGCATGAAGAAATTACTGAAATATGAACTAGACAACTTCGAAATCGATCAATTTCAGAGTATCTCATTAAATGGAAGAACTTACCCACATAAGATTAAACACGGGAATATGAGTCCTTTATACATCAACATCCAAAACTACTTCAGCATTGAGGACAACACTTTTTGAAGGGGAGGGGCATGTAAAGCCATTAATGATGACACATTACACCATATAGTGTGGCACAGTACCCCCTATATTGTGGTGCATTACATATTATCTATTTAGGCTTGGGTCTATTAGTGGGTTTATTAGTTGTTATTGTACACTTTTATCTCTTATATAAGGAAGGAGATCTTCTCATTTTGTCATCATATCATCTGATCTTATCTTGTACATTGTGTAAGGAGGTTCATCCCTCGAAGAGGATTGATATTTATCTCTATTATATCTGGAATTTCGTTGCTTAACATCCTACCACCTCACGAAGACAAAAGTCTGTGGATCCAATTTAGGGCTAATGTCCAGGGATGATACAATCCTTCCACACGGAACAAAAGTCTATGGATCACTTTAGGACTAGTTTCTAGAGATGATAGAATCCTTCCACACAGAGACAAAAGTTTGTGGATCACTTTAGTTCTAATGTCTAGGGATGATACAATCCTTCCAAACGGAGACAAATGTTTGCGGATCAGTTTAGGACTAATGTCTAGGGATAATATAATACTATTGTAACATCATCATCACTACTCTTCCTTTCGAGGAAGGTCTGCAACATCATCATCATTGCTCCTCCTTTCAAGGAAGGTGCTTTGAGACTACACAAAGCCATGAGATCACACCTAATCCCAAAATGAGACATCATCATGAGGTGCTATTTCTAGCACTTCCTCTTTGCATCTATAATGAGTTTGTCCTCTCTTGTTAGGTCATCGACATATACTAGTATTCAAATACTTATCTTATCAAATACTTATCTTTGTTTGTTTGGTAGACTCCACCTTGATCTCTGTCTTCTTGAATTACTAGAGTCTCTGCCAATGTGTTCAACTTCATTCTATGATTCTGAGGACTTTTAATCCCAAGAATCATGTCAAGATTCTTGAACTTTGAGATCTACCGTAGTCACTCCCTCTAAGGTGGAGCAACATCCTCTCTCTGCATCTTGTTCTCTCTACATTAGGACACTGGAGTGATAGGTAGCCTCCTCTGCTACTAATTTTCTTTGCATCCATCTATGCCACTTGTCTAGGTTACTATATATCAAGATCCTTCATCTCGAGCTTTGTTACAAGTTTTCTCTTGCACCCATCTATGAGATTCTCGTCCTTTGTAGGCTTATATCTTCAACTTTGTAGTAAAGGTTGGGATCTCCATCACTCTAGTTGATCCTCAAGCTCCTGATGTAATTGTATGTGCTATCCCATGGGTGCCTACCGATCTTGTACAAATCCTTTTGTGCATAGGTGCTTCTATGTAAGAGTCTCAAACCCTGTAGGTTGCTTGATCTATTATTCTACTTTGATTACACCAACTATCTAGTGTAATATACACCATTGAAGAGGTGTGTCTTTCCCCTAGAGCAGTGTCTTCCCATAATCGATTCTCACTTTCTAATAGAAACCACAAACCTTGCTTTGTATCTTTTGATACTTTGATCTGCTGTATACTTGATCTTGTAGATCTACTTGGAAGACTTTACTAACTTCCCTTCATGTCTCAAACTCATATCCAAACATCATTCTGTATGATCAAATGGTACATCTTTATCAAATCATCCTTCCATTCTTCCTTCTGGGAACACTCTTTTGCAAAGTGTTCTTTTCTCATCACAACTGAACATCTGAGTTGGTAGATGTACTTCTATTCTTTACGAGAATGTTGTTCCTTCTTGTTATTTCTCTTCTTGGAATGATTGGTTAAGACTTGATTGTCATATTTGTCCATCTCTTCTTCTCTTTCCATCAATCAAGCTCCTTCTTACATGCATTCCTCCATAGGTGATCTTCCTTTTAGAAAAAGTCCCTCATCTGAAATTGGAATACCATTCAAAGTTATAATCTGTGCTTCTACTTCTTTGGCATTGTCTCCAATGGCACGATTCTTCAAGTATGAGAAGCACTCTATACTTCCATGCTTAGAGGTTATCAAATATTTCAAGATTGTCCTCAAGCTTGGTACGATTTGTCATCATGATAGAAAAGAGAACCTCAAACAAAAAAAAGAGGATAGAACTTACCAGTGAGATTGCTTCAACTTGATGCTTGCTTGAAGGCTCTTCTGGTGGAACTAAGGTTTGAGAAAGAAAACCTAATTTTTCAGCTTGGGGCGTCTTTCATATATGTTTGGATAGAAAGATGCACCTCCTCAAGGTGAGCTGAACATCATACTTTTTTTCTCAAAAATATGGACAAAACTGCAAAATATCTTATGCCTTAGTTTTTTTTTGGTAGCATTCTTAGGTCAAAAATTGAAAGTCCACAAAATGAGAAACTTCTTACATAGAAATATGTCCCCCCCTAGGGTGCGTTTGATGGTCCTCCTTTTTCAACTGATTGATGGAGGGAAGTGCCCGAAACAAGAATCCCTAGTTTTTCTCCAATTTCTTATGCAGAATTGACCGATCTTGTTTCTGATATAGGTACAAAGTTTTTGATCCTCAAGGTCTCGAAAACTTCAACATGCAATAGCTTGTTTTTTTCTTCTTTCCAACCCCATAGGTTAGAGCAGAATTGGATTCACCAAATGGGACTTATGCGAATTTTCCCAATGTGATGTATTTAAGGATTGTTCATCATAGTGAACTTGTACCAACTAACACATGTCCCTGTTTCACCTTTGGGGTATGAAAGGTCTACCACAAAAACTAAAGTTTGTTCCCTATCTACAACATCTTGCAAAATTTCATTTGGACCTTCCTAGCCCGAGATATATCAATTCTTCTCAGATCTCATGTTTAAGGCTGAATTCTGGGAGAAGATGGAACCCTATTGTAGGAATCATATCTCCTAGATTATATTGAATATGAGGACGAAAATTTTACATAGGGTACAACAAGATTTAATATTCAGGTTGTCAAAGTTTCACCTCATGAGCCTTCTCCAATATCGAGACTAGTTTTTGTCTTCTAGGGTTTTCAAGCATGAAACCCTAATCTTCAATAGTTGTAGTTGTAGCTGTGTTTTGGCTGCACAAAGACTTATTTCAGGGTGGATCTGATACCGTGTTATAATTTTAATGGTTATACAATATCTAAAACATTTAGTATCATAAGTAAAGTATCATTGAAAGAAATACAAGTACAACAACTCAAAAGAATACAAATATTTTCCTCGAGGAAACTACAAGGAAGAAAACCCTACAAAACTTCCTTAGTATAGAATTCGACCAAGTATAGTGTAAAAACCTAGCAACAAGAATAATTGATCAACTTCTAGAGTAGACCCTCTCTCTCTTTCTCTTGCGCAATGCTTGAGTGTAAGGTGTGTCAAAATGAGAGAGGTGCCTCACCTATTTATATTCATTAGGTGAGTGACACAACTAACCAACTAGGTCAGTTAGGTTCCCTAATTAGGGCCAACCTACCTAGGAAAACACAAAATACATTTTATATATTACTTTTGTGGGTAGTATTGATCCGAATTACAATGAAGGTTTTACCTCATGACTTTCACATGGCCAATTACATCAAGGACATCTCTAAATGGAGGAATAACATCTCCTTAGGAGAATACAACAAAAGTACAATAGAATATCCCTCAAATTTACAATATTTCAATACATACAGAGTACCTTTGCATTTCCAAGTAAGACACTCCATTGAACTTGTTCCTGGTTCTTCATTACCTAACGCATTTGTTTACAGAAGATCCATTATCAAGAATGAAGAGTTTCACATACAGATTCATGACTTGATCAACAAAGGTCACGTTCGACCCAACTCCTCTCCTTGTGGAAGTCCAATCGTCCTCGTTCCAAATAAAAATGAGACTTGGCACATGTGCATCGACTATTAGGCCCTCAACAAGATTTCGGTAAAGAATATATACCCTCTACCAAGGATAGACAAAATAATCGTCTCTTTGAAATGTGCTAAATTCTTTACTAAGCTCGACCTCAAATCGAGATATCATTAAATTCCGATCAAGCCCACCGATGTATGGAAAACTGCTTTCAAAGCCAAAGAATGATTGTTTGAATGGTTATTCATGCCTTTTGGCTTAACCAATGCACCCATGACCTTCATGCGATATATGGATGACAGTTTTTGACCTTTCATCAGCAAGTGTGTCATTGTTTATCTATATGATATCTCGATTTCCAGTCAATCATGGGAAGAAGATGTCTAGAAATTTGAGCAAGTCCTCGACACTCTTAGACAACATTGACTTCGCCAGATTTTCAAAGATGACCGTTCTCATTTCATGCCAGAAGACTATGACAGCGTAGCAGACTGCTCAACTCTTCTTCGAACATGTATGGGAACATTATGGCTTATCGACAACCATAATTTCTGATAGATATGCCATATTTACAAGCATGTTTTGGAAGAATCTATGGCAACAGCTTGATACAAGACTCCTTATCAACAACTTTCCATCCTCGGACATACGAACATACAGAAGTTGTGAAGCGCTTGGTAGTACAACTGCTCTGCATGTACAACCACAAGCATTGTCTGACATGGGATGAAAGTTTCCCATATATACATCACAGTTATAGTTGTGCTCAACACAACTCCATGGGAAAGAGTCCATTTGAGATCTGTTATGGATTTTAACCCTCAACACCCATTGAGAGACAACCCAAGCATTCTCAACACTCTATTTAAGCATGTGCATTATTGTAATATACAACAGTAATGAAGCAATAATGAAGTAACATAGATTGGTTTGAATTCTTGCATATTGTCTCTCTGTGTGTGTGTATGTTTCTACGTATAGTGAATTTCATGCTTTGCTTATTATTAATATGCTTTTGCCATAACAATACTCAATTCATGCAAACGAACTGTTGTCCTCGTCGTGCACCTGGGCACCGTTAGATCATATTAACTATGCACACTTTTATATGCCAACGCTATATTATGCACTAATACACTTTATGGTATGGATATTGAAAATATGTCACTAAGGCATTTCATGTGTATGCAAAACATTGCTAGATGAATATTGTGTTCCTTGGCGATTAAACATAATTGTTATATTGGAAGCATTTAACTATATTTAAGTCATTTCATTGAATTTGGTTTGAATATCTACGAATTGTTCCAACTGCTAAGCTATCTTGTTTAAATAGAAATTATTAAGTCATCTTGCTTTGAATATATGTGTTACATTCTAGTAAAACTATTAAGCTATCTTGTTCAACTAGAAATTATTATCTTCATCTTGCTTTGAACACATATGTTACATTATAGTAAAACTATTAATATCTTCATCTAAACAAAGGTAGTTAGGAAATCAAGCTTTCTTTACAAATTAGTTTATCAAGAAAAAAATATTTATTGATAATATTTCAACTTGATGTATCATTCTTGTCATTGAATTAATAATTGCATTAATAGCCCATAACAACATCAAACTATTAGACAACCTAATCTTTACAACAAAAAAATTCAAAGTAATTCTATTTCACTCACCCTCTATGATCCCTTTAGATGACTTATTTATGCAACCCCGTAACTCATGTAATTATTGGACAAACTGTATAGAATATTTAAAGAATATACTCCAAATGATTTTTTTTCATTATCAATACTCATTTGATATATATTGAATCATATTTTAGAATAATATGTAGTCATTACTTCTTTCATAAAATCAGATTTAAATTTAACTACAAAGTAATATGTTTCCCTTATCATACCTCAATAATTTCATTTGCAACAAATTATATATAAAAAATAATTTATTTAATAAATTTAAAATACACTTGCAACAAATTCAAATTTGAAAATTAGTTTTTTTTAGTAAATGTATATACGGGGAAACCAGCCACACCATCCAATTAGCATATAACAAACAAAACAACAAGAGACTCAGGAGTATCTTTAGCAGGAAAAGGACGAAAAAGGACCACTAAGAAAAATTATGTATACAAATTTTCAATAAATTTTGTAACAAGTAACAACAAGAGATTTAACAGTAAAGGATGACTAAGAAAAATTATGAAAAATTATGTATACAAAAGTTTAATAGAAAAATTATGCATACAAAAATTCAATAAATTTTGTAACAAGTACTGAATAGGAAGGCAAATAAATACTTCTTACACACAAAACAAAATAGATGTGCAAACAACAAGAAAATAGGAAATGGAAAAAGAAGTATGATTATTGGTGTAATGACAAGATACACAATAAATTCTGTAACAAGTACTGAATAGCAAGGCAAATAAATACTCCATACACAAAACAAAATAGATGTGCAAACAAGAAAATAGAAAATGGAAAAAGAAGTATGATTATTGGTGTAATGACAAGAATGTTAGTGCAGTGTGTCAAGATCATGCCTAGTGCTGATCTAATTACCAACGAAGAATACCTATAGTAGCCCATCTACCGAAAAATTACAGTGAAGATTACAACACTGTCAAACGGCATTGATCCCCATTTTTAAACCTTGAAGTCTTACCCTTACTTATCACAATAAGTCCACCGTCCGTATTTTGATGTATGAGTATCACCTCCTCTTTTTTATGCGTAAGAAACTATGACCTCGCGAGTGGATTTATTCCAGATATCTGCCATTTTCTTCAGTGTAATCGGCTCCTCGACACAACGCGCTGATCCAAAAAAATTCGCAATGGCCTTAGCTGTGAATTCTTCTGAAATCTGGCTTAACTCGGGCTATCTTTCTAAAATTATTGGAGAACGTTGTGGATAATTTGGTAGAATAAGCAGTCTCAGTGGTTTGATTTGCATCTGTTGATGAAAATCATTATGACAAGGCAAATTTAATCATTAGAAATAAGATCCAAGAAATGAAAACTGCAAAGTAAAACATTTAAACAAATTATACCTTCGGTTGAGAATTATAAACAGCCTTGTATTCTTTGTCCATTGATATAGCAAGGTATGAAAGCTTCACAAATATTCCATTTTTTGTATCTGCTTCAGTTACTAAGTCTGGATTTATGTTCATGAAGGCGTTAAGGTTTTCCTCCTCGTCCTCGCTGATCTTGGCACTAATGTCGATAATCTTATTTCTGATTGCTATTATTTCCTCCTGTACAAGCTGTAGAGTTTTGTTCCGGTTTTTGTTTTGGGTGCTCTCCTTATCTCTGCAATTAGATTTTTCGGGTGCATTAGCAATTCTGTTATACTTATGTAACCATCTTTCTTGCTCTATAAAAGGCTCGCCCGGGACCTTGCAATCATCTTCACTGAGTATCCATGTCATCTCTTTCAGAGCATCGCTGAAGTTATCTGGCTTCATGGAATTGATTTGATAATTAGGCATGACGATGGATTTGTTAAAAATACAGGAAACCCATTAAAATCATACTAAGAACCTATTGTCACTGTAATGGAAAATTAATTACCTGCTTTACTAAACCTTCAATAGGATTCCCTGGTTCATTCTCCTCAATTTGAGGGGCTGTTAAATCAAGCCAAGAACAAGCATCAGCCTCGGCATTGTTGACAAGTCCAGCAGAAAACCAATCTTGGTAAGCGGCATCCTGTTTTGGGCTATGGGCATATGCTTCGGCATCGTTGACAAGTCCAGCAGAAAACCAATCTTGGTAAGCAGCATCCTATTTAGGGCTATGGGCATATGCTTCGACATCGTTGACAAGTCCAGCAGAAAACCGATCTTGGTAAGCAGCATCCTGTTTAGGGCTATGGGCATAAGCTTCGACATCGTTAACAAGTCCAGCAGAAAACTGATCCTGGTAAGCAGCATCCTGTTTAGGGCTATGGGCATTTGCTTCGGCATCGTTGAGAAGTTCAGAAAACCAATCTTGGATAGCGGCATCCTGTTTAGGGCTATGGGCATTTGCTTCGGCATCGTTGAGAAGTTCAGAAATCCAATCTTGGATAGCAGCATCCTCTTTAGGGCTATGGGCATTTGCTTCGGCATCGTTGAGAAGTTCAGAAATCCAATCTTGGATAGCAGCATCCTGTTTAGGGCTATGGGCATGAGTAGAGGCAGAATACTGTGCTTTCTCTAATTCTTTTTTATTATCCTCTTTCTCAGCGAGTTTGGTTGAATCCCCTTCCTGGTTAGCAACTTCCTTAGCATAGCTAGTGGCTGCAAACTGAAATATAGGAGGTACTCTTTCCAATTCTTCATTATGAGCCTCTTCCATGTCGAGTTGGATTGAACCCACATCCCTGCTAGAACATTCTTCTTCACTTTTAGCAACTTCCTTAGCATTGCTAGAGGCTGTTAACTGAAATGTAGCAGGTGCTCTTTCCAACTCTTCATTATGAGCCTGTTTCATGTTAAGTTGGATTGAACCCACATCCCTGTTAGAACATTCTTCACTTTTAGCAACTTCCTTGGCATTGCTAGAGGTTGTAAACTGAAATTTAGCAGGTGCTCTTTCCAACTCTTCATTATGGGCCTCTTTCATGTCATGTTTGATTGGAACCAGTTCCCTTTCTAAATCACCTTGAACAAGACCAGATGTAGAAGACTGGGTTTTCTTCAATTCCCTCTTAGTAGCATCTTGAGCAACGATAGAGGTAGACGACTGTGTTTGGTCCAACTTTGCATTATTGAGGTCCTCTTTAATGTCAATTTCAATTGAAGATACGTCCCTGTTAGGAGTATTAATTAGAGTTTGCTTGGATTCTTGATTATTGGATTGTCCCAGCATTGAATTCTTAACCAATTTATCCCTGGGAACATTTTGATTAGAAGTATGGCTGGGTTGCTGAGAGCGTTGATCAGAAAATTGTGAAACCAAATGATGCTGTGGTCGAGCAGGAAGGCCTGGATCTTTCTTCACCTTTTGCTGAGAAGCTTTTCTACTCCGTTTTGGCTGCTGAGGAGTTATTTGGTTTTGTTCTTTTCGTTTTAAGTAGGGTTTATGCTGCAATTGTTGAAAGTCAAAAGGAAACTGATTTTGTTGTAATTGTGAAGGATTGTAGTGATGGTGGTTTGGATATTGATTCTGATAAGAATCGGGGAGACCTTGTTGACGTTGTAGCTGTGTATTTTGTGGGTTCTGTGATTGTTGGACTTGAAAGTTAGGAGGAAACTGGTATTGTTGAGGAGGAAACAGGTGTTGGTGGTAATATGGAAAAGCATTCTGCTGTTGATATGGATTTTGTGGTTGGTTGTTGTAAGGACGCAATGGTGGATTAAATGTTGGATGCCCTTGGTATTGTAATTGTGAAGCTGGTACGCCAAGTGAAGGATTTGACAGTAGTTGGTCCTGATGCTGTGTAGGCTGTTGTTTGTTTTTGGCCTTCGCTTTTCTTTCTGCCCTTGCTTTTGCTGTCGTTGTTTTTGATTGTTTTGAATTTGTCCGAGTCTGCTGTTGATAACCCATTGTGGGTTGTTGATTATTCTGCTGTTGCTGTTGATGATGGCTGGGATTCTGCTGTTGAGTTTGACCTATTAAGGGCTGAATGGGCATATTAGGATGCTGAATCTGCCACTGTTGAGGACCCATTAAGGACTGATTAGGAAAATTGGGTAGCTGACTCTGCCGCAAATGGCTGGGAATCGGCTGTTGAAGTTGAACCATTAAAGGCTGACTTGACATATTAGGATGATGAATATGCTGCTGTTGAGGACCCATTAAGGGCTGACTAGGAAGATTGGGTGGCCAAAGATGCTGCTGTTGAGTACCCATTAAGGGCTGACTAGGAATTTTGGCTTGCTGAATGTCTTGTTTATGGGCCATCAATAGCTGACTGGGATTATTAGGCTGCCGCTTATGATCTATTAAAGGCTTATTGGGATCAATGGGCTGTTGAATATGCTGTTGTTGATTGCCCACAAACGGCTGGCTATTATTTTTAAGCTGCTTATGATGACCCATTAAGTGCTGATTCGGATTATTTGGCTGCTGAAGTTGCTGCTGCTGATGATCCATCAAGGGTTGACTGGGAATATTGGGCTTTTGAATCTGTTGCTGCTGATGACTGGGAAAAGCTCCTTGCATTGTGTGATGATGTAACTGTTGTGGCATTTGTGACTGATTACTATTATTCACCCCCAGTTGTCCAGACATACTAGCAATGTATCCTTCTTTATTACTTTCTAGTGTCTGGATTGAACCTAGAATAAAGTTGATATATGCAACCTACAAACAAATGGAGAAGTTGTTAATAATTATTAAGTATAGTTTTGATCTATTTCATACATTTATCTCTACAACATCTATGTTTCTGATAAATCAGGTGGGTACTTAAAAAAGAACATAAGAAAAAAAGAACATACATGATTCCCTGCTGAACTTTCAAAACTTGTTTCCTCTATTAGCAATGCCAATTGATGAACTTTGCCAACGTCACTGATTGGCAAAATCCTTGATATAGCATACTTTCTGCACAAATAATTAATATAAATTTAAAGAAGAATTAAATTTCACAATTCAACCCTAAAAAAAATTAAATTTCTACCAGAAATTTAATAATGTGGATCAAGAGAGGAATTATTACATCTTCGCCAACCAGCTCTGTCGAATTGAATTATCCATTGCGCCCCCAGGACTAAAATATATGCGAAGCGATGAGGAGAAGAACGCCTAGTGATATGTCTCGTGATGCTTTATAATAACAAATATGTTAACTTATATATATATAAATGTTATAAGCCGACATAATAATACAAAATAGTTTGTTGTGAAGTACACCTTTTCACTGAATATATATATATAATAAAAAAATTGATTTTAACATATAAATAATAAAGAATTATATTTTAAACTTAAAATAAAACAATTATATAATTTCTTAAATATATTGATTGGCGTGTCTAAATATGTAACACTTCGCATCTTTTTGGCATCTTGGTTGTTTTAAAATGTGACAAAACTCAAGGACAAAGTTCCAAGAAGAACTATACCACTACACTTTTGGAACTCTCCTCCTCCCACTTGGAATTTAGTTGGATTTATAGAGAAACTCTGCTTAAAAATACCATCTAAAAAGGTGCAGAGTGTTATGGTTTCACACAATTTCTACTAGATTTGGATAATAAAAAATCTAATCAAACTAAAGAATATATATTTTTTTTCATAAAAAAGATGTAGCTTCTTCCCTAAGTAATTAGTATTAACCTCATGCAAGCGTTTTGTCTTAATGACGGTGATCATTTTCTTTAGTAAGTTTCTATTTTTAGTTATGTTGAATTTTATAAATGAATTTATTGTTTATATTTGTAAACTTTTTTTTTAAGTTGCAGAAAGATATATTAATATACAAAAAGAGTACATACATATAGTCTATATCTCGGATATCATTAGTGTCAGGACACTGGGATAGTAACAAAATACTTGTCAAGTACTTGCCCTTGGAGAGGGAAACCAAGTCACTCCAGACAAAATTGAAATGGAGCAAAGCCACGACAAGCAAACTAAGCATACAAAGAAAAAACATAGAGACAAATAAAAAAACCTAAGGCCTTACGACTTCCTCCAGGGTTCTTCGACATTAATGCAAGGCTTGTAGTAACCTTCTTCATTAACATAGAGAACATGTTGCAAATATGGAGGCGGAGGTGGTTCCGTTGCAGGAGGAGGTACCGACATCCTCTGTGACGAGCTACTAGTGTACTCACGCCCCTTGAGTTTTGCATTTTCAGCTCTGTATTGTGTGAAGCTTCTTCCAGATGCTGGATGGACATAGTGTCTTGTTGCTGGGGGGTTCCTTGAGGAGGATCCTACAGGTGCAAGCTCCATGAGGGCGAGGAGGTTGGCTTTCCAGAGGAACTTTTTGAATTGTCGGAGGGGGATGGGGCTCTATCTCTTTTGCATAGCAGCGGAGCAAGGATGTTTTTCATACGCCAATAATGGGATAATATTTGTCTCATGGGATGAGTCGTGCGATGGTGAGCCACAACTTCCGCTTCCCAATCGTCCACAACTCGGTGAATGCTGAGAGGGATGTGAGCCACATACCCTGTTGAAAGGGAGCGATGCACTGCAACTCAACCCCTCACACCCCTAGAGATGCTTCCCTTGCGAGACATAGCACGAAGGCGTCGTGGCATGGCATAAGAATTGTCCAAGAGATTCCAAACGTTAACCTTCTTCCTCGCGAGAGAGCTGATGAGTCGTGTCAGAATGAGGAGAGCAAAGAACGCACAGAGGATAAACATCTGTAGAAACCAGATTCGTGTTGAGCTATCATGCGAGGTGACATGTGTGCTGAGACGAACGATGTCGAACATAAATGACCTGCGTTGGTAGAAGCGAGCCATTAAAACCCAATACTTATGCGAGGTGACCTGAGTGCTAAGCCAAATACAATCAAACTTAAATGACCTACGCTGGGATGAGCAAGCCATTAAAACCATGAAATGTTGATAGGGAATGTTGACGGGCTTCACGGGTGGATTTCAATGAGGTGTCCTGCCCTCCACCATGTCTCTCCTTGAAGCACCCACATTTGGGGTTGTAAACAAAATATTAATTATGAATTATATAAATTAATTTTGTGTTTCAATTTAAATCTAAATATGTTTAAAAAATAAATCAATAAACTTAATATCAATCTAGTGGGCCTAATGGTTAAGAACACATGTCCTAAGAGGTAATAAGTTCAAATACGGAGGTGGGTAGGGTATGTACACCTCTATGGACTTTAGCGGTTACATCCTTGCCCAGAGGGGGACCCTCGCCCCGTAACTTCAACAAAACACGCTACATCCACGAGAAGAATTCCAAGGGGCCCAGCTAAAGGGGCCTCACCCCATCGGCACCGGTTTTGGGGTCCTAACCCCAAAAGGCTCAGAGAATTGAACCCTTGACCTTGACCTAGTGACGACTTGGCCACGATAGCTCCAATCAACTGAGCTACCCCACTAGGCTATTATTATGATTGTTATTATTATTATTGTTATTGTTATTGTTATTATTGTTATTATTATTATTATTATTGTTATTGTTATTATTGTTATTGGAGTTAATTAATTATTGTCAATTTTAATTGAATGAAAATAATATATGAGATTAATGTTTATGTTAAAATTAGAAATATAATATATATGATTATTGATAATCTATTATGATATAGTGGACACATCTATATTACAATGTTTTTTTCAATAGAAAAAAAAAGCTTCTTGATATTCATTAGAATCAAATAAACAAAACTTTACATCGTCTAATACATCATATATGCTACAAAGCTATTGTAGAAGACCATAAGCTAATGACAATCCACATCAAAGGATATAGTCAAATATAAATATTCTACAGCCATGGAAATATTAATATTATGCGGCCGGGTGGGGCTCCTCCTCCTGACTACACTTCCCCTCGAATAGATTGTCAACCTATCCTTCCTAAGCGCGAGGTGGCGATGACCCCAGGACTGTTTCATGGTACCTTTCAACGAAGTTACAAGGGTGACTTATTAGGGTTACAAGAATCAAAATTTACCCTTTCTGGCTAGGTGGGTGACCAACTTTTGACATTGTTGGATTTGAAAAAAAGCTCAACTGATGATAAACCTATATCTATTAACGAGTTAGGGTTTAAGGCATAGATCCAGAGTGTTTATGCTAGAAATTGTTTCCAGACTACGAGAAAACAAGCCAACATAATCTCAAATATTTAATCAAACAAAACTAGGTTTTTAGGGTTTTTAAAGGTTTTCTGGTTGTGAAGTTTGGTGACAAGAGGGAATACATTCATAACCCAAATAAAAACTAAATCACAAGTAAAGAAAAACTGAGATGCATAACATAATGACCATGTATCCAACAGAAAATAACATTGAAGTTCATCCACAACTGGCAAGCACTACAAGCATAAAAACGATAAACTAGCAATGAAATTACCAATTGTGTAGCTAAACAAGCTAGAAATGAAGCCAAAGAACAGACTGAAGGGTAAAATGGAGCATATATTTCATAATCAGTTCCTCAAATACACATGAGAGTCAAATACTTAGCTTATCAACAAGTCAGGAGACCTCCTCTAGCCAGCCAAAAGTCGAACCCTTAATTCTCTTTGTGACCTCCCTAAATACTATCTTTCAAAATTCAGTTAGAGGCTAAACCCTAACTGCGTTTCAGCCTACTCATCGAAATGGTTTTATCAAAATAGTGATTACAAAAGTAAAATATTCTTCAAAACATAACAAGTAACTGATTTTGCTAATAATGCTCATAGATCTTTAGCAGCTTCTGCTAACAAAGCTATCCCCTGTAAGGCTTGGGTCTTTCTCCTAGCTTTCAGCTGCTCTGCTTCCATCTCTATCATTCTTTTAGTAAGCTCTTCATTTTGTTGTTGTAGATCTCTGATAGTCTGTTTTAATCTTGCAAATTGTAACTCTGTACTTCTTTTCCTTTTTAAGGCCTCTTTGGAGACTGCAATTAGTTCTTGATAGTGATTATTCACCTCTTCTAGGTCTTCTCTGAGTCTCTTATTAGCTATAATCAAACCATCACTTGTCTCTTGCATATACTTTACTTGATGTTTATACTGCTTGATAGTTCTATGTAAATTTTCTTTCTCTGAGTCAAATGCCTTGCTTCCTGTTGTACTTTGCAGCTCATTAGGAAGCCATGGAATTTTAAGTCTTCTAAAGATTTCCTTATCTTCAGGCAGCAGCTCTGTAGAAGTATCATGAAAACTTGGGTTTTCTTGAGTATCAGTTTCACCAGGAACATTTTCATCAATCAACAGTTTGTTTTCTGAATAAGAAACATCTATTTCATCTTTTTGTTGTTCTTTTAACATTTGACCTCGTATTTCCAAAAATAGAGCAGACAATTTGGTCTCAGTGAGGCTAGATTCTTCTTATGTTTTCAATGTTTTTTTCCCTTTGCTGTCACCCTTGCCAAAATCCAGCTTTTCATCAGAGGAAGAATTATCAATCACAGTTATCTCTTCTGTATTCAACTTAGGGTTTAGTAATTTCTTCATGTTTAGCCTTAATTTGTTTTTGGGTCTAGTCTTGGGTCTCCATCCTGGAGCAAGCTCTCCTACCATTTTTAAACTTTTGCCTTGATGGATGACAGAGGCAAATTCCTTAACTTTAAGCTTCTTTTTCTTTGGTACTGCTATCCTATCCTCCTGACTGTAAAACTCCTTTTTTGTGCCAACCCTAGTCTTATCAATGATAGTAAGCTTATCCTCTTCCAACAAGTATGTTTCATCTTCAGACAAGACTGTAATTGGACTTTGCTTCTGGACTTTAGTGTTTTCTTCATCACTTGAAATCTTCTCTGTAAGTATAATCTTTTCATCAACGAATGTTTTTGCTGGTGCTTCATTCTGAATAGGCTGAGTCTCCTTGTGAATAAATTGCAAATTTTTGTTCTCACTGTCATCTAGATGCTGCTTAAATTCACAATCTTCTTTTGCAGGTTGTGCAACTTCCTCTAATTTGACACATTCTTCATCTTCAACATTCAGTTTTTGTTTTAATTTTCTGATCAAGGTTTGTCCCTTATCAACTTGCTTTCTGGTAGACTGTCCTTCTTGGCTGTTTTGGAACCCTGACCAAAAAAGAAAATATTCCCATGTCTTCCCTTCTTTCTACAGAATATTGTTAATAATAAGCTTGATAAGTCCATGGTGAAAGATGGACTGTATAGTATGGTCTTGGTGTTCTTTGATTCTGCTAGACATCTTCTGTAAGCTCTTTAGCAGGAAGAAAGGCAGATTCATCTTTGATTCACCACTAAGGTGTTGAAGGAACCTGAAATGATACTTGAAAACGAAGGCATACCTTCCTTCACATGTAATGTAACTTTGTAGAACCTTGATAGGTTCTACCCATTCAGCTCTGAAGTTATGGATGGGCACTCCCTTGCCCCAATCTGGAACAATACCAGGCAATAGATAACTTTGTGCATTGAAAGTAAATGGCACTTTCTTAAACCAAAGTTCTCCTTCATTTTTGACCCCTGTTGCTTCAGCCACCAAATCTGTAGTCAATTTGAACTTCAAAGTATCAAATGATACTATATCTTTGTTATAACACTGAGCAAACCTGTGAGAGACTTCAACATTATATCCATCAATATTTTTTAAAAAATTCAACCATCCAGCATTTTCAAAGAGTTCAACACATCCTGGAAATTTGTCTATCCAACTGAGCTCAGTGGGCTTGACCCTATTAGTCTTCCCACTCCTCTTCATATTCTCATTCAAAGCTTGATGTAGGTGTTAGAAGTTGATTCCTGGACTGGCTAAATGTCGAATTGAACGCTCCAGGTGTCTTCAACTCTCCAGCTCACCTTTAACTGTCACGCTGTGAAACCCTAATTCTTCCTTCAACTGCCAAATTCCGATTTTTTAGCAATGTGTCTCCACCCCGGCGTCCACCAGCTTCGTAATATTCAGTTTGAGAACCTGTTTCCTGAAAATCTTGCCTTATTCCACTCTCTATCATGATTTGCCATGCATTTACATCTAACTGCCACCATCTCCCTCACACAATGACCAACACTTGTTTACATGATTATCCTGTCAAGACACGTATCAAACCTGCTTATTGATGTGATTAGTCACCCTAGGAATGAAATCGTTGAAGAAATCGGCGTGAAAAATGACAAATTGAGCACTCGCGACTTTCTTGTAGCGCGCCAGTGCATTATTTTTACCCTTGTGCTACAAGAAAGTTCAAAAATCTAATTTGTGTTATTTAATCAATAATCCAACTTTAAAACTAGGTTTATATGATTAAACCTTGATCTTAGTGCTATTCATGAAACCATTAATCAAAATATACTCTATAGAACCCTTCAGGACATAGGAAAAACAAAAATGATGAAAACCTAATGGCATAAACTCAAAATTGAGCTCTAAACCAAAATTTCCTAGAAGTAAGCAAATAAGAAAGCTTTAAAAACACAAACAAAATATAAGATTGCAGAAAACAAATTCATGACTTAACACAGAGATTGGAAACTATGGCCATCTCTCAAATGATGTGGATATACCTCTTCATATCTAGTCTAAAAATTCTTTGAAATTGGAGTCAGTAAAACTGATTGGGCTTAAAGCCAAAGCTAGACAAAAACTAAAGGATTTTAAGGTTAGATCAGACATTGAAAGTTTGTCCTTGGCAAGGATATTAATCTCGATTGTGTTGAAAATTTATCTCTCGGGGCACTCATTGGGAGGCTTAAATATGTCAGAATGAATAGGTTAGAAATGAAGGAATGGATTTATAGAAATTGTATATTGTCCCACGGGTAATTTTTTACCTAAGAGGCAATTTTAATTTATATTCTTCGAGGAGGAAAAGACTCTAAAAATTCTCTCCAAGTTCTGGGCCATGGGGAATGGTTCATTGGTTCTTTGGTGCTAGAATTCCAGATTCAATCTATTAGAATTATTGTGCCATTAGATCTCCAGGCAATGAGTGCAATCGGATTCTTAGTTATTATGTAGTGAAAAGGAATGCATAATACACATTGAACAAATCAAATCTCAATGGAAACAAATAAGTATTGCTCAGATAATTACAGTATAAACTTCATTACAGTATCCGGTGTTACAATGATGTTACATAAGGAGGATTTCAAATCATGTCAATAGGATTCGAATCCACCAACTGAATCTAATTGTATCTGACTGCATGGCTAACTAAAGATGTCTAAATCATTATCGGAGTTCAACTGGCTAACTCCAGATGTCTAATACAGTCTCTCAATTAGTTACAATCAATCAAACTAGTCTAACTGTAGTGGTAGGCGAGAAGTAGGTGAGAACTGGTGCTTTCCCACATGCAGGCATGCAAAAATGGAGCTAACTGAACTGGAGGATATCTAACTGAATGTAGTTGACGCATAACTAAACTTAACTAGTTACCAACTGCCAACAACTGAAGGAGGTTGGTGCCGACACTCCCAGTGGCTCCTAAAATGTAGGGATTGGTTTAGGAGGTGCCTAAATTGATGCATGCAAGTGCATTCAGTCCCAATTAGCCTCTATTGGTGTTCTCTACACTCTAGTGACTGGTACATGTGGCCCCATTAGGACAAGTGGACCCAATGGTACTAGTGGACCCAATAATAACTAAATGACTCCTAAGTTAGGAAAATATAATCTAATAGACAATTTGGTCAAGGGAGGATTATAAATCATAACACCCCCCCTGAATCCTAACTTGGAAAACTGTGAGCCCTGGAAACAAGGCCAAAAGTCACCCATATACAATCTAAAAGATAAAAAAATGTTGCTTAATAAACCAAGGAAATATGGGAAACCGCCCCCCCCCCTCAAGATAAGTAGTGAATCAGGAAAAACAAGTTAAAAGACTTGCGAAATCTTTTGCTGCAAATTGCAGCACTATGTGGCAACAAAGCAGTATTATGGTTCTTCTGTGCAACAACGTCCTGAATATGTGCATGTGAACCTCTGAATCCAAACTAAATGATTATGCCTCCAAGGAATCTTCCTCTTTGGAAGAAGAAGGATATTCTTAACTAAATCAGAAATATGGACAGCTACTAGATGAAAAATGAACCCATGTAGAGCAATTGAAATCAACTGATGAGAGAGAAAATGTGCTTGAGAATTAGAACCATGTGAGGAACACCCAAGAACCTGATATATTACAGCCTTGAAAATTGAACCATGTGGTAAAATCAGCCCCAAGTGTTAGGAGCAAGTGTCCATGCGAACGCATAATGTCTCCATCTTTACTAGTTTTGTGAGGAGATGAGCATGTGATCAAATAGATAGGTAGAGAAGCCTTGGGACTGTGGAGAGCAAATTCTTGAGCTCCATAATCTGATATAGCTTCATAAGTGACCAATGATTCAAAAAATAAAATATCAACAAACTCATAAGAGGAAACTAACATCAAATCCCCAACAACAAGTTTGAAGGAGACTTGCGGTACTTGATTTGTCACACCAAAATTGATGAGACCAGTTACAAGCATGACTAAAGGCTCTTAGAACTTAAAAATTGAACCAAATAATATCATATCAGATCCAAAAATGTTCATATCAGATACAAAAGTGAGGAATTATATCAAATTACTAGCAACAATTTTGAAGGAGACTTGCGGTACTTGATTTTTCACACCAAAATTGATGAGAGCAGCTTCAAGCATTACTGAAAGCTCTTGAAACTTAAAACCTGAACCAAATAATGTCAGATCAGTTCCAAATAAGATGATATTAGATTCAATTAGGTTCATATCATATCCAAGAGTGTACTCCACCGAGATGGTAGATGCACAATTTTCTCCTTCTTTAAAATTTTGAAAATTGGTGCATGCAATCATGTAGGAATTTACTGGAAGCTCTAGATCAATGAGAGTGAATGGATCCCTCCTACAATCTGTTATTATTTCCAAAATATCCATGGTATTACTTATCTCCACAACATAAACATCATTAGATATAGAGAAATCAAATTCCTCTTCATTTTCTGAAACAATCACCGGTAAACTATCGACATAATTTATTAAAGAAGAAACACTGGAGAATTTTTGCATAGAATGGAAGGAGAGTTTTTATTCAAAAATAGAGATTCGAATGTCTTCTTCTAGATCAACCATGTGAGAATATGAGATATGAGATATCTCATACACTTCTAAAGCAACAGGAGAAGGATTCACCCCAAGGAGACTTTCTTCAATTCGAATTGTCTATGTGGAAGATCCTGCTTCTTCTTCTTCATCTTCAACAATTTGCTTTGCTGAAGGAGAGGGAATGAACTCATCATGCTGGATTTTAACTGAACCTCTCTCAATAGTTGGGATTGGGGGCTCATATCCCATATGAGGGCTAGGTCCTCCTGATAGATTGAAAGTGATGAAGGAGTCCCCGAAAGCAACCATATGGTTGGATGCTCCAGAATCTATCCAATAAGCCTTCGACGTAGTGAGGATTGCCTTCAAGGCATGGAATCTCTCTTTCTCTTCAGTCTACTTTCCATCATCAAACATCTATGCACCTTGTGTAAGGAAAATATTTTTCTACACACATAGAGATTTCAATTGGTCGAGGGTCTTCTTCATGCAAGAGTCTTTTGGATGAAAACCCCTCATACAATAGGGACACATCTTCTTTTCAAAATTTTTCTTCTTGTTGGAACCCGAAGCTCCTTCAGAAGTATTTTGATTATCTTTAGGCTTCAAATTAGATTGTTTAGGCTCCTTCCCTTAGGTCTCCCATTATCTTGCGCTTTGGTAGAGTCTGTCACTAGGAGAGCTTGGTTTTTGGAAGTCTAGATGACACCCATCTGTACCAACTTCTCTTGCTCCCGTATTAAGGACTCGACAGAGGAATCAAGTGAGGGAATATTCCAATTAGGAATGGAATCTCTTTCGGAATGGAATATTGAGACAAATACATAATACTCATAGCCTATTTTGCTGAGTATGGAGGGCACATGCTTCTCATCCTTTCTTTCTATTCCGCACTATCTGCATTGAAGCATAAGAAACTTGAATTTTGTAAATAATTGATGTATGGTTTCGAAACTGCAGGGATGTAAGGCTATCAACTCATTCTCCAAAATGTGTCCCCGAATCTCATATTGCTTTCCAAACAAGACTTCAAGCTTCTCCCAAGCTTCTTTGGGAGTCCTCAAACCTTCAAGGTGAAAGAGGAGATCTCTAGATATGTGAGTACATAGATAATCAAAAGCTTCATCTAAGCGGTTCAGAAACTTGTTTTTCTCAGCTGAATGATGGGGGTCAACCTTCCTTCCAAGTATTATCCTAAAGTATCCCTTGTTGCGCAAGGAAAACTGCATATCTTCCCTCCAATCAACATAATTTAAGGGTGTTGCGATCCGAGGTGTGGAAGGTTGAGAATCCATAATTCTCTTGTTGATCAGAAAATATATTCAAACAAGCTACATATCACCTATGGAAAAATCACCGCAAAACCAAAATCATTCGCACTATGTTAGAATCAAGCCTTCCCTCTTGACATGTACACTTTTTCAGGGTTCGTCACGCCCGTACCGCCACTCTAAATAAAATCAGAGGAAGCAAGGCACTCTTTGCGGGACTTCTCTGGAAACCTAGCTGCTTCTGGTGTACAATAGAGAGTAGGAAGACTTGAAGCTTTCTTGAGATGGATCTGATATCATATTAGAATTATTGTGCCATTAGATCTTCAGGCAATGAGTGCAATCATATTATTAGTTATTAAGCAGTGAAAAGGAATGAATAATACACACAGAACAAATCAAATCTCACAGGAAATAAATAAGTATTGCTCAGATAATTACAGTATAAACTTCATCACAGTATTTGGTTTTACAATGATGCTACATAAGGAGGAATTTGAATCATGTCAATATGATTCAAATCCACCAACTAAATCTAACTGTATCTGACTGCATAGCTAAATAAAGATGTCTAAACCACTATCGGAGTTCAATTGGCTAACTCCAGATGTCTAATCCAGTCTCTCAATCAGTTACAATCAATCAAACCAATCTAACTGCAGTGGTAGGTGAGAACTGGTGCCTTCCCACATGCAGGCATGCAAAACTGACACTAACTAAACTGGAGGATATGAAACTGAATGCAACTGAAGCATAACTAACCTTAACTAGTTAAAACTGCCAAAAATTGAAGGAGGTTGGTGCTGGCACTCCCAGTGGCTCCTAAAATGTATGGATTGGTCTAGGAGGTGCCTAAATTGATGCACGCAAGTGCAATCAGTCCCATTTAGTCTCTATTGGTGTTCCCCACACTCTAGTGACTAGTATATGTGGCCCCATTAGGACAAGTGGACCCAATGGTACTAGTGGACCCAACAATAAATAAATGACTCTTAAGTTAGGAAAATATAATCTAATAGACAATTTGGTCAAGGGAGGATTATAAATCATAACATCCCCCCCTGAATCCTAACTTGGACAACTGTGGGCCCTGGAAACAAGGCCAAAAGTCACCCATATACAATCTAAAAGATAAAAAAATGTTGCTTAATAAACCAAGGAAATAGGGTAAAACCTCATGGGAACCCCCCCCTCAAGATAAGCAGTGAATCGGGAAAAACAAGTTAAAAAAATTGCAAAATATTTTGTTGCAATTTACAGCACTATGCAACAACAAAGTAGTATTCTGGTTCTTCTATGAAGCAGCATCCTGAATCTGTGCATATGAAACTCTGAATCCAAACTAAATGATTATGTCTAGAGGAATATTCATCTTTGGAAGAAGAAGGATATGCTCAACTGAACCAGAAATATGGACAACTACTAGATAAAAACGTGACCCATGTAGAGCAACTGAAATGAACTAATGAGAGAGAAAAGGTGCTTGAGAATTCGAACCATCTGAGGAACAACCAAGAACCTGATACATTTCAGCCTTGAACATCAAACCATGTGAGGTAAAATCAGCCCCAAGTGTTAGGATCAAGTGTCCAGGCGAATGCAGAATGTCTCCATCTTTACTAGTTCTGTGAGGAGATGAGCATGTGATCAAATAGATAGGTAGAGAAGCCTTGGTACTGTGGAGAGAAAATGATTGAGCTCCATAATATTATATATCTTTAGAAATAACCAATTATTCACAAAATAAAATATCAGCAAACTCATAAGAGGAAACTAACATCAAATCCCCCGCAACAAGTTTGAAGGAGACTTACAGCACTTGATTTGTCACACCAAAATTGACGAGACCAATTACAAGCATGAATGAAGGATATTGGAACTTAAAACTTGAACCAAATAAGATCAGATCAGCTTCAAGGATTACTAAAAGCTCTTGAAACTTAAAACCATAAACAAATAATTTCAGATCAGATCCAAATAATAGCATATCAGATTCAAATAGGTTCATATCAGATCCAAGAGTGTACTCCACCGAGATGGTAGATGCACAATTTTCTCCTTCTTTAAAATTCTGAAAATTGGTGCATGCAATCATGTAGGAATTTATTGGAAGCTCTAGATCAATGAGAGTGAATGGATCACTCCTACAATATGATATTATTTACAAAATATCCATGGTATTACTTATCTGCACACCAAAAACATCATTAGAGACAGAGAAATCAAATTCCTCTTCATTTTCTGAAACAATCACCGGTAAACTATGCACAAAATTTAAAATAGAAGAATCACTGGAGAATTTTTGCATAGAATGGAAGGAGAGTTTTTCTTCAAAAATAGAGATTCGAATGTCTTCTTTTGGATCATCCATGTGAGAATATGAGATATCAGAGATCTCATACACTTTTGAAGCAACAAGAGAAGGTGTCACTCCAAGGAGACTTTCTTCAATTCAAATTGAATGTGTGGGAGATTCTGCTTCTTCTTCTTCATCTTCAAATATTTGCTTTGTTGTAGTAGAGGGAATGAACTCATCATGATGGATTTTAACGGAACCTCTCTCAATATCTAGGATTAGGGGCTCATATCCCATATGAGTGCTAGGTCCTCTTGATAGAGTGAAAGTGGTGAAGGATTCCCTGGAAGCAACCATGTGGTTGGATGCTCCATAATCTATCCAGTAAGCCTTCAACAGAGTGAGGATTTACTTCAAGGAATGGCATCTCTCATGTTCTTCAGTCCTCTTTCCATCATCAGACATCTCTGCACCTTGTGGAATGGAAATATTGTTCTGTACACATAGAGATTTTAATTGGACGAGGGTGTTCTTCATGCAAGAGTTTGCTTGATGAAAACCCCTCATACAATAGGGACACATCTTCTTTTCAAACCTTTTCTTCTTCTTGGAACCAGAAGCTCCTTCATAAGTATTCTAATTCTCTTTAGGGTTCGAATCAAATGCTTTAGTCTCCTTCCCCTTAGATATCCCTTTAGCTTGTGCTTTGGTAGAGTCTGTCACTAGGAGAGCTTGGTTTTTGTAAGTCTGGATGACTCCCATCTGGACCAAATTCTCTTACTCCTGTATTATGGACTCGGCAAAGGAATCAAGTGAGGGCATCTTCCAATTAGGAATGGAAGCTCTTCCAGAATGGAATATTGATACAAATACATAATACTCAGAGCCTAGTTTTTTGAGTATGGGAGAGCACATGCCGCTCATCCTTTCTTTCTATTCCGCACTACCTGCATTGAAGTGAAAGAAACTTGAATGTTGTAAATAATTGTTTTATGGTTTCGAAACTACTAGGTTGAAGGCTATCATCTCGTTCTCCAAAATGTGTCCCCGAAGCTCATCTTGCTTTCCAAACAAGACCTCAAGCTTCTCCCAAGCTTCTTTGGGAGTCCTCAAACCTTCAAGGTGAAATAGAATATATCTAGATATGTGAGTACATAGATAACCAAAAGCTTCATCTAAGCAGTTTAGATTTTTTTTTTTCTCACCTGGATGATGGGGCTCAGCCTCCCTTCCAAGTATTATCCTGAAGCAGCCCTTGTTGTGCAAGGACAACTGCATATCTGCCCTCCAATCAACATAATTGAAGGGTATTAGGATCCAAGGTGTTGAAGGTTAAGAATCCATAATTATCCTGTTGATCAGACAATATCTTCAAACAAGCTATGTAGCACTTGTGGAAAAATCAATGCAAAACCAAAATCATTCGCACTATGTTAGAATCAAGACTTCCCTCTCGACATGTACACTTTTTCAGGGTCTGTCATGCTCGCACCGCCACTCTGAATAAATTCAGAGGAAGCAAGGAACTCTTTGCAGGACTTCTATGGAAACCCAACTGCTTCTGGTGTACAATGGAGAGTAGGCAGACTTGAATCTTTCCTGAGATGGCTCTGATATCATTTTAGAATTATTGTGCCATTAGATCTTCAGGAAATGAATACAATCATATTCTTAAATATTATGCAGTGAAAAGGAATGAATAATACACACTAAACAAATCAAATCTCACAGGAAACAAATAAGTATTGCTTAGATAATTACAGTATCTGGTGTTACAATGATTTTACATAAGGAGGAATTTGAATCATGTCAATAGGATTCAAATCCACCAATCAAATCCAACTGTATCTGACTGCATGGATAACTAAAGATGTCTAAATCACTATCGAAGTTCAACTGGCTAACTCAAGATGTCTGATTCAGCCTCTCAATCATTTACAATCAATCAAAATAATCTAACTCCAGTGGTAGGTATTAAGTAGGTGAGAACTGGTGCCTTTCCACATGCAGGCATGCAAAAATGGCGCTAATTGAACTGGAGGATATCTAATTGAATGTATCTAAAGTATACCTAAGCTTAACTCGTTACCAACTGCCAACAGTTGAAGGAGGTTGGTGCTGGCACTCCCGGTGGCTCCTAAAATGTAGGGATTGGTCTAGGAGGAACCTAAGCTGATGCATGCAAGTGCGGTCAGTCCTAATTATCCTCTATCGGTGTTCCCCACACTCTAGTGACTGGTACATGTGGCCCCATTAGGCCAAGTGGACCCAATGGTACTAGTGGACCTAATAATAACTAAATGACTCCTAAGTTAGGAAAATATAATCTAATAGACAATTTTGTCACCGAAGGATTATAAATCCTAACACAATCTAGTGATAAAGGAAAGGATCACCATACATCATATGTGTCTCTCAGTCCCAATATTTTCACTTCAAGTGTGGACTAAGGATATTTTTATTGCCCAGACTGGCCATTTGGGAAAGTTCATTTCTATTGATGAGAAGATGTTACTAAATGTGGATAAACATATGGCCTTAGTATTGGTTGAGTTTGATGTTTCACGTGGTATTCTAGTGGATGTTGAGATTATATGGGGTGGTTCTATATTCATGTAGAGGTTGGATTACAAAGCATCCCTTTTAGATGTCATCTTTGTCGGTGCACAAGCCACTTGTGACATAATTGTCCTAGTTCTTTCTTGGAGCTGAAGGGGTTATCATCTAAATACAACTCTGATTTTCCAGGGGATTACACTTATTCGAAGCATAGCATTGATCGTGTAGTCATTACTTCTGATATCGATGAAGAAGATATTTTGGAATTTTTTGTGGATAGACATCAATAGATTTCTTCACAACATGTGAAATCGTCAGTCATTTTTAGAGCTAAGTCTAAATCACCCTCCTCGACATAATATGAAGTCTTAAATTCGACTGAATTAAGATTGATCAATTATATCAAAAACTATTATTATAGGTATTCCTGCTAGGTTTCTGGGTTCAAGGTCTCAACATGAGAATATTAATATCGTGAATGAATTAAAGGATCACTGTATCACTCCCTCAGATCTTTGTATGTATAATCTCCCATTAGAGTATGAAGTTGAGGTCTCCAAAATTAAGCAGGGTAGGGATTTATTGACCTTAGAATGTGGAAAAAAGTCTGCTCTTTGTCTCCCATTATGGGGGAAACCTCTATAATGGGTCCTTTCTCTCGTAGTACTGGTTCTAGTCAGAATGATGAGTCAAGGTTAATTGTTGTCAACCCTATTGGGGTACTTTCTTCCCCGAATGATCTTAGGTCCTTTAAAAATAGGGTAGGGTATCCTAGTGAGAATCACCATTTCAATGGGGAGTCACCTATTGTATCTCCTCCTGCTAAAATAATTTCCTTCAAAACCCCAATTAAAATATTCTCAAATGCCCCATCTAATAAAAATGATGTAATCCTTGTAAATTCTATAAGTCATCAAAATGTAACCATTTTTTCGAGGAAAAAAAAGAAATATATTCGACCCGTAAAGGGTGCTAATGATGGCTCTGTATATGGAAAATACATACCTTTATCTTCTAGGTTGAAAGAATCAAACCTCCATACCAAATTTGATGGTTTTTTTTAAACTCGATCCATTCGAGATCATGTTCCCTCAAAGGATGGTTATTTATAATCATATTGTCTTTTAACGTATAAGGTTTTTGGGGCGCCTCAAAGATACAATCCCTTGACAAAAGGTTGTTGGATAAAACAAATCCTGATATAGTTTTACTTTAGGAAACTATGTGCTTGGGTGTTATTGCTTGTGAGATCTTATTGAGACTCTTTCCTCATTGGGAGGTTAGTGCTTTAGATGTTGATGGTGTTTAGGGGGGATTAGCTACTTTGTGGAATCCCCTTAGTGAAAAATTTAAGTCCTTCCTCACATGTGCAGGTATTATGGTGGAGGGCATAATTAAAGGTTTTGATCGCCCTTTGAAAATTATAAATTATTTTGCACCATACAAAGAAAGTCAACAATTTTGGGGCACTATAGATGCTGGTCAAATTCTTCAAGATTCGAGACTTACATTAGCTAGTGATTTTAATTTTACTGCGAATGCTTCTAAATATTGGGGGAAAAACACTAGATATGATCCTCTATCTGATTATTTTCAGAGGCTTTTCCAGAGGCACCATCGTATTGATGTTGTTCCTAGCAAGAATGCTCCTACTTGGAAAAATGGGAGGGAAGGTGATGCTGTTGTCTACAAGAAACTTGATCATTTTATGATGGTTGAGGATATTGTTGGCTCTTTAAATAGATATAGAACCTGGGTGATTAAATATTCTATTTTGTATCTCTTACTAATATGCCTGCAAATGGATAAACAACCTATTAATTATAATTTTCCATTCAAGTTCAATAAAGTGTGGCTTGGTCATGTAGAGTTTTGTTCACTTGTGAGAAATAATTGGAACACTATTGAGGTAGACCTTGAGGATGACGCAATGGTTTTTTTTTTTTAAAGCTTACAATCTTGAAAAGGACGGTGGCCTTATGGGAGAAAGATTAAAAAAAGAAACATGCACTGGAACTCTATGAAATAGAGGAGAAACTTGATAAATTATATGAGGATAATATATTTGGATCTCTTTCTTATGATGATAATGTAGTAATGGTTGATCTGAAAACAAGCAAAGCTAAAATATTGTAGGTAGAAGAAGGATCATGGATACTGAAGAGCAGGGCAATCTTGTTTGCCCAAGGAGATAATAATACTTTTTTTTTTCAAAATTCTGCAAATTATAGAAGGAATATCAACCGTATTTGGGATTTAAAGGATGAGAATGGAGATTGGGTTTCTTCTCAATGTGATCTAGAAATATAGATGCTAGATACTATTTCACTAATCTTTTAAAGGACCCTCACAATAATAATATTATTTCATAGCTTAGAGTAATCAGATAGTTTCCCTCTTTTTTCTCAGAAGCTGAAGGTCAGTTTATTGGTAGAACTTCCACCCTATATGAGATTGAATATGTTCTTTTAAACAAGCTACTAAGGATAAAAGTCCTGGGCCACATGATTGGCATGCAAAATTCTTCTCATAATTATTTAAGATTATGGGAGTTTAATTATTGGAAGTGGTTGAGAAGTCTAGGACTTAGAGTTATTCATTTGGATCCTTAAATTCTACTTTTATTTCCCTCATTCCTAAATGTGACAAACCTGAGACTTATGCAGACTGTATACTTATATCCCTTTGTAACTTGGTTTATAAAATTATTACCATGATTATATCCAATAGAATAAATCCTATTTTGGAGAAGGTGATATCAAAGGAACAATTTGGATTTTTGGCTAATAGACAAATATTGTATGCCATTGGTGTAACTCAAGAGTGCCTTCATTCTATCAAGACCAAAAATATGAATGCCTTAATCCTTAAAATGGACTTAGACAAGGCCTAGGATAAGGTTGATTAGGTCTTTTTAAAACTCCTTCTATAGGTTGAACTCCCTTTAGTTGTTGTTGAATGGATAGTGTCTTGTATCAAATATGTTTGTTTTGTTGTTTTAATAAATGGTTCCCCTTTAAAAAAATTCAAGTGTTCCAGGGGGCTTAGACAAGGATGCCCTCTATTATTGATTGTTTTTGTTGGTTATTGAAGGGTTAAGTAGATTGATATCAGCTACAAAGGAGGATGGTAGACTAAGTGGTATCAAAAAAAATCCTGTACAATATTTCACTCATTTGCTTTTTGTAGATGATGTGATTATTTTTGGTAATGGCACTATTCATGAATGGTCTACTGTCTCAGAGATTATTACTCTGTTTTTTGTTGCTACATGTATGGAGGTGAGGATAAACAAGTCATACTTTCTAAATAATGGTGTGGATGACTACACTCTTGACCATATAGTTGTTATATTCCATATAAAGTTGATGAACTTGATAGTTTCTTAAAATACCTTCGCTACCATCTAAAGGCTAATAATTATAAGATACCAGATTGGATATAAATGGTGAGGATATTTGAGAAAAGGATTGGACACTGGAGTTTTAGATATCTCTCATTAGGTGGAAAGCTAACATTGATCAGACTTGTATTGATTAGGATACCAATTTACTAGTTTTCCTTGTCCAAAGTGCCACTTACTATTATGAAAATAATTAGACAATTTTTTTAATTTTCTTTGGACGGGAGCTTCAAAAAATGAGAAGATCCACCTAGATAGGTGGGACATACTATCCCTTCCTAAAGATACGGGGGGGGGGGATGGGATATTAAAAATTTACATTGGATCAACATGGAATTATACTCGAAAAGATTCATGAGAGGATTATGTAGTACAGGCCTGTGGACTGTGAGCCGGACAAAAGTTGGCTCCCATAAAGATTACCAAAATATTTGGAATATCGAATAATCCATAAGTAAAATATATGAATATGAGAAAATATGTGATATTTTACAAGATAGAATTGCTCGTATATATAATCATTTAAAGGGCCTCTAACACAACTCTTCATAAAGAGTNATATATATATATATAAAGTATTATGCTATATTTGCATATAACATGGCCTTCCCTTAAGGGTAGCTTTGTACTCAAAGCTTATTGAAGACAAGGCTTACATATGATTGCGTTCTTGTAATGTCATCTCTCGATCTTTTGTGTTAGAACTGTGACACTTGATGAAAGAAGAAGATATGAGTTTTGAATTCCCAAGAAAAAATGTTGCATCATTTGTAGGGATAATTTTAAGAATACCCGCTTGATTTATATGTATAATAATTGGGCAAATCCCCATGATACATAGAAAATGTTGAAGGCTATTTTATCAAGAATATAATATGTATACATAATGTTTTGGCGATTTTTTCATAAATTTATGTAATCCTGTAAAATATTGGTGAACCTTTTATAAATTATAAAATCTTGTGAAATCTTGGTGAATCTTGCATTGAATTATAAAACCTTGCAAAATATTGGCGAATCTTTCATAAAATTATAAAATCTTGGAAAATCTTTCATTGAATTATATGTTGTCATTTATTTTAATGACATTTTAATTTTCAGTAAAAGCAAGGAAGAACACTTACACAATTTGAAGACTATATTAGATGTATTGAGAAAGCATTAGCTTTATATAAACTTGAAGAAGTGTAGCTTTCTGCAAGAAAGTTTGGTATTCTTGGGCTTTGTTATTGCACCGAAGAGGTGCATTTTACAGCCCAGTATAGTAGAGATGTGTAACTCCTTCTGTGCTCATCTTAGAGTTGACATGTCTACTTTATAAAAAACAATAAAACGTTATTAAAAATACCATGTTGGCTTAAATTAAATTAAATTATTTAGAATTGCATATATATAAAACAATATAAATTAGATAAACTAAAGCCGTAAACATTGAATTACACATTTCCTCAACACTTCCACTCTTAAAAAAGGTTCACACCTTAACATATTTGATCCCTCTCGGTTCTTGGTAGATCCCCTTTTAGATGGATTTATGCTAGTTTTAGCAGAAGGGGTCAAGATGGACTTAGAAAAGGTTAGGGAAATTATGGAGTAGTCGATTCCGAGTATAACAAAGGTAAGAAGTTTTAATGGTCTGGCCACATTTTATCAAAAGTTTATCAAAAAATTTAGCAGTATTGTGGCACCCATAATAGATTGCACTAAAGGAAAGGAATTCATATGGACTAATGAAGCTGAGGAAAGTTTCATGTTTTTGAAAAAGAAGGTAACTAAGGCCCTAATTTAGCATTACCATACTTTGAAAAGGTATTTGAGGTATATTGTGATGCCGCACATGTAGGCATTCGAGCTGTCCTTAGTCAAGTTGTCAACCAATTACATTTTTTAGTGAAAAACTGAATAAAGTAAAGAATAACTACTCTACATATGATGTTTAATTATATGCTATTGTGCAAGCATTGCGACATTGGAGGCATTATTTAGTGCCAAAGGAGTTTGTGACATTTATTGATCACATCGTGTTTAAATATGTAAATACTTAGAAGAATTTGAACACTAGACATGCCAAATGGATTTTTTTTACAGGGTTACACTTTTGTTCTAAAAGCACAAATCGGGAAAATAGAACCAGGTTGCTGATGCTTTGAGTTGGCGTGTTTTTCTTTTGACAACTATGGAAAATGAGGTAATTGGATTTGATGCACTTAAATATTTCTAGGTGTTTGATCCTACTTTTGGGGATCGTGTGAAATAGTTGAAGAATCCAGTCATTGGGAATGCGGATCTTATTTGTGGACAATATTTTCTACAAGATGGCTACCTCTTTAAAGGTTTACAACTTTGCATTCCAATTGGTTATATGAGAGAAAATATTATTAGAGAGCTTCATAGTAGTGGCTTGGTTGGACATTTTGGTAAGGATAAGGTGTTGTTCTTAATAGAAGATAAGTATTATTGGTTGAAGATGAAGAGGGATATCACCAGATATGTGTCAAGGTGCAGGATTTGTTAAGTGGCTAAAGGATGCTTCTAGAATACAAAATTGTATATTCCATTACCAGTAACCATGACCCCATGGATGGATATGAGCATGGAATTTGTGTTGGAACTCCCAAATACACAACAAGGTAATGGTTCTATTTTTGTGGTTGTTGATCGGTTTTAAAAAATGGCTCATTTCATTGCTTACAAAAAAATTAGTGATGCCTCGATGGTGGCAGAATTGTTTCTTTTTAAAAAAATGGTTAGATTGCATGGTATACCCAAAACCATTAACTCTTATTGAGATACGTAGTTATTGGAACATTTATAGATAGCCTTGTGGAAAAAAATGTGCACTAAATTACAGTTCAGTAGTGTCTATCACCCCCAGATAGATGGGAAAACCGAGGTAGTAAATAGGAGTTTGGGAAACCTGTTACATATTTTTGTTGGAGATAATCCCAAGCAGTGGGATTTGGATTTACCCCAAGCATAATTTTCCTACAATAGTTATGTGAATTAATCCACAGGTAATTCTCCATTTTAGGTTGTTTATGGGAGGAATCCTTAAGGTTTCCTTGACTTGATACAACTACCAATTGGGGACATAATCAATGATGACGGGGAAGCATTTGTTGAACACATTCAACAGTTGCATCAAACAATGCGACAAAAATTGTAGGACAGTAACGAGTAGTACAAAATGATAACAGATGTTGGATGCAACCATCAGGTCTTTAATGAATGAGATTTGGTGATGATTTATTTGCGAAAATAGAGGTTTCCTAAAGGAACCTACCACAAATTGAAGTACAATAAAATTGGTCCTTGCAGAATTCTTAAAAAAATCAATGCTTATAAGTTATATTTACCAACGGATCTTGATATTTATCCTACCGTTAATTTTATTTATTTATAAATATTCCATGGGGATAATCTGGGTAATGACAATGAGGAGGAGGTGAATTCGTAGCATGATATTATGTGTAAGGAAAAGACAGATTGCCCGTATTTTAGATAAAAATCCCATTAAGACTCGACAAGGAAAATATAATTGATATTTGGTATAGTGGGAAGGTTTCACCCCAACGGAAAGCACATGGATTACAGCGCGGGAATTGAAAAACTTGGATCCTATTCAGTGGCATCAGTTTTAAGACAACAACTTGTAGGAGTTGTGTTCTTTTCAACTAGAGGAAAATGATGTAGTTTGAAGTGAACAACTTTCAAGGGCCATAAATTTTGACTTGGGCATTCATTTTTTATGAAATTTCAGGTGGATTTGCATATTTTAGATTCCACTGTCATTTTGATATGATCGTTCAGATCAAATTTCATTCCAACATTTTCCTGGGCCCAAATTCCTTCATTTATGGCCTCGAATTTTGGATTTCATGATTTCCAAGATTTTTTAAAAATGTAATTGTTAATTATATTTCAGTTGTGCACGTAAATAGGAAATGAGAGTTGGAATTTAGTGCCGCTTGATTTATCTCTTAGTTAGGTGCAAGTTTCATATTGTTTTGCATAATTTTGCGGACTTATAAAAAATAGTATGTTTCTAAAAATAACATGTTTTTTTCAAAATCATAGTTTTTAGTATATATAAGGATTTTTCAGTTCGTTGTAACATGTAGAGTGGATGAAGGAATAAGATATTGATTCACCACTCTCATATTCTGTGTTATTTTGTGTCTTGTGAGTGAATTCAAATTTACTTGGTTACATCACAAAGTAAGAGATGAAGTTATGCAAGTAATTCAACATAAGTATCTTCATAGCACCACTTTAAGCCTAAAGTATAATTAGCACTACTTTGAGTGTGAACATTAGTTATGCCAGGAATATTAACCAAAAACTATGTTTTTTTTCCTCCCTCATGTTTCAAGGTCAATCACAAGAACATGACTAATGTTCAATATCTCCTTGCTATTAAAAACTTCAACCAACAAATCACTTCATAAATTACCTAACTTTCCCAAATCCATTTCCCCAAGTTATGAGAAACCAACATGTTGAGTCTCTTAACTTCACAAGGATCGCTGAGACATTTTGTGATAAGCCTAAAAGTTTGTCAAAATTGTGGTTGGGGAGTCATATAAGGAACAATATGTGAGGAGAATTGCAAAAATCTATCACATCCTTAGAAATTTTGAATAGTGGTAGAAAGAAAGGTTTTGAGCTATGTTGGGCCAGGGAAAGTGCATAGGGAAGAAGTTGACATGCAAGCAAGGAAGGAAAGGTGTGCGTGTGACAGAAGGGGAAAGTAAGCCAAGAAGGAAGCAAAGGGGCCAGTGCAGAAAGATAGAACATGTGCGTGACGGAGGAAAAGTGAGCTTGTAGGAGTGCAAATGGGTAACGGCTAGAAAGAGACAGGCCAGGAAGATCGTGGCTGCTAAAGTCGGAGTAAGCCAACAGACGCTGCATGTATGAAGGAATATATGTAAGTCAGGACGATAATGCCTTGTGTTAGTCTATGACAACTTGTAACCGTTTTGACGGCTGATTATGACGGGTAACAGATGAGCAGTATGTAGTCAACCCTACATGGTCTTGTAGAAGTTATAAATAGGAAGAACCCACTCTGTATAAGGGTTGCTGTTGGTTGTTCATTCGCTAAGTCACTTAGTTTTGTTAAGAAAGTTAGTGTTAGTAGGAGAGAAGGCTCAAAGAAGAGTCTGGTAGTAGTAGAAGGCTGTTGAGCCACAGATCTTGCAGTTGTGTGCATATACCACTAGTAGTAGAAGTAATATGCAGCTGAGTGTGTAGATTGTAGAGGTAGAAGATTCGATCCATACTATGTGCAGATCAGTAGGAGTAGATAGAAGAATAAACCAGAGAGCATGAGAGCAAGAAGATTGAGTCAGAAAGACATATCTTAAGAACAGTCTTCATATCACAGACTGCAAGGTGCTATACACAATTTCTCATGCTAGATGGAGAGCACCTTGGTAGTTTTTCCCAGATGGGTTTCCACGTTATTTCTTGTGTTGAATGATTGAATGATGTTGAGTGTTTATGTGAATGTCAAGTAGTTGTTTATTGTATATTGATGAGTTACTGCTGAATGTATGATGCCATCTTATTAATCAGTGGATGAATGAATGTTTAAAGCATCATACTGGAATGTTATGTATGAGTTCATGGTTAAAATGCTAAGTTAAAATATAAGTCAAGAACTGTCTGTCAAGTGCAAGGAATCAGCTACGCCGCACAAGTTGTGCTAGTTGTTGAGGTTAAGGACAAGGTTGTGTCGCATGCACGCTGACATACCGTTGTGCCCTGGTCACGCAGTGACAGACTCCATCGTCCTATCTCCTTTGTTGAGCGCCTTGGTTGTGCTCCAAGGGACTATAATCCCTCGCTAAATAGGGAAACATGCCATCGTGTAAGTTACCCATTAAGATATATCGGGTGAGACTGCACCTGCCTTGCGGACGTAGCTAACTGAGCTTGCTCTATTGAGCTGATGTGTTGTGGTGTCTTGTTGGTATTTTGTTGTTGTTGAACCGTGGGTCGAGACAGAAAGAGAAAGAGGCCAACAAATGGTTATGTTTCTGGGATCATTAACCATTTGGGTCGAGGGAAATGTTGTGGCATTCGATGAAGAAAGAGGTAGAGGACTGGCTGGAGCCTAAGAAGATAACATTCACGCAAGAGGAGAGCGCAGGATCATGGTTGAGCGCGGAGACCTGGGTGGACGAGTATATATATTCTGGTATTCACGAGATCTTCTTTGCAGATTTCCTCGTTATACTGCATGAGTGGCTGTCAATATTGGCAAGAAGGCAGACAAATTTCCAAAGAAGAGAGGTAGTCGAGTGGAATGATTAGTTGGTGCGTGAAATAATCAGTGTAAGTAACACCATCTCTAGAGCTATTGATATCTGGGTTGACAGTATTTGCAAGGATACATTTCTGAGTTTGTAGTAGAGGTTATAACCTCATATAGTGAGGCCGAAATAAATTTTTTCCAAGGACCTCGAAGAAGATATTTGCTATCTATCAGTACATGGATCAAGATGCTCGTCTATGAGAAGGGTATCTTGCAGTTGAGTCGCATACCTAGGAAGAAGGCTATGTCGCAGACGACCTACCATGAAAATGGAAAACGGTGAGTTGAGATGTTCCTAGGGAGTACATAACCTGAACTAGAAGATGGATTCCTAAGGAGTGGAAGGAGATTTATATCAGGGAAAAGAAGAAAGACAGAGGAAGGTTGACGAGTTCCTAGTCTGTTCGAGGTGAGTGAACACGAACTTCGATCGCAGGTAGACAAAGGGTCTTGCGATGAAGAGGAGGACTATAGCTTGATATCGGAAGGAGCAGAGGACTTTGAAGAGTCCGCGAAGACACCAAGGTCAGGACACAACTACATCACACTAGGAATATCACCGGAGGTAAGATATAGAGTCTCATCCCCAGAAAGGACTGCTAATATTGATAGTGATAGTGTTGATACTAGCGCACAAGAGGGTACACCTCCTTTGAATCCCTTGCCAGAAAACCCCGATGCCAACTCAATGGATGGGGCAGATATTCGATTACCCACATTCAATGGGAATGGAGAAGAAGATCCAAAGCAACATTGGTTCCTCTGTGAAGCTGTTTGGATGGTTCGTTTAGTCCATAACGCGAACATAAGAAAGGCACAAATGATCACTACTCTGAGGGGTCATGCGCTAGACTGGTTTATGAAGTTACATGCCGCACTGACCAGAACATCGTAGAAGACCGTTGATGAGATCTGAGCTGCAATGATCTCTGAGTTTAGAAAACCTAAATCTAAGTCACTTTGCATTACTGAAATCAAGGAGATAAAACAAGCGTTGGAAGATACTGTATGGGAATTTGACCAGCAGTTTAAAACTTTAGGGGACAAAGTAAGCTTCCAAATGTTAGATGTACAACATAAAGAGTGGTTTATTGCTGCCCTATTACCACGCATCCGAGGTCCATTAATGCAACGAAAGATTGAGTTGCAGACATAAGCGCTAGAGTTGGAAATGAAGCTAGAGGCCTCACCAATCGACGATGGAGCTGCAGGAATGGTGCAAATTCAGTCGCAGTTGGATAATCTGACGATACAACTCCAGGATATCAAAAAGGGAAAGGAAGCACAAGAATATTTATGGTGCACAAAATGCAGAATGGACAGACACACTAAGGATAATTTTCCGACCTTCATGAATTATGTCTCATCCATTAAATTGCCATGGACTACCCTGGTGCTGCATATGCCAGTCTAGAGGGCATCGCGATAAAGAGTGTTTATACTTGAAAAAAGTTGTAAGTACCCCAACAAACCTCTTTTGTAAATTATGTAAGTCAGTAGGGCATGAAGATAAATATTGCAGAGCATACCAGCTCCTGAAGGAAAAAATCGTCAATACCTACTTGATGAAGAATGAGGGGCAGACTCAGGCTGAACCGACGCAAATATCATATTAGCCTATGCAATTCCCACCCAATCAATATCAAAACTAGTATCAACCTCAGTATGTGCCACATCGATCATATGCACAACAAAATCATTACCAGCCGCACTACTAGCAGAATCAGTACCCGCCACAACAACTACACCCTCAGGGAAGGGGTGGTGGAAACTTTAGAGGAAGAGGCAGAGGAGGAGGATTTGGTAGAGGGAGAGGTCAGATTACATGCTATAACTGTGGACAACCAGGTCACTATGCTAGAGATTTCCTAGAACCTACAAAGACATGTTCATACTGTAAGGGACATGGCCATAATGTGGAGCAATGTCCTCAGTTGATCGAAAAATGGCAAGCAAGGACCATCACAAAACCTAAACTTGCACATAAACCAAACCTAAATCCTAACATGAATGTTCAGATGATTGCGGTTGAACCACGCGATCCGAATGTCACTGTCATAACACAAGGAGGTGCTACAACCGGAGCTGATCAGGATAAACCACAAGAACAACTGCAACAACAGGTTTGACCCGCGACGCAGAAGAAGGTGCCATTCGACATCCAAAAACAGAAGGAAGTATTCTTGGATGTGCAACCAGAATTTTTGGATCCAAAAGAACCATTGACATCAAAATAAGTGAGGGAGATTCCTGAACGATTTCAGCGCATATTCCAGAAGAACATCCCACAAAAGGTCTGTAAGCTCAAGTCCTTTCTGTCAAGTTGTTTAATGCTAACACAAGACACAGATACTATCATAGAACTACAGGAAACGATAGAAGAGACACCCATAAAGCCGCAACCTGGAAAGAAAGTTAACCAAGTAAGAAATAAATTCAAAATTGGGTGCGAGTTAAGAATGACTGCACAGATAGACGACTACTACATGGATTACATCATCGTGGACTTGGGATTTGATGCGACAAACTTGATAAAGTATGGGAAAGCCACATTTGGACTGGTCCCTTGTCCAATTGTGACTTGAAAATCAGGCGAAGGTCCTACCCATTGGTCGGTTGAGTCAGGTTCCTGTCGACATTGAAGGGTTGCACACATTTGCGGACTTTGAAGTCATTAACATTGTTGATGACACGAATCCATACCCTGCGTTGTTGGGGAGATATTGGTCCATAGACAACCAGACCATTATAAACTTCAAGAAAAGGATTCTCTCATTTGGGGATGATGAGATGAGGGTAGTGTCGCCAATTGATCCATTATAGGGACAAATATACGTTGATCCTGTCTACAATGAGGGACAGGTCGACTATCTTGACCAAGTCTACAATGTCACTGCCATGCAAGAAGACTACATCAATCCAATATCGGATGGAAACCTGAGCTGGAAGAGTGCTATTTCCTGCACATCCATCTCAGGGGAAGCCTTGGAGAATTGGAAAAATATACTAAATGAGGTCTCTATGAGGAGGTGCGCAAGAGTTAAAGGTCTATGTGATGGGTGGAGAATGAGTTAAGAGAGCTACCCACCTATGAGGGTTTACCTAACCTTGCGACCTTCTTAACTGAGTTTGAAGGACTTGTAACAGAATCATAATGCTTGTCTGCGCTATATCATGTGCTAAAAGCTACGCCCGCTAGATGGTGGGGTGCGCACAAGTAGTCCATAACAGATTGGTCACAGTGCAAAATATTGACGCAAGTCAGATTCGAGAAAGAGGTCATGCTCATGAATCACAAGTATTCAGGACTGGCGAACCTATTGAACATTTTAACCACTGTCGCACGGTATTTACATAGTATTGGTGACAAGAATGGGTCCATCATTTCATACATACATTGGAAATGACACTTAGAACCTTATATGCATATATGGAATTGCGACAAGGAACCCGGGATTGGGAAGGGCTCGCTTAGCAGTTCACACACACATTCAAATTTGCTGATGGGAAACCTATAGTTGATGCGGCGCTTCAAATGATAAAGGAGAAGATATTCGCTGAAATCCTTGTTGAAGAGGTCAATTCTCACCAGTGTAGTGCAACCATTTAACAATGGATGGCTTGCAAAAATCTAGCTGGAGACCCAGATGATGATCTGACTAACATAAACATACTAGAACCGAGGGCACCAACACAGTAGAAGGAAGCGGTATTTCAAGCGACTAGTTCCTTAAGCCGTTGAAAATCAAGAAAGTAAACATTGGGTCGTCAGAGAACCCAAAGTTCACCAATATAGGATATTATTGGGATGAAGAGACAGTCGTGACGATCATAGACTTGCTGCATGAGTATAAGGACCTATTCCCTACCAACTTTTTAGAGATGAAGGGGATAGTAGGAGATCTAGGGGAGATGAAAATACCCCTATGACCAGTTGCTAAACCCAATAAGAAGCGACCCTATAGGTTGAATCCAAGGTATAAAGAGAAGGTAAAGGCAGAATTGGATCGCATGCTCGACGCAGGAATCATTGAACCTGTTGAGGAATCATATTGGATCAGCCCTATAGTGATCCAGGATAAGAAAACAATAGGTGAAGTGAGAATCTGTGTCGACCTAGGGAAGTTGAATGATGCATGCCTACACGACCCATTCCCAACATCGTTTATAGATGAAGTGCTTGAAAGCGTCAGAGGGAAAGAAATGTAGTCATTCACTGATGACTTATTTGGCTATCATCAAGTCAGAATCGCGAAGGAGGATAGCCACAAAACGACCTTCGTCATTGAATAGGGTAGCTACCAGTATACGGTAATGCCCTTTGGACTCAAGAATGCACCTGCTATTTCTTTTAGAATAGTAGTATATGCTTTTAAATATTTTATACATAAGTTTCTTGAACTATACTTTGATGATTGGACTGTATTTGGTCTAGTAAGAGACCATATTGAGAGTCTGTGCATGATGTTGGCCCGCTGTCCCCAATATCAGATTGCGCTCAATTCCAATAAAAGTATATTTTGCGCATCCTTTGGTGTGTTGTTGAGTCACATCGTGTGTCGCAACGGTATTTTGGTCGACCCAACAAAAAATGTGATTATCCTTGACTTACCACCACCTACATTAGTCACGCAACTAAGATCAGTGCTAGGACACACGGTCTACTACAGAAAGTTCATCAGAGGATATGCGGAGATCACCGTACCTATGGAGAAATTGGTGAAAAACGATGCAAAGTTTCAGTGGACGCCAACTTTCCAGAAAAGCTTGGACAAATTAAAGAATAGGATGGCCACTGCACCAATACTTGTGTTCTCCAACTGGATGAAGGAGTTCCATGTTCACGTCGATGCGTTGTTTGTCGTGCTCGACATAGTCTTGACGTAACCAGGATACGGTGCAATAGACCACCCTATTGCTTTTGCAAGAAGAAAAATATCAACAGTAGAAAAGAACTACACGACGACGGAAAGAGAAGGCCTTGCTATGGTTTATGTGCTTCAAAAGTTGAGAGACTATTTGTTGGGTGGGCATTTTCAGATGTACATTGATCATTCAGTGTTGAAATACCTAGTAAACAAACCAGTGTTGGGGGGGAAGATCTGTCGATGGCTTCTCCTCTTTCAAGAATTTGATTTTGAGGTTATTGTCAGACCTGGTCAACTGAATGTTGGGCCAGACCACCTATCAAGGATAGAAAGTGGTGAAGAGTGAACCATCCTGGAAGATAATTTTTGTGAAGTGTAACTATTTGCGATCCACATGATGGACGATCAGAACCATGAGTTTAACACAATCATTCACTTGTTGAGCACAGGATATGCACCTGAAGGAATGTCAACTAATCAGAAGAAACATTTGGTTGTTAAAGCTATGATTATACACTAATTGTAGGACATCTGTATAAGTTGGGTGCAAATGAAATACTGCCCTGCTGTGTTTTTTATTATGAACGACCTTGGGTAATGGGCGAAGCACATGGTGGTGTCGGAGGAGGACACTACATGGGAAAATAAAATTTGCATAAGATATTGCAGGCAGGACTATGGTGGCCAACCATACACATGGATACTAAAAACTTCTGCATGGGTTGTGATATCTACCAGAGAATAGGAAAACCATTGCGCCGCGACGAAATGCCGCTTACGCCGCAGATAACCCTTCAAGCATTCGACAAGTGGGAAGTTGATTTTGTTGGACCGATCAATCCACCGGGAAAGAGAACTAGCGTGTGCTACATTATCACCGCGACAGACTATTTATCCAGATGGGCTGAAGCTGTGCATGTTAAAGATTGTACCGCTGTGACTGCTTTAAAGTTTTTGTTTGAAAATGTAGTCACTAGATTTAGCTATCCAAAAATACTACTAAGTGACCAAGGCACACATTTTGTTAACAAAATGATTGTCGAGATGAATGCAGAGTTTCAGATCTAGCATAAGAAGACGACACCCTATCATCTTAAGGCGAATGGAACGGTCGAAGCTTTCAACATGATTATGGAGAATGCATTGACCAAGGTATGCAATGTGCACCGAGATGACTGGGATTAGAAAGTCTCAGCTATGCTATGGGCGTATCGCACAACTTGCAAGTGATTGACATGGCACACCCCATTCAGACTAGTATATGGATACGAAGTTGTTGTACCAATGGAGTACATTGTGCCGAGCCTGTGGATTGCTGCATTGACAGAGATGACCAACGGGGATGCTGTCGAACAAAGGTTGACACAACTTGTTTAGATGGAAGAGGAATGCTTTGTCGTAGGATTTTATCAGAAAGCTGAGAAGCAACGATAGAAAGCATGGCATGATCGCCATATCTAGATCAAAAAATTTGAAGCCAGAGGACTTGTGTTGATGTATGACATCAATTTTTTCAAACACCCAAGAAAGCTAAAGACACATTGGCTAGGGCCATACAAGATTGTACACATCACTGATGCAGGCGCAGAAAAATTACAGAAACTGGATGGTACGTATGTCGCAGGCATGGTGAATGGCAGTTGCCTGAAACCATACTATGATGGGCATAACATTCCTAGTTAAAATTGTACTACGCATGAATATATATATATATATATTAGCGAGCAGGAAAAAATGAAAATATGTAAACTATTCTGTCGCACATCTGCGGTGGAACCAACTGAAAGCGCAGGAAAAGGTGGAAATTACTAGAAAAAGCAGAAATAGCAGGCTGACCGACATTAAAGTGTGCATATTCGATGAAGATTGAGGCGATTATGATAGCTGTTATCGACCTTAGCCAAGCGTCATTAATTGGACGAGAGATGAGGAGAATGACGATGTGCTTTTTGGTCCCATCAGCCGTCCTCAACATAACTACCATAATTGTTATGACAGGTACAACGTAGTACTCAAGCTGCCGAGTTAATGAAGAAATGTGTCGACTGAGAAGCCCATGTATCCAATTAGACCTTGACCTCCCATCGCATGATGATTGTAGGATGCATTGGCGGGTATAAATACAAGGCTTCGACATCAAACAATCTTTTACACATGTAGAGAGAGCCAAGAGAACTAGAGCTGAGATTTTATAGATCCAAATCTTGTAACACCGCGAGAACCACAACCCATGGTTATTGAGATTTCTAGTTCCAGCAATTTATTCGACGTAAACGTCGCCTCAGCGTGCCCAATTGAAGAAGATATTCAATCAACTGAAGTGAAAGAAACAAAACTCGACCCAAAGGCATAGACGAGAAAGTAGCCTGTTCCTGTTTAGGCGCAGTTCCCTAAAGAATGGCGTGGTCCACTAGAAGAGAAAGTAGCCCATTGTTAAGGAGTGCCCTAAAGAATGGCGTGGTCCACTATAAGAGTCGCTTCCTGAAGAGAAAAAACGAGAAGACCCACCAAGTAACCAAGGTAGAAATGCTGGCGCGGGCAAGGATGCTGGAGTTGGACAACAAAATGGCCAAGGAAACAATGGAGGTGACGGTCAAGACAACCAGTCACAAGAAGAAAATGATGATAACAACAATGATGGTGGTTCCCATCGAAGCGATGAATAGCAGACACCTATTGATGAGGAGACCCACAATCACCGAAAGGAACAACAACAACAGCGCGGGCGACTGAACATGAAAATAAAAGCTGATAGAATGGCTAATATGAACACGTTGACTGAGGACAATGTTCAAGAACTCGCAATCGTCATAGCCGAGGTCACAAAGAAAAGCCTTGAGGTTCTGAACACACATGTAAATGTGGCTGAATAAGTGTCGGGGAATGTCAACAAGCTCATTGACGCCATAAATGATGTTAAAACCATTGTTGAGGCCGAAACATATGGCGTTGATCCCAACATTCTACTTATAACACCAAAATTCATGCCGCCGATTAAAGTGCAGATCCATGGGGCCGCACTGGAAGCAGGAACAACGACAGGTGCATTTGATGATATGGTCAAGGAATTTGCCACACTACAGATCGAATTCTCCAAGATTTCATTGGGAGAAATCTATGAGATCCAGTAGGTAGCCACGATGGAAATATGGCTGAGGGAGAATGCGGTTTCCTATTAGGAAACAAAACAACAAAGGAAGGCCAAGCAGCGCAAGGCCCTCTTGAAAGAGAAAGAGCAAGAAATCTAGGCGCGCAAGAACAGTCACGCTGCATTAGCTGAAACCATTAAAAGTATGATCGCAAAGTTCCCACTTGAAGAGGGCTAGGAAGATGAAGATTCAATAGCTAAGGTTTCTCAGCTGGCGCAGATCATAGCAGAACTGAAGAAGCAGGTTGAGGAGATGCAAGGAAGGCAGGTACTGGGCACACCTCCTTAGGTGCTTGAGGAATGCAACATAGAAATGTCTAAGGCTGCTGGTAAAATAAGTGAAGGAGAAACACTCTGTGCAAAGGAAATTGAATCTGTTTCCATGATATGGGAAGCACTTATGGAAGATGCGACTACAGAAAAGATAAGGGAAAATGTGTGCAAAGCTAAGGATAAAATTGTTGCGGAAAAAGGAAGAGATGAAGAAGCCATCGTTTCAAGAGAAGGTTACCAAGATGACTGAGATCAAACAACTATAGCAGGAAGTCCAATCTCTCTGTGACCAAGAGAAGACAAGGGAGATGGAAGTGGAAGTGCATGAGTCGGATGCAGCGCCAAAACTTGTATTAAAAAAACAAGCTACAAGAGTATAATTAAAAAAAATAACATCAAGTAAAATAAGATGTGGAAGGTAAATTTCTATATTTTTTCAAACCTTGTATATATCCATACTTAAAAGAAAGTAGTCATGATCAAACCTGGTAATGATATTTAAATACATTGTTGGTTAGTACTTTGATATGTTGTTAGAATTATTGGAAACAATTTGCTAATTCTAGAATACTACAAAATGGAGTTCATTGTGTGTGGTTATAAATAATAGAGAGTTGAGATAATGGAACTCCATATTTTCTTAGTTGGAAGGAGGTTACCATTCAAGCAAAACTCACATAAACAATATATAGTTGAATCATCTTGGTATATCAATCTTTGTGCTTACCTAAACGATTGGTTTCAAAATGAAGCTTTGTTCCATCCTTTAAAATATGTAAAGGGAAACCCATTATTCATGCATTATTACTTCCCAAACAACCAAGCCAACCCACTAGCACTATCACAATTCAACATAAACCCCATAATTACAATCATTCTTCTTAGAGAAGGGGGTTGCATATATAAAGAGATACTCCAAGCAAGCCTAGAAATTGGCAGGCATGTGTTTTGTAGTTTTTGTCATAAAAAGCAGGTATTTTATATTTAAAGGTGTTTTATTTGATATATATATATATATAGCCCCGAGGGGTGGATCAGTTGGTTGGTTCTTCCAATTCCAAGACCGAAGTAGTCAAGGCCAGAGGTTCAATTCTCTGGGTCCTTCGAGGTTAGGCTCCCAAGTATCGATGGTAGAGGCGTATGAGGTGTCATTCCTATACAAGTACCAGCCCACTTCTTTTAACAGGTCCTATGAACTTATAAAAAACATCCCACTTTCACTGTAACTATTGGTTCAACTTCCACTAGTTAGGGCTCTTGGGCATTATAACTGCCTCTTTCATTGTGGTTGGTGGATTGTATTCATAATTATTCATGTGCACTAGCAGTAAAGGTCTTTCAAGGCCACTCTCACCAGTCAATAATGTGATCATAATAATGCAAGCACACAACCATCAACATCTGGACATGCACATCGTCACCAACATCCTGACCCCTTACACATGTATAGCATCTACACTACACATGCCTAGCTAAGTGATGGAGTTGAAACCAAGTTAGATGGAGGATTCAATTTAAGTTAATTTCAAATATTAATATGCTCCCTTTCCTTGATATGAGACCAAATAGGAACTAATAAGGCCGCTAATATCATGATTGGACAGAACTCAAATTCTTTAAGAAAAAAATAGGTTATATTGTTTAATAAAGCATGCAAGTATTCGACTCTTGGAAATGAATAAAATAGATAATTACCAAAATATTACACATAGCAATGATTAATTAATGATACAAGGATATAAAATTATCATGATCCAAATCCCTGCTTAATAAGTCCATACAGTTTGAGTTATTGAACCATTGATCTACAAGCAATGAGTGCAATTGAAAGGTAGAATTTTGCAGTGGAATAATAAAAAAAATTGTACACTGAACAAGACAATTTTCAGATAAAACTAAAAAGAGTTGATCAGTAAATTACAACATTAATATTCATTAATCCCAATAGTATACAACTGTGTTACAATAAGGATAATTTGAATCATGTGGATAAGATTTGAATCTACCAACTCAATCTTGACTGACTGGCTAACTAGAAGTGTCTAAATCACCGTCGGAGCTCACTAGTATAACTCCACGTGCCTAATTCAGTCTATCAATCAGTTAAACTAGTTAAACTAATGAGGTAGGTGAGAAATGGCATCTACTCCCATCCATCCATGCAATATTGGAGCTAGCTCACTGAAAGACATATAAAAAAATGTAACTGGAGGTTAAATTAGAATAAATACCTACCTACCACAACCAACTGATGGAGGTTGTTGGTGGCACTGGAAGTGGCTCCTAAAATTTAGGGAATGGCACCAGTGGCACCAAATGGAAAATCGAGTGGCACTGGTGGCACCAATGGAGCCAATATCATGGTGGCAACAAACTCTAGAAAATGACTCCTAAGTTAGGAAAAATGATCTAATAGACTATGTATGGACAATGGAGGATTATATAATCATAACAACCCCTTTAATCCTAACTTGGACAACTTTGGGCCCTGGCAACTAGGCCAAAAGTCACCCATTACAATCTAAAAGAATTAAAAACTGATTAATAAACCGAGGAAATAGGGGAGAACCTCATGGGAACCCCCCCCTCCCCTCCAAACAAGAAGGAACATGAAATACAAGCTATTCTTAGGAGAAAAATATTCCACTTTGGGAAATAACTTGCAAAAACTATGCTGCAATTTGCAGCACTATGCAACAGAAAATGAAGTATCTTAGTCCTTATGTAGCATCCTGAGACTGTGCATGTGAACCTCTCCAAACTAAATGATTATTTCTAGAGGAATTTTCCTCTTTGGAAGAAGAATAAAATGCTCAACCAAATCAGGAACATAGACAACTGCAAGATGAAAACTGGACCCATGTAGAGAAACTGAGATCAACTACTAAGAGATAAAAAGCACTTGAGAATTCAAACCATGTGAGGAAAACCCAAGAAACTGATATATTGCAGCCTTGAACATCAAACCATTTGAGGTAAAATCAGCTCCAAGTGTTAGGAGCAAGTGTCCAGGCGAATGCAGAATGTCTCCATCTTTACTAGTTCTGTGAGGAGATGAGCATGTGATCAAATAGAAAGGTAGAGAAGCCCTGGGACTGTGGAGAGCGAATGATTGAGCTCCATAATTTGATATAGCTTCAAAATTAACCAATGATCCACAAAATATAATATCATCAAACTCATGAGAGAAAACCGACATCAAATCCCAACAACAATTTTGAAAGAGACTTGCGGTACTTGTTTTTTCACACCAAAATTGATGAGAACAACTACAAGCATGAATGGAGGCTCTTTAAACTTAAAACTTGAACCAAATAAGGTCATATCAGATCCAATGGTATGGAACAAAGGTTCCAAGTGCCCCACCAAAATGGTAGATGCACAACTTTCTCCTTCTTCAACAAAATTCTGAGTATTGGTGCATGCAATCATGTAGGAATTTGTTGTAAGATCTAGATCAAGGAGAGTGAATGGACCACTCCTAAAATATGATATTTCTCCAAAACATCCAAATCATTACTTTTCTGCACACCAGCAACAACATTAGAGATAAATAAATCAAATTCATCTTCATTTTCTGAAACAATCACTTGAAAGAAAAATATCCCCTTTTGGAATGATACTCAATCTTTGTTCGTCCTCTTCTTCAAATGTTGCAAATCTTTCCAATAGTGCATCTCTCATATAATATATACATGTATTGGATGATATATTGAACAAATTATGAAGTTCTCCTCTTATTTATACTATTCTTAAATCACTTTTTGGCCCGACCTAACATTGTTCAATATCCTAGCAGGGGCGACCTAGAATTATGACTAGGACGACTTTACAAATCCTTTCATATCTTCTAATTCCTATGGAGTTAGATGGATTTCCATATAACATTGCAAATGTCTCAAAACAAAAGTTAAAACCATGAAACCTATAATCCCATATGATCTAGGTATTTAGATGAAAAAATTCCTTCAAAGATAGGTTATACAAATTGAGCATCAAAATCCAAAAACAATATTTCCAACAGTTTCTATCTTGCAATCTTAATCTTGGACATTTTTATTCTCCCCTTCTCTTTGACATAAATGACAACAATATTTCCAACAATCTACCCCTTTTTCATTGATGGAAAACTATAGACAATTCTAAAACAAAAATTAGATACTCCCCCTGTCTGCAACTCCTCTTCTGCCTGCAATTCTCCCCCTTTGACATCAATGGAAAATGGTTCCTCCCCATCATCTTTTTATTTTTTTCAATATTTTTCCTCCATTGATTATGTATACATTGCTTGAGTTTATGTTTTCATATGCCACTAATATTCTCGATCCTACTTTCCTTATTTCACACCCTTTAGAATCAAATGTGAGGTTATAACCTTGATCAGACATTTAGATAACACTTAGAGGATTTTTGTTTATCCCTTAAACATACAATACATTTGGTGTTTTAGTTCCTTTATCAAGACTAAGAATACCTTTTCTAGCTATCGTTGTATAAGCAGTATCTCCAAAAGTAACACTCTCTCTATTTTCTTCCTTTAAGGTGAGAAACTTGGTCTTATCTCATGTCATGTGTCTTGAACATCCACTATCAATATGTCATTGGTTCCCTTTATCTTGAGCATAAAATCCAAATCCACATTCTTCATTTTTATGTTATTTTATGTAGCTTGTCTCTTCTAGATATTCTTTCTTTTGCTTCATTTTCCAATATTTTAAGAATTATTCTTTATGTTTGGCAATGTCTTCTTCTTCCATTTTTTGCTTAGGAGAACCTTCTACGTTGCTTCTACAATAATGTGATATGTGCCTATAGTTATTACACTTATAGCATTAAGTATCAAGTAAGGGAGAAAATGAGTTCTAGTTTATGTCACCAAATCTTTGAGAACTTATAGAACTATTCATTAGAACAAACTTGGGGTCTAAAATGGGCCTCCAAAGGAAACAAAACACCCCACACTACATGTATTTCATGTCACACTAAGTTAAAGGTGTTATCTCACAACAGGATTTGAACCCAAAATCCGACGTAAAGTACATTTTTGTCAGTTTACAATGATGAAAAGTAACGTACCTTCTGATTTCTTTAATCTTCGTTGAATTTTCGACGTCCTTAGCATAGGTTTTTCATCGACACTTTGCAACACTATGTCATCGGATATGCGATGGACGTGTGTCAAATTTGCGATGGACATGTGTCTAATTTGCAACGGACGTGTGTCGAATTTGCGACGACAATTGGAGGATGAGTCGTCGGTTATCAAGACAATAGTGTGTCGAATTTGCGACGACATTTGGAGGATGAGTCGTCGGATTTTTGACATCCTTAGGCTATTTTTTGAAATAATATAAAGAGATATTTCAAATAGTTTAAACCCATATTTCCAACGGTAACTAGGTTCATATCGTCAGATATTCGACGACTGGTGAATTATAAATATAAACTTTTTTAAAGATTCCGACATGTTTGCTATAGAAGCGACGAACGGTTTGCGGAAATTATTTATTCCTCGACGGACGATTTGAGGAATTGTTTTATTCTTCAACGGGCGGTTGCGGAATTTTTTTTTTCTTCGATAGACAGTTTGCGAGAATTTTTTTATTCTTCAACAAACCTCCGTTTGATAAAATTGTGAAGCGTGGAACTTGATTTTTTAAGATTGTCGATAGTATTCATTCACGAAGTTTGTGACAAAATTGTGAAATAGAAATATTCCTGATCCAAATGAACACAATCGACAATTTCTTGCTAGACTATGGGATGCAACGAAATGAAAGGGTGATGGAAAATGTTCTTGTCCATGTAATCAGTGCAAGGGAATTAAGAGGAGAAGAATATAGATATCAACAGACACAAAACATTGCAGGGAACATGGACACGCTGAGGGGGGGAATCAATATCGTCCATTTGTAGGTTTAACATTATAAAGTTTTTTATATTCTTTGCTTTGGTAAATGTATATATTATTTTAATATTTCCTATATTAGCTTATATATATTGATGGTTTCATGTATTTATAAAGGAAAGACACCCTATGGTATATCGTCCATAGGAAGTTCTTTTAGAAGAAGTCTCGGAGGATCTTGGAGCGTCTATGTTTAATGGAGAATAAGTGAATGATCATATTGAACAAGATGATCATACTGATAACGTAGTTGAAGATGATGGTACAAATACATTGATCCATGATTGATTTAATGTTAGAATGGATGATGACGATGACGATGATAATGAAAATATTGATGACTTTGATAATGAAAANATATGAACCCCTTTATGAAGGCTCCAAAACAAATCTTCTCTCTGTTGTATTGTTGATAATGAACTTGAAGGTTATGAATGGTCTTTCAAACATATCAATCACATGAATTCTAAGGTATGTAAAATAATCCATCACATATATACGATCATGATAAAGTTTATTTGTATTCCTATAATAATTGTATTGTTAATTCATTGTATTGTATTTGTATTCCTATAATATTTGTATTCATTAATATTATTTATTTATTACATTAACTATAATTTTTTTCTTATGTAGCTTGATAACTGAATTTTTGTTACCACCATCAAATTTTTTACCTCGCAAATATCGAGAATTATCTTCTATCATGAAAGATATTGGAATTCATTATGAAGCAATTCATGCATGCCCTGATGACCATGTTATATATCATAATCATCATGAATTTGCAACAAAATGTCTGGAATGTCATATAAGTAGATATCGAACAGATAAAATAACAAAAAAGGTGCCTCACAAGGTTCTTCATTATATTCCCATCATTCCACGTTTGCAACGACTGTTCAGGTGCAATAACATAGCGCAATTTATGGATTACCATGCTAGGAACAAAAGTTAAGATGATGTTATTTGAATGCCTGCAGATGGTTATGCTTTTAGAGATATGGAGGAAAAGTGGCCTCACTTTAAAGAAGAACCACACAATCTTAAGATTCTTTGGCAGCAAATGTTGTTAATCCATTTTCATAGATGAAATCCATTTACACGATGTGGCCTATTTTTGTTATCAACGATAACATTCTTCCATGGTTGTCAATAAAGAGGGAGCACATAATTTTGTTGATGATTATTCCAGGTATTTTGTGTCTACAACTGTTTTTTTTCTAATGTAGTTGCGGCATCTCATTTGTCGTATTAGGTTTCCTATCTTCATTTGTATATTTTTTATTTTACTCTTGTGCATGGTTTATATATCTTAATGGTTCTCATAATTATATATGTTATATGTACTTCAAATCAATTGGGTAAGTTCCAAGTCAAAGATATGAATGCATATATCGAACCTCTTATAGATGAGCTACTGAATTTATGGAATGGAATTAATATGTATGATGTATCTAGACCAATATAGCAAAGGAAATTTCAATTCCATGCAATGGTTGTATCGACAATACATGATGCCCCTGGGTTAACCCAATTTTGTGGTTTGTATTTTTAAGTTCCACTTTAATTGCATTTAATTATATGAAGTAGTTAATATAGTTTATATATAATTATAATTGACGTAAACATTCCACATATATATATTGTAGGTCTTCAGAAAAAGGGTAAATTTGCATGTCCAGTTTGTGGTCCTAAGATAAAATCTCATCGCTCAAAAAGATTAAGAAATGAGGTGTTTGATTAGTATAGGCATTTCCTCTCTAAGAATCATAGGTATAGAACAACCAAAAAAAATATTTTAAATGGGAAGCAGGATACTGCATTAAAACCACGGAGAATGACACCTCACCTTTGGAAGATGCAATACAATAGAAATCATCAAGCTGGTACATTATATGGATCATCGTATATGAATTGTTATGTATTTTAATTTTTATTGTGAGTTGTTTACTGTAGTGGCCATATTTGATTTATGATGTAATATATTTATAAAATAGTATTCATGATGTCCATCGTGATCATGAAGGCATTAATGGGCTTCCACGAGGAATGAAAAGTTATCATATACAATTCAGCAGGTTGCCCTACTATGAGCACCTACAAATTGATGATTTGTTTGATACAATGCATATTGGAAAGAATGTGACTGGAACATTATGGTGACTACTGGAGCTAAGGAGGGAGAAAGATGAAATTGTGAAAGCTTGCAAAGACATTCAATAAGGAAACCATGCAATGAAAGACGTCATCCAATTTCATAGCAATGGAGACCAAATTAATATAAACTCAATTCCATGGATGTTTACGGAGCATCAAAGCAATGTTGTCAAAGAAGTAATGCAGAAATTTAAATTTCCCACTGGATTTTGTGTGAACTTGAAGAATATCATAACAAAAAAGGTGATTTTGCAGGGGTCAAAACGCATGATTGGAACGTCTTCATCAAGGTAATTATTATTTTTATGTCCATATAATTTTATTTTTTTTCATTTTATTGCATAATTTTTTTTTCTTGTTTGTATACTATTTGTTTAAACAATGACGTGGTTTTTATATTGATACAGTATGTTCTACCTCTCTCTCTCCCGGACAACTTCGACAACAATGTCAAACAAGTTATATATAATCTTGTTAAATACATGAGGTAACTAGCGATTAGTTCCTTGTGCTTAATGTTTCTTTAATTCTTCGTATAATTTATATTTGTTTTTTGTGCACTATTTCATGATATGGAATTTACTGTTTTTTTGGTTAAATATCGTTATTGGTTTGCGTCACTTGTAGATGGTTGACATCTAAAGAAATCCATAAAGAATATATAAAGTGTTGGAGGAGAGAAATTCCTCGTCTCATGTGCAAAATGCAGAAGCATCTACCTTAAGAATTTCTCAATGCACAGGAACACTACCTCATACACCAAGTTGAGGAGATTGAGTTGTGTGGACCTGTGCACTCAAGTTCCATGTGGATGGTTGAGAGGCACCTGAAATTTATGAAGGGTTTGGTGAGACAACGAGCACATACTGAGGGTTTTATGATGGAAGGATATATAGTATACCAAAACATGTTGTATGCTGGTGAATATCTTCCTAATTTAGAGTCAAAGCTCAATTTATGTCGCATTTGTGATCTGGACTCCAATAACAAATTTGAAGGGGAGCACCTGAAGGGGAAAGGTAGATCGAGGAAGGTGAAAGGTAATTATTAGCTAGTGGATGTTAATTATATCGTTCATATTCTATTTTCATTTTCAATTTATTGCATCAATTAAGAGCATATACTTTGTTCAAAAAATTTACATCTGTCTTTAATTTTAATGTTTATTGTCATCAAGCAGTTGGTCGAGAGTGGGATGCAATTCATTTATACATCACAAAAAATATTGACTGGATGGAGGTATGGATTAAACTATGCGAACAATAGGGTCATGGAATATCATGGGAAGGTGTGGCTTCATTGGTAAAAGCAACACATTGCAATGGAGATAGAAATCTTATAGAAAGGGAAATCGATTTAGCATATGGTTTAAAAGATAAAATGGCAAGCATATTAATCAATCACTCTAAATCTTTTATTTTTCAAATTACATTTTGATGTACATGTTATTCTTTGCCATGTATTGCTGCATAAATATTGAATCGTTGTGTAATCTTTTCGTGTATTGCTTGTTGTAGGTAAAACACCGTAAGGCTATGGTCTGCAATGGTTGTAGATATCGCATCAAAAAATTGGATGAAATAAATAAAACATTAGATTGTGGGATATCTACAGTCTTTGAGGTGACCAATGTTTCATCTAGAAGTGATAGACATCTAGAACTCTCAGAAAATCGATACTATGGGTATTTGGAAGATATTATATAGTGTGACTTTAAATCCTTCAAGGTAGTTATGTTCGTTGTCAAATGGTACA
>LPNX010759104.1:313668-349652 GCA_001517045.1 Pseudotsuga menziesii | reverse complement strand
GATTTTCAGTTGTAATTACACGTTAAATTTGAAAATTTAAATTGAAATTGAATTGCAATGTTAAATTGTAATTGAATTCTAATGTGTAGACTGTAATGTAATTGTAATAATGTTGACGATGATGACGATGATGATGGTGATGGCGATGATGACTGTAATGATGTTGACGATGATGATGGTAATGGAGATGATAAAAGTGACTTCATCAACATCATCATCATCATGACCCTCATCATCATCATCATCGTCATCATCATCATAATCATGTTGATATCATCACCATCATGATCATCTTCATCATCATCGTCATTACGATGATGTTCAACATCATCGTCTTCATCATCATTATGTTCATCATCGTCATCACCATTATCACCATCCACATCACCATCGTCGTCATGTTGATCATCATTGTCTTCATCATCATGATTATCGTCATCATCACCATCATCACCATCATTAGAGGAAATTTCAACTCAAAATGGGCCTCCTAAGGAAAATTAATAAAATAATAGCTAAAATAATAAAATAATATTTATTAATTTTGGAGGAAGAAAAGAAAAAACTACTTTTTTGTTCGTATTTTCGACATATCTCCCTGTGTTTTTACTCAAATTTCGATCGAGAGAGCTCGTTGGATGTAGAATCATCACGGTTTTTCATGTATTTCTTGTTTTTGGGGTAGAGGGGCCCATCAAAACTATGCCAAGTGGGTACTCGTTGGATGCGGAATTTAATTCTGCATCCAATGAGCTCTCCCGATCAAAATTTGAGTAAAACCACATGGAGATATGTCGAAAATACGAACAAAAAAAGTACTTTTTATTATGATACCTATCCCCAAATTTATATTAAAAAATTGTTTAAGAGGTGCTCCTCTTTTGAATTTTAAAGCATTTTGATTGGCTAATACATGATGACATGGATTTTGTATTATTTTTGGAAGGCCCATTTTTAATTGAAATTTCTTCTAATTCTTCATCATGTTGATCATCATCGTTTTCATCATCATGATCATCATGTTGATCATCATCGTTTTCATCATCATGATCATTATTATCGTCTTCACCATCATGACCCTCATCATCATCATCATCGTCGTCGTCGTTGTCGTCGTCTTCATCATCATGACCCTCAGAATCATTGCCATCATCGTCATGTTGATCGTCATCATATTCATCATCATGATCATCTTCATAATCGTCGTCATTATCATGATGTTCAACATCATCGTCTTCATCACCATTATGTTCATCATCATCGTCACCATCCACATAACCATCGTCATCACGTTGATCATCATTGTCTTCATCATCATGATAATCATCATCATGATCATCTTCATCATTATCATGATGTTCAACATCATCGTCTTCATCATTATCATGATGTTCAACATCATCGTCATCATCATAATGATGTTCATCATCATCATCATCGTCTTCATCATCATGACCCTCATCATGATCATCATCGCCATCATCACCATCATCTTCATCATGTTGATCACCATTGTCTTCATCATCATGATAATTAGATGTAGCATCGATCTTCTCCATGAACAAAAATCCAATCATGAGACTTCATCAATAAGACAATTAAAAAATGCATGCGCTTATAGACATATTGGCCACTAAGTGGCTTATCTTCCTTGTTTCTAGTATGACATTGAATTTAGATTTTTATTTTTTGACATTTTTTATTATTAAGATAAAAGTGACTTTATGGCAAAGTCAAAAGTCATGAGAAAGTTAAAATTTAAGATGGATTGTATGAATAATATGATCATTCTCAATTTACAAGTAAATATAATAACAATGACCAATTTTGTGAAAATAAACATAAAAAGTTAATCAAAGTATTATTTGTTAACTTTTTATATTAAATATTTATTTTGTGAAATATTTTTTAATAATTTTATAAGTATTGTTTTTTAGATATTCTAGGATCAAGAATAAATATATTAGATGGTGGATGATTATTAACATATAGGATAAAGTATTACAAAATCATTGTAACATTTGAATATCAAGAATGTTAAAATATACAACCATCTTACCTTATTAAATGGATAAACTTAGGAAATATGTTTTTATTGGATTTTTTTGTGGAATTTATTTTTCCTTGTTTATATAGGGTTTTTCTTGCAACGTGACCACTAGAGGTTTTTGTGAAAATTGGGTCATGGTGCTCCAAAGTGACAATCACATTGATACTTTGAATACAATAATGTATTAGTGCTCCATGAGTTTCCTACATTATATATTTATATATGTGTGTGTGTGTGTGTGTGTGTGTGTGTGTGTGTATGCTTTGAAATCAAGATTAAAGATACTAGATGTGAGGTTTTAGTGAAAATTGGGTTGTGGTGCTCCAATGTGTCAAGCAAATTGGGTCATGATGCTCCAATGTAATGATGATGATGATGTGAGGGTCATGATGATGAAGATGATGATGGTGAAGACGATGATGACGACGATGATGATCATCATCTTGATGAAGACGATGATGATCAACATGATGGTGATGATGATCAACATGATGGTGATGATGGTTATGATGATGATGATGATGATGATTATCATGATGATGAAGATGATGATGATCAACATGATGATGATTTTGATGATGGTGATCATCATCATTGCCATCATCATCATCACCGTCATCATCACCATTACCATCATGATGATGATGAAGACGACGATGATGATGATGATGAAGGTCATGATGATGAATACGATGATGATGAAGACAACGACGACGATGATGATGAGGATCATGATGATGAAGACGATGATGATCAATGTGATGAAGATGATGGTGATGATGGTTAAGATGATGATGATGATGAAGATGATGATGATAAACATGATGATGATGATGATGATGATGAAGATGATGGTGATCATCATAATTTCCATCATCATCATCATCATCATCATCATCATCATCATCACCGTCATCATTGCCATTACCATCATCATGATGATGAATACGACGACGATGACGATGATGAAGACGATGATGATGAAGATGACGACGACGACGCCGATGATGACGAAGATGATGACGATGATGATGATGATGATGATGATGATGATGATGATGATGAAGATGATGATGATCAACATGATGAAGATGATGGTGATGATGGTGATGATGGTTATGATGACGATGATGATGATGATTATCTTGATGATGATGATGATGATGATTATCTTGATGATGAAGAAAATGATGATCAACATGATGATGATGATGATGAATATGATGGTGATGATGGTGATCATCATCATCACCATCATCATCATCATCATCACCACCACCATAATCATCGCCATTACCATCATCATGATGATGAATACGACGACAACGACAATGATGATGAAGACGACGATGACGACGATGATGATGATGAAGACGATGATGATCAACATGATGAAGATGATGGTGATGATGGTGATTATGGTTATGATGATGATGATGAAGACGATGATGATCAAAATGATGATGATGATGATGGTGATCATCATCATCATCACCACCGTCATTGTCACCATTACCATCATCATCATCATGAAGACGACGACGACGATGACGAGGATGATGATGATGATGACGATGATGATGAAGACGACGACGACGACGACGATGATGATGACGATGATGAAAAAAATCAATACAATCAAGATCCAATTCAACTTTAATATTACTTGATGTAAGAAGAAGGTATTGATGCAATATGACTAGATAATTAGTTATGCAATCGTAAGGCATATTTGTAATTGATGAAGGCACGATTTAAGGATTAAGGAGGATGAATTCACTTATAGATGAACAACATTGCACATTAGATGGGGAAGTACACACATTAAATGATGGATAACAACATAAAGGTAAGACAATACATTTGTTTTAAATAAGGCATTCAATGATTGAGATTGGTTTTATGGCCCTTGTCAACTTAATAAAACACATTTAACATTATCAACACCAACTACATGATTTTATGACCTCTCACGCCTGCTTAACTTTCTCTACAACATTTTGTCCATCCTTCGGTCCTCCAACGAGTAAGAAATAGTTTCAATAAACTTGGTTTTCATATCCTAGCATGAAAATTGAACACCTAGTAGTTTCACCCACTATGAGAACACAAACAATAAAAACAATGTCTCATAGTGAAATCTCATTTCCAATTCTATGCATCCTATAAATTCTGCAAGATCTCAATAGGGAGATATATCACCCATTTCAACTTTACCTATGCAAATGTTGACCATATATACCGCCTATTTTGAACACTTTCCCTTCTTGTAGGTTTGTAACACCCTCATATATAGTAGTTTTTCTCTATGTTAACCAACATATTATTTATAGAGGCTATACCATAGCCTCATTTTTTGACTTTCATGCCATATTTCAAGCATAGGTCCATTTTTTCCTCTTTAATAACTCAATCTTTTGATATTGGAATGAGAACCAAGATTGCATTAGTGGGTTTCTACCCGTCATGTGAGAATTATATAATAGCATGGATATACCCTACACTAATGGGGATTTTCATATCCATCCAAATCCCCCTATAATATGTCTATGACATTAACAACCTTGCACACTTTCTCACCACCAGAGAGTTTCCAAAACATGGGACATGTAATAGGATAGTAATGTTGGATTTGAACAAGGGCTTGAATTACATCAAAACCTAGGTCTTGCCCCATTTTAATTTTGATTATTGATTTATCAAACAATCGAGCATAGAATCCATTGGTGGATATCACAATATAGTAAGTGTACTTTCTTTGCATTTCCTTTCAAATGTCCCTCCTTATGAACATGAACTCCTATGTCAAATCTCTTGTTTGGGAATATTGGGTTTTGGACCTCCATAATAGGGGCCATCTCCCCTCTCAAATTGTTCATATGGGTATTTCTTCTCATTATATACCCACCTTCCACTAGAAATGTGCATGGTAGAATTACCCTCATGTTCCAATAATTGATCTAGAAGCCCCCTTTAATTACTCTTGATTCTCCTTGACTAAACCTTGCTTAAATTATTAATACCAATTTTAGTTATCTATAAGTATCAACCTATATTTCTTGGATCAATTCTTCCAAAATGATAATCCTTTACAAAATCTGCATCTTTGACTAGTACAAATTTGACTATAATAATCTTGTAATTCTTCAACCTTGTGCATTCCAATGATGCAAACTTTTTCCAAAACACAATCCATAAAGACCTTCTTTAACCACTTTTCTTGGGATCAAATTTGTTTGAAGTGTGTGCAATCCTAATAATTTATTTTTTAATCCTCACCTATTTGACCTAAATACTTGGAAAATCCTATATAAATCTTGCCATTAATGTAGGACAAGATATTCTCTTTACAATGGATTTCATTACCATAAATGTGTTGTGATTGATTGAGTGTGGTTATGTAGCATTAAAATCATGTTATGGTTCAACCTAAATGCAGTCGCATTTAATGGCAGTGAGACTCAACTCTTCTATCAATTGAAATCCTCTATGTATAGTATTTTGATGTAGAGACGTCCCTCCCATGGAGTCCTAACCCTATGCATATGCACCCCATTTTGAATACCAATTTTTTTTTTTTAACTATACGATTTCCCATCGGTTATTCGATAACCTATGGCCCTCGTCTGGCGAGATCGCCATATCTATGACAAGAGAGATCCAATGAGATGTCGTCGGACATTACACCAGGCTTGTTGAAAAAACAACTTGATATCGTCGCAACTTTGACCTCATCACTCTCGAAAATCTGACCTACTAGTGGTCGCACAAACAAGAAGGTGAAGACATAAATTCGACACATTGCCATCGACAATCCAACAAAATGGCCATCACAAACTCGACAATGCTGAGTCGCAAATTCGACAACTGACAGTCGATAATCCGACACAATGTCCGTCGCAAATTCAACCTCTGGCAGTCTATAATTCGACACAATGTCCATTGCAAATTCACCAACTTGGCGTCAGAAATCTGACAACCATTTCATCTAACATTCGACGGCATAAAGCCGAAAAATTACAAAGGAACTGGCTCACCTTTGACAAGGAGTAGTCCGATATTCGACAACCTGTGAGTCGAAAATTCAACGAATTAGTGGTAAAATACTTTGGCATAGTACATTGAAAAGTCGACGGGGTTTGGCATGTGGTCGAATATCTGATGATATGCCACCAATGACAAAAAAAAAAAATTGATGTTGTCGAATAACAGACATGTGTTTGTCGAATTTCAGACATGGAATCCGTCAGATTTTTGGCTCAAAGTCTATTGTGTCTAGTGAAAGTCAACCTATAGTATCTCATTAATGGTAGTTGACAAGTAGGTTGTGTTAGTGTAGAGTTAAGAGATGAGGGTTGAAAATATTAATGAAATGTTTAGATTCTTGTGCACACACAATAAATGATATAGTGGTAAATTTTTTAAATTTATATTATAATTTATTTATTTATTTTTTATAAGTGAACAACTACTTATTTTTATATATTAAATAAAATTTAAAACTAAAAAAATAAATAAAATGACAATGAAAAAAAATAATTATAATAATACAAAAAATAAACAATCACTATTTTTTATTTTATTTTATATTATCACTACTTCCAAGTCCTTTAAAATATAAATATCGCATTAATTAAAATGATAGTGGAGTAGTTTTGAAATAATAAAATCAATTATATAACTAATCTTCTTTAAATAAAATAAATAATATTTTAAAAAAGTATCCTAAAAAATAAAATAGGACAGAGAAAAAAATGTTTTTTTTTTGTGACAATTTTCTCTTTCGAACTTGAAATTGGGAGATCTTGGTGTCATTGGAAAGGTCTCGACAATTTATACAACTTTCATGTTTTGAGTTTTCCAAGATTTTGTACAAATTTTCTGGGAAAGTCATATTATTACCCTAGTACTAATATGACTGCCCTGGAAAATCGATGTCGAATACCGGAAAACTCAATGCATGAAAGTTGTAGAACTTATAGAGACCTCTCCAATGGTACCAAGAGAACCCAATTCTAATTTCTAGAGAGGAAGTAATTGCAAAAATAGCAAAAGATTTTTTTTCTCTCTCCTATTTTCTTATTTAGGATACTTTTTAAATATTTTTATTTTTATTTTTAAAAGATTAATTATATAATTGTTTTTATTATTTCAAAAATACTCCACTATCATTCTAATTATTGTGAGATTTATATTTTAAAGGTATTGGAAGTAGTGATCTTATAAAATATTATATATTTATCATTTCAAGTGTATTTATCATATTTTGAGATGAACTTTTCGTGATCTTAACCAAGGTGGTGTTAAGATTATTAATCCTTCCTTGTCCAATATGGTCATATGTCAAAATCAAGAGTCATGTCTAAATCAAGAGTCCTTCCAGTCTATTTTTAGTCACTAACACCATTGGGTCCACTTGGCCTAATTGGGGCACATGTTCCAGTTACTAAAGCATGGGGAACACTAATTGAGGCCTCCTGCCACTGATTGCACTTGCATATATCAGTTTAGGAGCCTCCTAGATCAATCCCTACAATTTAGGAGCCAATGGGAGTGCCGACACCAACCTTCATCAGTTGAGTTTAGTTAGTGACTAGTCAAGCTAAGTTAGGAGTTAGTTACATTTAGTTCTAGTCCTCTACATTCAATTGGCGCTAGGTTTGCATGGCTGCATGCAGGAGAGGCTCATTCCTCACCTACCATAGTCAGTTAGCCTTAGTTAACACTGAATTAGACACTTGAGTTGTGTTTTAGAACTCCGATGAACTCCGGCAATGATTTAGATAATGTTAGTTAACTATTGAGTCTTGCGATAATGATTTAGACAAGGTCTTAGTTACCTACAGTCAAGTAGAGTCTAATCAATTCGAATTTCCTCATGTGGATTCTAATTGCATGTGGCTATTTAGCCATTGTATTACATTGTAATTGATCATCTAATTACTTTTCGATTAATGAAAACATTCACAGCTGCAAGCCGTTTTTGCACTATTTCATTCTTTAATTGCTGAGTAAATTGTGTGATCTATCTTGTGAGCTGTGTGTTTGTCCATAGATCTATGTGATCAATTTAATATGGTATCAGAGCCTTGGTGGACAAGGCACTTCTCCTCCTCAGATCTCTAGCTGGATCATTTGTTTTTTAGCAATTTGCTCCATTCCTACTCTGCACCAGAAGCAGAAGGTTTACCACTTAATACCCCAAGTTAAGGAATTGTTGATCAAGCTTACTTGATCAATTATGTTGGGTGTGATGAAAACCTGAAATGTGCATGTAGTCGACCTTATTTTGTTTGTTTGATTGTGTGATTTACAGGTTATTAGTTCTTCTCACTGCATTTGCTACAAGCAGCTCATTCTCCTCACGACATTCACTACAACAACTAAATCTTCTTCACTGCATTCAAAATGCCCCATCCAATGGAGTAGCTCACTTCCTTCAACTACCACCAGTGGAAGGAGGACATGGAGTCACTACTTTGCACCAAGAATCTCTACAAACTCACAATCGAGTTAGAGGAAGAGCCAATTCTTAATCATGACAAAGAAAATTATTGGAATAGGCTTGATGAAGCCTATGGATTCTTGTCTCTCTCAATCTCTCGAGATCTTCTCTTCCACATCAAGGGATTGAAGATTCCCAAGGAAATTTGGGACAAGTTTGCCTCCTTATTTGATAAGCAGGATGAGATGAGAGTCCATCAGCTAGAGAATGAGCTCTTCTCTCTACATCCATCCAAATTTGGAACACTAAATGAATTCTTCACAAAATTCAAAAACCTGAGATTCCAGTTGAAGCTATGCAAGGTTGAGAAGGAGGATGATCAACTCATCCTTTCCATTCTCTCAAAACTCAATGTAGACTACTTAGTATTTGTATCAACTTTTCAAACAGTGAAGCTCACCACTCCAAATTGGAATATGCCCACTCTTCATGCTTTCATTGAATCCCTCTCTCATGAGCATGAAAAGTTGATCCAAATGGGGATCATTCGATCTTCCAGAGATCAAGCACTGGTTGCAGGAGGACCTAAGGTAGCGAATGATAAAGGAAAGAAAAGAGATGAGTCTACTGTGAAGAAAGAGTAGTCAAATGAGCCTTCAGGTTCGAAGAGAAGCAAGAAGAATGGAAAAGGGAAGACCATTTGTTCCTACTATGGAAGGGGCTTTCATCCAGATAGCTCCTGCATGAGAAGACAAGTTGATGAAATGACTCTTCTTCTGAAGAAACATAACATTACTGCACCTGCTAGCACAAGGAAGGTTGACCAGAGAGAAGAAACATAAGACACATAAGACACTGAAGATTACTCCAAAAGAGGTCATGCACTGAAGGCCAGCTTCTCAACAACACATGTTTTCCTCATTGATTCTGGAGCTTCCAATCATATGGTTGCATCTAGAGAATCATTCTCTTCTTTATAGTCTTTTGATGGTCCTAGTATTCAGCTGGGTAATAACAGCAAATTTCAAACCAAAGGGAAGGGCTTTATCAAGCTTGAATATGGAAGGTTCAAATATGTGCTCTATGTTCCCTCCCTAGATTCAAACCAGATGACTCATATTGGCTCTCCAAAGCGAGTGATCTTTGGTCCTGAATCAGTAGAGATCACAGATATATCTACTGGGAACATCATAGCGAAGGGTGTTGCAAATCATGCCTCCAAGGCATATGAGTTCCCACACTTCATGCCTTTTTCAGAACCAGTGCACTCTCAAAGGGAAGGTAAAAACATTCCATCTCCTTCTTTTGCAGTTTCCACTAGTATTGTAGAACTAGTTGTATCATTTCATGAGATTAAGATTCATTCAGTTTCATATTCAGATTCAATCCCTACTTCCAAGTAGAAAGCTAGGAAGATGATTGGAAATCCATCTGACATTCAGAAGATAGAGAAGCTTGTGCTATGTCATGCAATCTTACCTCCTTTAGAGAGATGCAACAAATTGCCTGTAAGATGTCACATGGCAAGGTCTGATCAGTCACACTGCCTTCAAAATAATAGAGTGGATCATACACCTCTTCAGCCATAAAGAGGCAAAGGTTACATTCCTCCTTCCTTCCATCAACATTTTGGGACAAGAAGGAGAAGTCTACATGCCAGGCCCCAGAATACCTGTGCACAGAACACCATTCATGCTGCTTCTCTACATCACAGAGATGAAGGTTGCAACAACATATTTCCAAGTTTTTCAAACTTGAATCCAAATTCTATCTTCTTAGATAGAGGGGTTTTTTTCCCATGTGGTTTTTTCCCCAGCTCCTTGTATTAAGAAGTTAAATTACTTTACTTGATGTAATGGGTGACCTATGGTCTTACTTACCAGGGCCCATAGATTGTCCAAGTTAGCATTCAGCGGGGGTGTTAGGATTATTAATCCTCCCTTGTCCAATTTGGTCATATGTCTAAATCAGGAGTCATGTCTAAATTGGGAGTCCTTCCACTCTATTTTTATTCACTAGCACCATTGGGTCCACTTGGCCTAATTGGGGCACATGTTCTAGTTACTAAAGTGCGAGGAACACTAATTGAGGGCCACTACCACCGATTTCTCTTTCATGCATTAGTTTAGGAGCCTCCTAGATCAATCCCTACAATTTAGGAGCCATTGGGAGTGTCAGCACCAACATTCATTAGTTGAGTTCAGTTAGTGACTAGTCAAGCGAAGTTGGGAGTCGGTTACATTTAGTTCTAGTCCTCTACATTCATTTGGCGCTAGGTTTGCATGGATGCATGCAGGAGAGGAGAATTCCTCACCTACCACAGTCATTTAGCCTTAGTTAACACTGAATTAGACACTTGAGTTGTATTTTTAGAACTCCGATAATGACTTAGACAAGGTCAGTTAACTATTGAGTCCTCCGATAATGATTTAGACAAGGTATTAGTTACCTACAATCAAGTAGAGTCTAATCAATTCGAATTTCCTCATGTGGATTCAAATTGCATGTGGCTATTTAGCCATTGTATGACATTGTAATTGATCATCTAATTAATTTTTGATTAATGAAAGCATTCACAGTTGCAAGCCATTTTTGCACTGTTTCATTCTTCAATTGCTTAGTAAATTGTGTGATCTATCTTGTGAGTTGTGTGTTTGTCCACAAATCTACGTGCTCAATTTAATAGGTGGGATTTAGAGGGAGTCAGTTATTTGTTATAGCTAATTTTACCACACTTGGTAGATCATGTTTTATGGCCTTCCATGTCCCTATGCAGACTCTTTGAACCCCCTTTGCTCAATATAAACTTTGATGCTCCAAAAAATCCCTTAAAAAATTCATGTTTATTGGTATACGCGGGTCACCAACTTACAGACCGCGTGTACATGCATCTTGCTCCACTATGACCCATATACATTAGGAAACGTGCCCAAAAATAAAATATATGGAGTTTTCCTCATCAACTAGTCACGAATAACTTGATTATTGGCCTTCCATATGCCTGGAAATACTCTGACTTGGCCCTTCACTTTCTATTGAAGGGATATATATTGAGCTACTTGGATGCATTAGAGGAGGAGAACTAGCGAGAGCAAAGAAACTATAGTGTATTTGTACCCCATTCTTACATACTTGAGTCTGCATCCCTTTGTCCTTTAAGTAGCCATTGATGCTCTTCCCAAGCTTGTCATTAATATGGAGTATTGAAGTGGTGGAGGACTCAGTTTCTCCGTTTCGACGAGGTTCCAACAAAGTTTGTAAATCATATCTCTATTTATAATTAATAGAAATATCCATTTCTCGTCCATTGTATTTGTGTAAGTATGAATATTATTATCCATGGATGTAGTTGCTTTGATTATATATATTGGATTGTTATATGCTAGAGTAGGTTCTAATGCTTAATATCTATCATGCTTGTATATTTCGTTGTTATTGAGAATTGAATGTAGGTGCAAGTGTGGTTGAAAGCTCAACGGGGATCTACTACTAATGTCCGAAACAAGGTACACTTCTCATCCCTTAGTGTTATACTTGTCTATCTCTTTATCATATTTGAAGTGGATTGATTTTTGGTGTACTACTGTCTATTGTGGTCCACCCGAATCCATAGGAATTTTCTCGGTTACATTATTGTCAAATAAAAATATGACATATAAGCATCATTGACTTCATAAGTCCAACTCAACCATAATGGTTGAACAAATTATTGAAATTCTATTAATTTGAGAAATTCAACTCATCGCACACTCATCCATGGCACATTTTTATAAGGCCCTTTTTAGACCTCATATTTTCTCTATTGTCTCACATCATCATCCTTTGAGGTCTTATAAGAACCTCTACTTCCATTTCTCACATGGTCACTTCTTGTATATTCTCTACAATTTAGTATTTCATAACCAAAATTATTGCAAGAGAAGCAGTCACCAAATAAAACATTTTGATACCTAGGTGTGAAATATCTTCATGGTGGAACTATTTTTCTGAACTCATCAGTTTGATACTAGTCATCATTTCCTTTCCTAGTGCTATCGTTGTTGATGGAGGCTTTGAGAACATTGACATAGCTTTTGGGATTTTCTTTATCTTCCTTTCTTGCATATTATTCATGGGTCTTATGATTCTCATCGTAGCCCATACTTGTCTTGATGAGTGGTGATCTTTTGCAATTGAGGATCTCATTCAATGTTTTAGTGCTCTTCAAAAATCTGTGTAATTGTGCATTTGACTTTTCCAAACCCTTTCTTACTGATACAAATTCATATTTTAGCTTCTCACATATTTGTTGTTTTTCCTTGAGTTGACCTCTCATTACTTCTATCATTTTTGTCCCTTCAAGATGAGTCTTTAGGATGACAATTTTATTCTCTATTTTATCAATATTATAATCCTTCCTTTCATATTTATGCAATTGCTCCTTCTTCTTTATATTGTATTTCCTCATTCTGCCAATTTCTTCTAAGGCACTAACAAGTTTTGTGTCAAGATCCATATTAATATATTCTTCTTCTTAATCTAACTTTTCTTTCTCGTTATCTTCATTTTCTATTACAACAAGCTTTGTATCCGTTTCTCCATAAATATCCTATAGATTTTCCTAATTATATCTAGTTGTTGTGCACTCCATTACCTTGTCAATCTTAGATTCTAATAGGCCACACATGATGTCATTCATTTTTTTTGTATTGTCTCACATAACTTCCTCCTAGTTGCATTTATTTAAGGATTCGTTGGAGCTATATAACTTGTGATGGTTGAATCCTAGATATCTAACCCAAGGGTCTTCAAATATTTCTTCATTTGTATGCTCTAGACTACATAGTTTGATCCATCAAATAAGGTATCCATGTTTAAACATAAAAGCTATATGTGCTCGAGATCTACCTTCGAGTGGTTAAACTATTTATGAAGGAACTTAGTTTGATAACAATTATTGGATTTATGGTTATATTGATAGGGGAGGGTGAAATATTATAATCTAATTTTCTCATTTTAACCATTAATCAATCATTCATTTACTTTGAAACAGTAAATACATATAAAATTAAACCACAGTACATTGAATTTAACGTGGAAACCCTTTTGGGAGAAAACCAAAAAAAATTATCTTTATAAATTTATGTAGGAACAAACATACTGTTACAAGTTTGTAGGCACCAACCTACTGGAGACCCCAATCCCCTAAAATGAAAACCAACTCAACAATATGTAGGTAGTGACCTTTTGGAGACACCAATCTCCTCAACTGAGAAACAACTCAGTAATATGTAGGGAATGACCTAGTGGAGACACCAATCTCTTATTGTTTATATTGTCATTGCCTCTTCTTATGCTTCTACTTCCTTATGTGTTATGATAATTTTCCAATCTACACTCTTTCAAAATACAACACCTCTTTCTATAGATGCACCATAATCTGATTCAAAATTGCTTCATATTATACATAAACCCTTAATTCCAGAGAGCATATATCTAAAATTATAGAAAACCAATATGTGAAACTCATACCACCGGTACTTAAATATATCTACTTCATCTTCTCCAAGGTTCATTTTTTGAAACTTCCTAGAATAAAAGTTATAGTAAAAATACCAAACTCACATGTTTAAAGTTGATTTTAGGATCATTTAGAATCCTTGATTTCTAGAGGTCATATCTCTAAAAATATATTGAACTAACATATAAAATGTGAACCACATGTACTTCAAAATATATACTTCATCTCCTCCAAGTTTGACGGCCTAAAACATCCTAAAATAGAAGTTATAGCGAAAGTGCCACACCGACCTGTTTGAAGTTGATTTTAGGATCATTCTAAAACCCTAAATTCATGAGGTCACATCTGTGAAACTATAGCAAACCAGCACATGAAATGCACACCACGGGTACTTCAACATCTATGTTTCATTTCCTCCATGTTTCACGTTATGAAACATTCTATAACAGAATTTATAATGAAAGTGCCACACTGACCCATTTGAATTTGATTTCATGATCATCTAAAGACCCTAACTTACCGAGGTCATGTCTCTAAAAATATAGGGAACCAACATATGACACATGGAACACCAACACTTTAAGAAATTTTCTCCATCTCCTCCAAGTGGAGTGGTCCAAAAAGTTATAGAACAAAATTTATAGCAAAAGTTTCACACTCACCTAAAAATATCCCCTTTTGGAATGATACTCACTATTTACGCATCCTCTTCTTCAAATGTTATAACATTTCCACTAGTGCATTGCTTGTATGCTATTTGCATTTATTTGATGAGTGAGTAAAAAATGAGGAATTTATCCTCCTACTTATACTATTCTTAAACCACTTTTTGGACCGATCTAACATTGTTCAATATCTTGGTAGGGATAACTTGAAATTATGGTTGGGTTGACTTTACAAATCCTTTGGTATCTCCTCATTCCTATGGAGTTAGAGGGATTTCCATATGCCATTGAAAAGGTCTCGGAATAATATTTGTAACGATATAACATATACTCCCATATGATCTAGGTATATATATAATAAAAAAATACTTTAAATATATGGTATCCAAACTGAGCACCAAAATCCAAACTCAAAATTTCCAACAATCTCCATCTTGCGATCTTTATGTTGGACATATGTAGTCTCCCCTTTAATTTTACATCAATGACAATAATATTTCCGACAATATCCCCCTTTCTCATTGATGACAACCTTTATACAATTATGCTACAAACCTTTAGATACTTCCCATGTCTACAACTCCTCTTTTGCATGCAATTCCCTCCCTTTAACATCAATGGAAAATGGTTTCCCCCCATGACCTTGTGCTATTCTTCATTTTTTTCTTTATTTATGTATGTATACATTGCGTGAGGTTATTTTTGCATATGCCACTAATATTTCTGATCATGTTTTCCTTATCTCACACCATTTAGAATGAAATGTGAGGTTATAACCTTGATCACACATTTGGATAACACTTATAATATTTTTCTTTATCCCTTCAACATACAATAAATTTAATGTTTTAGGTCATTTATCAAGACTAACAATACCTTTTCCATCTATCTTTGTAGAAGCATTATCTCCAAAAGAAACACTCTCTCTTTTTTATTCCTTTAAGGACATAAACTTGTTCTTATCTCCTATCATGTGTATTGAACATCCACTGTCAATATGCCATTGGTTCCATTTATCTTGAGCATAGAGTGCAAATCCAAATTCTTTAGTATTATATTCTTTTCTACACCTTGTCTCTTATCAATCTTCTTTCTTTTGCTTCCTTTTACAAGCCTTTGAGTATTCTTCTTTATGTTTGGCAATGACATCTTCTTCTATGTCTTGCAGAGGATAACTTACTATGTCCGTTATACAGTAATGTGCTATGTGCCCATAGTTATTACACTTATATAATTTAGTATCAAGTAAGGGAGAAAATGAGTTGTAGTTTCTATCAGCAAATCCTTGAGAACTTTTGGAATAGTTTCTCACATCATCGTCCTTCGAGGTCTTATAAGAACCTCTACTTCCATTTATCACATGAGCATTTTTTGCATATGCTCTACAATATATTTCTTTATGACCAAAATTATTGCAAGAAAAACAATATCTAGAGAAAATATTTTGATACCTAGGTGTGAAATATCTTGGTGGAACTTATTTTCTCAACTCATCAGTTTGTTGTTGGTCATCATTTCTGTTCCTGCTTCTTTCATTTTTTATGGATCCTTTAAGAACATTGACATAGCTTTTGGGGTTTTATTTATCTTCCTTCCTTGCATATTCTTCATGGGTGTTATGATTCTCATCATAGTCTACATCAATCTCAATGAGTGGTGACCTTTGGCAACTAAGGATCTTGTTCAAAGTTTTAGTGCTCACTTTTATGTAAGTGCGCATTTAATTTTTTTAATTTATCTCTTATTGAGACAATTTTAGATTCTAGCTTCTCATGTATTGCTTTCTTTTCCTTGATTTGTCCTCTCATTACCTCTTATATCCTTTTACCTCTTCAAGACGAGTCTTCAGGATGACAAGTGTCTTCTTTATTTTATCAATATCATAATCCTTCCTTTCATATTTTTGCAATTTCTCCTTCTGCTTCATATTCTCTTTCCTTAGTCTATCAATTTCTTGTAAGACACTAATGAGTTTTGCTTCAATATCTTCTTCTTCTTAATCTAACTTTTCCTTTTTATTATCTTGATTTTCTTCTTCATCGAGATTTGCACTTTTTCTCCATAAATATCTTATAGATTGACCCAAATATCTTTAGCTGATGTACACTCCATTACCTTGTCAAACTCAGAGTCTTATAGGCCATATATGATTATATTCATTGCTTTTTCATTTTTCTCACATAACTTCCTCCCAATTGCATCTTTTGAAGGAGTGGTTGGAGTTGTATAACCTGCCATGATTGAATCCCAAATATCTTAACCGGGGGTCTTTCATTGTCTTCATTTGTATGCTATAGAGTGCATAATCAAACAAAGGATCCATGTTTGTAGAGAAACCTTCCTCGCAAACTATATGTGTTTGAGATCAATTTTCCAAAGGTTATATTGTTTTTGAAGGAACCTTCTCTGATACCGATTGTTGGACTTATGGTTATACTAAGAGGTGGGGGTTAATTAGTATAAGTTATTTTTTCTTATCTTAATCATTAATCAATCATTCATTTACTTTGAAATAGTAAATACACATAAACTCAAATCACGGTACACATATTATAACGTGGAAACCCTTTAGGGAGAAAACCACAAAACTTATCTTTATAAATTCATGTAAGTACCAACCTACTGGAGGCACCAATCAAACCCCTCAAATGAGAACCAACTCAACAATATGTAGGCACAAACCTACTAGAGACACCAATCTCCTCAACTGAGCACTAACTCAGTAATATGTAGGCACCAACCTACCATAGACACCAATCTCTTGTTGTTGCTATTTTTGTTTCCTTTTCTTCTGCTTATACTTCCTTATGTGTTCTAATATTATTCCAATCTACACTCTCCAAAAATACAACACCTATTTCTACATATTCACCATAATATGCTTCATACTATACAAAAACCCTTACTTCCATAGAGAATATCTCTAAAACTATAGAAAAACAAAATTTAAAACTCGTGCCATGACTACGTCAAGATATATACTTCATCTCCTCCAAGGTTCACTCTATGAGACATCCCAGAACAAAAGCTATATCAAAAATACCAAACCAACTTGTTTAAAGCTTATTTCAAGATTATTCATAAAACCTAACTTCCCGATGTCATATATTTGAAAAATATAGAAAACCAAATAACTTGAACCACATGTACTAAAAAATATATTTTTCATCTCCTCTAAGTTTCACGGCTTAAATTTTCCTAAACAGAAGTTATAACGAAAGTTCCAGACTAGCCCGTTTGAAGTTGATTTCATGATCATTCATAAATCCTAACTTCCTTTCGAAAATATAGAGAACCGTCATCTGAAATTTGACCTTATGTACTTCAAGATCTCTACTTTATCTACTCCAAATTTCATGGTATGAAACATCGTAAAATAGAAGTTATAGCAAAAGTGCCACACTAACCTGTTTGAAGTTAATTTCAAGATCATTTAGAAATCTTAACTTCCAAAGCTCATATCTCCTAAATATAGTGAACCATCATTTAAAACTTTCACACATATACTTCGAGGCATTTACTCCATCTCCTCCAAGTGGCACAGTATGAAACGTCCTATAACATAAGTTATAGTGAAAGTGTCATACTGACCTGAAAATATCCGCCTTTTGAATGATACTCAATATTTGCTCATTATTTTCTTCAAATGTTGCAACAATTTCCACTAGTCCTCCTATCCTATGAGATCTCCACGTCTTGGATGAGTGAGTGAACAAACGAGGAAGTTCTCCTCTTATTTATACTATTCTTAAATCACTTTTTGGGTTGACTTAACATTGTTCAATATCCTAGCAGGGTCGACTTGAAATTTTGACTAGGTTGACTTTACATATCCTTTCATATATTCCCATTCATGCGAAGTTAGAGGGAGTTCCACATACGATTGGAAAGGTATTGGAATAATATTTATAACCATGTAACCTATACTTCCATATGATATATTTATCTAATATTCCTTCAAAGATAAAATATCCAAACTAAGCATAAAAAATCCAAAAACCATATTTCTAACAATCTCCATCTTGCAATCTTTATCTTATACATATGTAGTCTCCCTTTGACTTTTACATCAATGACAACAATATTTCCAATAGTTACATAGATGGTGTGTACATTAGAAATATAATAATATGTTATATGAACTATTTATGATTTAATTGATGTTTCCAAACATTGTTATGATCTGTGGGCAAGTGTTGTTTTTCCAAGACACATAACTTGCCCATGGTGGTTATTTGATAGCGCGGACCAAAGAACAAAAATAAGTACACAATATGGTTTATTTTAGGTTGTTGAACCTAGTTATATTAGGATCGATGGAGGTGTTTTAAATTGTGTATCCTTTGAAACCTAGATTCATGGTGGGGTTGTGTTAGCCATGTTCCCTGGATATGCAATTGCAACTACTAACTACCTGTGGAAGAAGTTAGGTTGTTAGAGTCTATGCTTACACCTTAGGTTTATATCTAAAGTTAGGTAAATATACTCAATTCTCTGTCATGTGGAAATAGAGGAAGGGAGAGTGGATGGAAAATGGAAGTAGATGCTTAAACAAAGGGTTGATTCTAAGTTGGTTGAGATCGTGATAAGGATTGATTATATTGCTCTTTATTCCTTTCCTAATTTATACCATGATTAAAACACTTGTTTAGTTCCATTGTGATAATTTAGGTATAATGATTAATTAGTGTTGAATTATTATGATTTTGTTGATGAAGAATTCAACATTCACTGGATTTACTGTTATGCATGAATCATTTAGAAGCGTCTCTTGTTTATTATAGTTAATGTGTGGGATATGTGTGTGTTAGTTATGCATACCTACCCATCATGCATACACTAGTATAAAGTAGTGATCTATGTCATGTATTAACAATTTAAGGATTTAAGGATTTTAGGAAATTTGATTACATAAAAGTATAATTATCTAGTATTTAAATTGGTATGCATTAATTCCTTGGTTAGATAGTGTGAAGAATTAAATGAATACAACTAATTATTAGGAAAAGAAAAATATGGCAAGGTGTTAGATTGTGATTAGTGACTTGCATTAATTTTATTTTTTCTTTAATATTCCTTAGGATAAGGTTGTTATCTCAAGGGGTAGGGAGTTCCAACTACCTTCTCATAAGGAGCCTTGAAATGTGGGAAATATCAAATTTAGTAGTAAAGGTCATGTGGATTTTTGGAGGGGAAAAGGTGGCATAGAGGGGGGAGAAAGTAAGAAGAGGGGCTAGAATAATTCTGATGGGAACTATTCTTGAAATTAGAGAATTGAATTGGGAGGAATGGAGGAGATTGTATTCTATTATATTGCATTGCATCATATTCTTGTTAATATTGCTATTATTAGATCCTTGAGCATGAAGGGCTAGGAAACACAAGGGTTTCCTAAATCTGGGAAGCCAACTAGTCTCCTAGTTGGTAGGGACATCAATCCCATTATGGGAAATAAGAGAGGAGTTGTTTGGATATTCAATGCACTTTTCAAAGTATAATTCAACACTAAAAGAGGGATTATCCTTGTTGAATTTAAATGTTTCCTTTGGTAATTATAAAAATTCAACTAAAAAGGTAGCACATTTGTGGGGAAGAATCTTGTTTTCTTGAAATAACAACAAAAATGAATGGTAGAAAGAAACATAGGTGAACGTATAAGCATAAAATATATAAGAACAACAACAATTGCACAATATAGTTGAATTTAGGGGGCTAACCCTAGTTATATCAGGATGGGTGGAGGTGTTTCCTATCATCTATCATCTAAATCTTGGAGTCATGGGAGGGTTGTGTTAGCCACATTCCCATAGATGTGCTATATCCATTGTTCATTACGTTTAAGGTAAGTTAGGTTGATATAGTCAATGCTTCCACCTTAGGGTAATATTTGAAATTAGGTCGATGTAGTCAATGCTCCAATATATTGTAGTAGAGGAAGGGAGTGATGGAAGATACAAGTATATGCTTAGGGGGAGGGATGATTATGAGTTGGTTGAGATCTATATAGGGATTGATTATGTCACTCTTTACTTAACTTATTTTTACGATGCGTAAAACACTCTTTTAGTTTTATTGTGATAATCTACGTATAATGATCAATGAATGTTGAATTATTATGTTTTTTGTTGATGAAAATGATTTGATGATTTATTTAGTTGATTTATTATTATGCACAAATCATTGTGGGAATTTAGGAATTGTGGATTAGAAGTATCACTTGTTTATTATAGTACACATGTGGGATATGTGTGTTTTGGATATGCATACATAACCAACCTATGTACACTGGTATGTTTTCATAAGGGTTTCTTGGATCTAGAAAGTCAGCTAGGCTCCTAGTTGCGAGGGAGATTAATCCCATGTTGTGTAAGAGAATAAGACTAGATTTTCATTGCACTATTCAAGGTAAAATTCATAAGTAAAGGATGTATTGTACTTGTTAAATTTAAATGTTTCATTTGCTAATTATTGAAATTTAACTATTGCAATATTGTTTAATTTTTTTATGAAATGTTGGTTTAATCACTTCAATATTTAACAATTGAAAACCGTGAAATGAGGCTCATTTTGATTTATTTTAATTATTTTTTAGTACCAAATAAATTACGAGTATGATTAATTCATGTATGAACGAACATGAATTATATCGCAGTGGATTAACCAAAACATAAAATAAATGCTGAAATACTTAGTGATTAATAGCACCCTATTAGACATGTTTAATCTTGTAGGGTGCTATATTACACCTCTAGGTAGGATCCCAACAAATTCCCTTGGTAGTTAATGTGAATGCACATAATAGTTTCAAAATGTTAGCAGAAGGCACAAGAGTGACTATGGCTGACTTATATGACATACTGGTAGGTTTAGCATAAAAATGATTTCACATACCATTGTGAAGAAAATGTGCAAATTTTGCACCAATTAGCTTTAACCATTGTTTTGATGTTTTCTTCATGATTGAATAACCATCATAAGAAACATGATCTAGGATAATCTCAATATATTTTTCCAATTTTTGGTGATTGCTCATTACATAAAATGTAATCGGCATCAAGGTAGTATTGTGTTATTGATCCAATTATTCCCATGTATTTTTAGTCTTTACCAACTCTAACAAGAGAGATATAGTAGTGATTGTAAGATTCAATCCATAAATTTGGTGGTCTACTTAATACCCCCACTTCAAACAATCTTACATGCATATTGTTCATAGAACACACATTAAGAAAGTCTCATAACCTTTTAACAAGCAACTACTAATTTAAAACGAGACTTTTTTTATCACAAACGAGATAATCAAGCATTCGATTTGAAGGAAAGTTCCCTTAACTCATTATTTGGTGGCCTCAAAGCTTCCAATATCAAAGGAACCAAATATTAAAAAACTATGTAATCCTAATTTTTTGCATTCTCCTTTAGAGTTATATCAAATTCATAAGTTCCCTTGCTTTACCATAAAAAGAGCATAGAAAATGAAATGATATGTAGATCTAATGTTTTGAAAACCATGTGAGATGCGTTGTTTATATGGAATATGGTACTATAATTCCATCCAAAAATATACGTAAATAAACCTAAACCAACCAACAACACAATGGAAATTTCTTGAGATATGTTTGGATTTGACAATCTAAAGAGTATAGATAATACTTGTGAGTAATGAAGGAGTTTATCTATCAAATGTTCTACATATATTTTACAAGTGGCTTCCACAGTCCATGAAGTAGTTATTGTTACACTAAGGCTTAAGTCTTTACAAGCATATATTTGTGCTTTTGCTTAGTTTATAAGCAATATATTTTACTTAGTGTTCAAGAGAAAAGCCCATAGACACAGCTATAAATGTGCGATGGTCTAGAGGTTTCTTGGTTTATAAGAAAGGTATGGTCCCAATTGTGACATTATGGCTCCATTATTATCTGGTATGTCAGAAAGGATTAGCGCCATCTCCCATTGGATTAGTGTATCTTAGGTAGGTTGGAAAGGATTAGTCTAGTGCCCACTATCCTAGTGGATACCTCATTGTCAATGGGAAAAAATATTGTTCTTATATTCATACTTGTTCTCATGAGTGTGTGACTATGCTTTCTCCACTAGGTATTCATGCCCATGATTATGCTTGTGAGTGAGCTCACTGAATTATACATAATCACTAAATGGCCTTATTGAATGTATGAATCTCATTTTTAATGTTTATGGACTTGAATTTTAGTATGGGAATTCAAAAATTGAAGGTGTTTATGATAATTACGTAAAATAGTTTCCTTACCAAGAATGTAGTGCCAATATTGCTTGAGTGCTTGGACCAATGCATAAAATTCCTTTCCATAAGGGTTATGGTTGAAATTTTCTCGGGACAAGGTCTCTAAATCATATGTGACTAAATGTATGCATTGCTTAAGAGCATTACCTATGGCATATTGTGAAGTATTTGTGTCAATCTCAAAATGTTCTTGCAAGTCAAGAAGAGGAAGCATCGGTGCAGAGTGTAGAGCATGTTTTAACTTTTAAAATGTCTTTTCTACTTCAAGTGTCCAATGAATCTCTTATTGTTGGCCTTATTTAGTGGGTGAGTGATGTGCGAGTAATAGAAAATGAATTTCCTATAGAAATATATGCCTCTTAATATACTATTTAGATATATAGTGTTGGTAGGTTTGGGTTGGTTCTTCAAAACTTTAATTTTTGGTTGACTTTGTGTGAACCCATGCATGCCTCATCAATCACAAAACCCAAGGATTGGAAAACTTTGGCTAAAGAATGACTTTTTCATTTTGACATACAATTTTTGTTGGTGGAGAAGGTCCAAAACTATGCATGCATGTTACAAATGATTAATCCATTTTTTGCTGAAAACCAAATTTCATCTAAGTAAACAACAAAAAACTTATCAAGATGTGAGAATAATATGCCATTAATGATCTACATCAAGATAGCAAGGGAATTGGTTAGATTGAATTCCATTGATCAACAACTCATAGAGACCATTTTTTCCTTCAAATTTTTTTTTCCATACATTTGTGGATCTTATTTGAACCTTATAATAGCTTGATGTGAGGTTCAACTTGGTGAAGTACAACAATACCCCAATTTTAACCTTGTATTATGATGTGGTAAGTCGTGTATTATTTGGATGAGGCGGTTTATGTGATGGGAGCCAAACCATCTGCATTGAGTTACAAGGACCCCATATTGTAAATATTATGAACTTCATTGTAATATTCCTAGTGTAAAGCTCAAGGCCAAGGCCCAACTAATGAATGTGTCTGAATCCTAGTGATGGGATAAGATTACAATATGATGGTTATGTTTTCCAAGTTGTGCTAATGATATGTAAAAACATGAATATATAGGAAATATATAAGATAATATCCACTAAAAAGGTTTCTTGAGGGAGAAACAAGGGGACCATGATTCCACAAGAGGGGAAGAAGAAAGGGGCTTGTTAGGTGATTTGACCTTATCATTGTCCTTCAGAAGTAATACCCTTTATTATCTATGTTATTTTTATAACCTTTCCAATCAATCTTTGATCTGTGTGTGTATCAAGTACAAGTTGTCATATATCTAGGAAGAGAGTAGCTCTCGTGTACAAAAAGGTCTATCATTTCCTTTTCAAAGATTTGATCATTTTCTATTATTCAACCAATCATGGAAAAGGGGAGGATACATGCTCTCTAATAAGTTTTACTCTCCAATGTTATGAGGATGCTTTTCCTAATTGTTGTTAGGATATAAGGCTGACATGTTGTAATAAAAGTCACTTATGACTTATTTAGGTATTTGTACTTTTGTGTAAAACAAATCTACCCCACATTCATAAGTGGAAATTATTTGCTCCATGGGTAACCTATGTAAGGAGGCAAACTCAAAGTAATTGTATCATTTACTCATCATATCATATTATGTTATTGTGTATCTCTCACATGTGTTCTATGGCGTAAATTTACACATATTAGATATTCGGGTTTTCTTCTTCAAAAGTTAAGTATGCACTTCTCTTGCATCAAATTATGATCTAAAGAATCAGAAAATATTAAATTCCAATAAATGTTGTAAATGAGTTGCCATGCAATATTGAAGGGAAGGAGTCGTCTTTTCAAGATAGTAGATGATTGAATGCCAAGGGATATTTTGAAAGGTTCACAAGTGCAACAAAATCATTTTCATCTTCAAAGAGGAATAGGGGGAAGAAAAATTATCACAATTGAGATAGTGTTATGCTAATTTATCTCTATCCCTATAGTTGAAGGTAGCTTAATGATTTTCTAGCAATTTAATTTATGTTCGGGAACATCCATTTTAGTAGTCGCTATCAGTATTTTCCAATAAAACAATTTAGGGCTTTATCATTCAATAATCTATCTTGTTTTGTATTAGAATGTCAACATGTTTAAACAAGATGGGTCACACATCCCATGCTCTCAGGTTTATCAAAGGAGATGTAAACAATGAAGATGACCTTACTAAAGAAGATTAGATTTTGACATTTTAAGAAGCCTACACCTTGAAGACAAGAAGGAATATAATGTAGATAAAGCTTAACATGGATGGATACTTAAATAGTTCGGGAGTTTGTGAATCTTGAGAATTATACCTCTATGAGGGTCATGAGACAACTTGATGGTGCATTGCGGATGTAGCTCAACATGGATGGTTGTCCAATAATTTAAAATATTCATGATTTGAAAGTTTGGGGAGGTGGAATCTAGTAACTCAATAATTCAACTTCGGAGCTACACCTTTATGAGGATTACGAGGCAGCTTGACGGATCTCTACTTATAGTTCAAAAACCATTTTTTAAAAAGAAGCTTCCGATGAATGTATGTTTAATTACTTCTAATATTTTGTTCATATAGTGTATGATTTCTTTCATTTAGTTTGAGTTTGAACATTATAAGTATTGAGAGGGGGTGTTAGGATACAAGGCTTACATGTTGTAATGAAAGTCAATTTATGGTTTAGTTATTTTTTGTGCTTTTGTGTAAGGCAATTCTATCCCACATTCATAAGTGGACATGATTTTATCCATAAGTAACCATGTATAAGGAGGTTAACTCCTATGTAGTAATTGTATTGTTTACTCATAATATCATATTATGTTCTTGTGTGTGTCTCTCTCATGTGTTCTATGATGTAAATTTATATAGGATTTATAGCTTTTGTAATAGTTGTTATAAATGTTGTGATGGAAAATGGGAAGAAAATCCCATATACTTATGGTTGGTGAGAGTTCGTAGAAGCTAGGGAAAATTGCTCCTGAAAATGGGATGGTTTGACAGAGAAACCATGGATGGAATGTCATCAAAATCTTAAGGAAACACCCTCAAAATTGCAACCCTATTATTGTTACTCATTGATTGTTTTGAGGCCAATCTTCTTGTATCCTAGGTTATTCCTGAAGGGCAACTAGCATATGGACTTTTTTTGCATCCACTAAAGAGCACTAGAAGGGAAGAATATCACTAAGGGACTATATTTGAGAAGGTAAGAGAAATATCTTCATTGTATTGTTTAGGGCATTGGAAGAAAATGCCATGGTTGTTTGAGGGTAGGATGAGAGCCTAGATTGCACAACAATGAGCAAATGGACTTTGTCGTGCGAGTAATGGGTTGCACTAAGTGAGATTAGGACCCCCCAAGAACTTCTTTTTTTCTTGGAGGTATCATGGTCTAACTTGGGGGTGGATTTTATAGTTGATTAATACCATTGGGTGGATAATCATTCCTCAACAAATAAATTGGTGGACATAACTTCAATTATAGATAATTATTCATGGTTAATTATATGTAGAATGTTTTCTATTTCTCCAATCATCTTTCACTAAATGGGTAAAGCAAGAGTTAGAATATGCAATGTTATTTCCATTGTTATTTTATATTTTCATGTGAATTGTATATTTCATTTCTATTAGATATTAAATCAACCTCACACCTTTAGTTTAAGAAAAAAAATATTGGTAGTACTAGATGGCTAAGGGAGGCATTTGAGGATGCTAGAAGTACTTGTCCCTCTTGAGTTAATCAAGAAGGTTATCAATCTGAGGAAGACGATAGCAATTTTTAATAGTGACCATGATGTGTGCCTTCAATTTGTGCAAAGATGCCATTATCACTAATCTTTATTGGGTACCACCATAGCAAGATATCCACAAGGGCATGTACAAGTCTAGGTTTTTCCATCCTCCAAAAGAGGCACAATCTACCTCTCAATCTATACGCTCTCCTTCAATGAGGTGCAATATGTAGGGAATTTGGCCAAAGAAGAACCAAAAAACAACTCAATGGAATGTTGTGTGTTATGAAGGTGAGGTAAAACATTAAGGGAGGGAGGGTTTGTTGTCTTCCTTGATTTGTCATGCAACACACATCAACAATAATTTGTACACAAAGACAGATGTTTAATAATTTTTTTTCCAAAAAACATGTGGGCAGAGGAAGTGGGGATGAGTTTGTCTGACTTATCGTATTTGTGCAAGTTGTAAGTGTTGAAGTAGCCATAATATTGTGCATGCCTTACATAATGGTATGGATTACCCTAGATCAATCAATAACCAATGAGTGGAATAATAAGGAGTTCTAACGCTTAAAAACAAGTGTTCCTTTCTTGGAGTTCAAAGGATCAAATATGAATGGGGCTAGGGTATGTACACCTTTGTAGACTAAGTAATCAAATCATTGCATAAAGGGGGTCCCTTATCCACAAACAAGGAAGTCTCATATGTCAATTTAGTCTTTAGCTAGGTTATGACCTTAAATTAGATTATTAATATTTATATAACATCACACCCCACCATGTCATAGAAGGGTCTAATAGAAAAGGCGATGGAAAACTTCAAAGTAACAAGTGTAGGTTGTCTAAAGACTTTAATCCATTCAAGTTGATATGACCTAGGATGAGGTGATCATGTTATTGTTAGGTCTACAACCAATCACTAGGATATTATTTCTTTTAGCTACAATTTTCATAATGATGGAAGCTAACCAATCCTTGTTCTGATGATTTCGAGTGAACAAAGCTTATTCATTATTGCTTGTCTACTCTACAACCATCAACATTTAATGTGGAGTTGTAAAGGTGGAATTTATGACCTTTACATCCATTTCTCCAAGTTGTTGTTCTGTAAGAAGGGCTTGAGCCTTCTTAGTGATCTTGGCATGGGGAACCTTGCAGTGATCATCATAATGTACAAACATTTAGTGATAGGAGCACCATTTCCTCTTTGTTTGTCCTAGTATCAATTGTTGTGCTAGAATACCACTAGTTATATCCACTTCTATTAGGTTGGCCCTCGAAAGTGATAGGGGGTTGAGATGAGGAAATAAACTTTTTTTGACTAACAAGATTAGTTTTAAGTAGTGTAAAATTTATTTTGGAAACACGTTAATAGGCATGCCCCAAGGAAGGACCAAATAATAGTTCCAATGATATCCTTACAAGCAACAATAATCCAAAAATAAATTTAACATAGAGTGTCTATAGAGTCTCGTATCGTAAATTTTCCTTTAATATTCAATTAGGGATAAACAGTGCATGCAAAATATCAACTGATAACCACACATGAATATCTTTTACAGTATGCAATGGAATATAAAACTGAGAAATAACTCACAACATCACATCACAATATTGACACTATTATTTTGGGTATGGAAACCCTTGGGAAAACCCAAGATGGGAAAATCAGTGCAACAGTCAAATATAGATTTTATTATGAAAAAATATGGAACTTTTACAATCACTGCAAATTCACCTAAACCTGGTGAATGTAGTACCCAGAAAAATCACTGGAAAATCCCAGCTAAACCTCAACACCCTCCTGTGTGAGTGTATGGCCCAGCTGTACGAAGCCCGATTATCCTGTTGCTTGCTCCTCCGTCTTCTCAGCTAAATCCTCTGTCTGACTTTCTCTCCCTGTCTGTATCATGTCTCTCTCAGAATACAAGTGTGTATGTTCTCTCCACCAATTGATATCTCTTTTATAACTTTAGGTAAAGTGAAAACCCTAATTTCACTTTCACTTTAACTAGTGGTTCACAAAAGTTAATTTAGATCACTTTAATTTATTTTCCAAAGTAAAAGTAGGAAAAGTAAATTAAATACAACTGGTTTCCTAATTTAAGTCTTATGCATGCAAGAACACATGCATGTAGAAAGACCTTCCTTGTTGCTACTAGTTTAACACTCCCTCTCAACGAGGAAGGGATTCGGTAGCAACCCCAACTTATCCCTGAACTTCACAAAACTATGTCTGCAAAGTGCCTTGGTGAAAATGTCTGCCACCTACTCATCTTTTGTTATGTACTCCAACTGAATGGTTCCCCTCTGAACACAATCTCTCAAGAAGTGGTATCTGATGTCTATGTGTTTGCTCTGGTCATGGAACACTGGATTCTCAGATAGCCTGATGTCACTCTGATTGTCACAATGAACTAATGTACCCTCTAACTCACAGTCGAAAAACCCTGCAAGTAACTTCCTCAGCCACATACCCTCACAAGAATCCATGTTGGTTTCCATGTACTCAGCCTCTGTGGAACTCAATGCAACTGACTTCTGCTTCCTGCTGAACCAAGAGACAACCCCTGATCCAATGTTGATACAACAACCTAAAGTACTCTTCCAATCCTCTACACATATGACCCAGTCAGCATATGTGAAACCTGCTAACTGTACACTCCCCCTACGCTCATAAACCAATCCATACTCCATTGTACCTCTGATGTAGCGAAGTATGTGATTCACAGTTGTCCAATGCACTCTCTAAGGCCCACCATGAACTGAATCAAAGAGTTTCCTGCAAAGCTTATGTCTGGTTGAGTGTTGACCAGATACATAAGTGATCTGATAAGCTGGCGATACAAGGTAGGATCAAATCCATCTGATCCTGATGCATCAATCTTCCTCGAGTTAGAAACTAGAGGTATGGCCATAGGCTTGCAGTCCTCCATCCTGAATCTCTTCAGGATCTCTACTACATACTTCCCCATCCGATGAAGAAGCATCCATCTCTTTGCCAAAACTTCAAGCCCAAAAATTAATGCATCAGCCCAACGTATTTCATCTCAAACTCTATTGCAAGGTTGGACTTACAGTCTCCAATCAGCCTCTCATATCCTGTCAAAAAGAGATTATCCACATATAAGACTAGTATGAGAGGAACCTCACCTATCAAGAAGTATAGGTTGTGGTCAGCCTCACTTCGCTGAAATCCCATCTCCCATAGATAGTTGTCAATCCTCAAGTACCATGCTCGAGGTGCCTGCTTGAGCTCGTAAAAAGCTTGATGCAGTCTGCATACATGCGTCTCCCTATTCTCCACATCAAACCCTTCTGGATGCTCAATATACACCTCCTTCTCTATCACTCTGTTGAGGAAGGAAATATTGATGTCCATCTGATGGACACGCCAACCCATCTCAGCTGATAGTGAGATAATGGTCTGAATGGAAGAATACCTGGCAACAGGGGCGAAGGTCTCCTCATAATCAATACCCTCCTTATGTGAAAACCCCTTTTCCACGAAGCGTGCCTTGTACTTCTCCATGCTTTCGGTTGCTACATGCTTCACCTTGTAGATCCATCTAGATACCACCACCTTTTTCCCCTGTGGCCTCATCACAACCTCACATACCTGGTTTTTCATAATGGAGTCACACTCCTGAAACATAGCTTCCTGCCACAAATCATGTTGTGCAGCCTCCCCGAAGCTGGAAGGTTCAGAGTTAATCAAATTTGTCATCAACGGCATATAACTAAGCCTCTTTGGTGGTACACTCAGTCTAAAAGAAGTCTATGGAGGATATACCTGCCTGGAATCTTGCACTGTGGATCTAAACCACTTAGGCCTTGGCCTAATTTCAACCTGTTGCGGCTGTTGGATATCTGTCTCCTGCTGCAGCTCATCCTTCAAGTCAATGACTGAAGGATCCTGTCCACCTGACTCCCTCTGACCACTAGAACTTGTGCTCTGTGTCTGTACCTGTACCTGTACATCTGGCTCCTCCAACTTGACTCCCGACTCCTATGTTGGCTGCTGCTTTGCTGGTAAGTCCAGAGATCTCCGCAAGGCCCTGTCCTCATCGAACTGGACATCCCTGCTCATAATGATCCTCCTACGAGCAGGAATGTAAACTCTATATGCCTTTAAAATCTTGTTGCAACCAACAAGTAACCCCTTCTCTCCAAGTTCTTCCTATTGCCAGCATGAACATGACAATAGCAGACACTGCCAAATATGCGAATGTGACTCACATCTAGCCTAGTTACTGTGAATACCTCCTCCGGTGTCTTCCTCCCCAAGGATGTGTGGGGACACTTGTTCTGAATGTATACTGTAGTCATGTATGCCTCGCCCCAGAGGAATAGTAGTAATCCTTGATCAAATAGCATGGCCTTGGCTGCTCCAACCATAGTCTTGTTCTTCTGCTCTACAACTCCGATCTGTTGTGGGGTATGGGGAACCGTGTGCTCCTTCTTGATTCCCTTGACCGAACAATACTCCATGAACTCATTGGAAGTGTACTCACTCCTGTTGTTTGTCCTCAATACCCAAATCTTCTTTCCTATTTGGTTCTCCACAAGAGTCTTGAACTCTCGAAACCTCTCAAAGACCTCTGACTTGGCCTTCAGGAAATAGATTTAGTTTTTCCTGGAATAGTCATCAATGAAGGTTACGCAATAACTATAACCACTGAAAGAATGGACACTCATAGGTCCACCTACATCTGAATGCACAAGTTCAAGGGCTCCTTATACTTGTGCTCACTTTGTGGGAAAGGATTCATGATGTTCTTCCCCAAAGCACAACCCTTGCAGTGGTTATGATTTTCTTCTTCTACCTGAGGAACTCCAATGACTTCCTATCTCAAATGCTTCAATGCTCAATGGTATAAGTGTGCCATCCTCCTATGCCACAACTCACCCCGACTATTGTTGTTGCTGCTGACTAGAGCCTTTGCAGGCTCAAAGTGTAATCTGTACACTTTCTCGCTCCTTCTGTCAATCACCCGATCCAAGCTCCTATCTGACCCCTTTGGCCTGATATACACTCTATGGTCACGAAACTTCACCTGATATCCCTTGTCCTCCAGAGTGGAGACTGATATAAGGTTCTTGGTCAGTCTTGGAACATATAACACATTAGCAAAAATGAGGGGTTTTCCAAACTCCCTCTCAAATGAAACAATACCAACTCCCTGCGCCTGATACCGCGCATCATCACCCAGCTCAACATGGATCCCTGTTCCACCCTCCTGTAAGTCTTTGAATAATCTCTTATATCCAGTCATGTGACTAGATGCTCCACTGTCAATGTACCATATGTTGCTCCCTGTGGTGCTTTCCATGCAAGCTATCAAACAAAACTCCTCATCGAAGTTCCTGCTGAACTCATCCACCTCTGCAGATCCAACCATCTGAGTGTTACTCTTCTTATTCTTGTCTAGGCACTCGGAGGAAAAGTGTCCCTGGTTGTGGCAGATAAAACACTTGACCTTTGACATGTCAAGGTTCTACTTACAATCCTTCTTCCTCTTTTCTTTCCCCTTTCTCTTCCCTGTAAGGGATAGAGCCTCCTCATCCACAATCTATGGGGCACTGCTGGATGAGCCTGATCCTTGACCCATGTTGGTCTTCACCTACACAAAGTCATCCCATAGTCTCTGCCAATCAGGAAGCTTCTCCCTAGCCACAACACCTTTGACAAAGGTGTCCCATGGCTTAGAGAAGCCATTGAGGGCTATTTGAACTAGCTCCTCATCATCAGTTTTAGAGCCAACAACTCCAAGATCATCCCTGATCTGTGTGATCCTCGTGAGATAAGGCACCACTCCTTCTCCCTTGGTCATCTTGGTGTTGCGCATCCTCTCTTGCAACATCATCCACGGTTCTCATTCTTGCTCTAGTACAGACTTTCCAAATCCTTCCACATTTCCAATGCAGTATTCTTACCAGAAAGGTGAGGGATTATATGGTCCTTCACTCCATCCATGATAATCAGCATGGCTCTGGAATCAATCTTCTTCCAGGATATCAGATTTGACAAATATGTGGGTGCAACTTTTGTGGATTCAATGTGCTCCTCAGCATCACTGATGTCTAGAATCCTTGTGATCATCTCTTTCCATGTACGAAAGTTCTGAGCACCCTGAAGTCTATCCTCAGCTCTCAACTGCATGGCCATAGTGAAGTGTACCTGTCAAACCCTAGTTCTGGAAGTCTAGGTTTGTGTCTTCCTATAGATCTACCCCTGATCTATCACTGTTGCTGCAAATCTCTTAGATTTAGCTCACCAGAGCTCTGATACCATGTAAATTTTCCTTTAATATTCAACTAGGGCTAAACACTGCATGCAAAATATCAACTGATAACCACACATGAATATATTTTACAGTATGCAGCGGGACATAAAACTGAGAAATAACTCACAACATCACATCACAATATTGACACTATTATTTTGGGTATGGAAACCCCCAGAAAAACCCAATATGGGAAAACCGGTGCAGTAGTCAGATATAGATTTTATTATGAAAAAATATGGAACTTTTACAATCACTGCAAATTCACCCTAACCTGGCGAATGCAGTACCCGATAGAATCACTGGGAAAATCCCAGCTAAACTCCAACCCCCTCCTGTGTGAGTGTACAACCCAGTTGTACGAAGCTCGATGATCCTGCTGCTTGATTCTCCGTCTTCTCAGCTAAATCCTCTGTCTGACTTTCTCTCCCTGTCTCTGTCGGAATACAAGTGTGTATGTTCTCTCCACCAATTGATCTCTCTTTTATAAGTTTAGGTAAAGCGAAAACCCTAATTTCACTTTCACTTTAACTAGTGGTTCACTAAAGTTAATTTAGATCACTTTAATTTATTTTCCAAAGTAAACTTAGGAAAAGTAAATTAAATACAACTAGTTTCCTAATTTAAGTCTTCTGCATGCAAGAACACATGCATGCATGAAGACCTTCCTTGTTGCTACTAGTTTAACACATATCTTGAGTTTAATGGTCATTTTCTTGAAGATGTCTATACATTGTTGGGTAAAGTGGCCCAAGATTTATCAAAGGTGTAGCCACTTTTCCAACAAAGCATTTGTGTACCATAATGGCCAGCACTCGTTACACACATCCCCGAAGCCTCCTAAGCGTTGATTAGGTGTTGGTTATTGGATGACATTGTTGAGTATGGATTTACCACCAAGTAAAGGCATGCTCCTTCATGTGAACTTCAACAACAAGCATCATGTTGGCCTCAAAAAGGTTCCACTATGATTTCAAAGAAGCTTCCATGTGGCATTGTCGTTGTTAAGGGCCCCATTAAATTTAGGTGTCAACAATTTAGTGCCTAGCTTGAAGCTCCACTAAATAACATGAATCCCATGGTGAAGAATGGGTTGAGGTTGGTGTTGTGGTTGGGATTGTTGTTGGAACATACTCATCAATCTTGCATTATTTTACACTACAACTCTTGTTGTTGTTACGCATGTTATTGTTAAGTAAAGAGGGTTTACAACAATAGGTGTTGTTTCTATTGTGTTTGTTCGACTAACACTCCTGGGTGTCTCTTGAATCACTAGAGCCTTTACAGGGGAGCCATGGGACTTAATGGATGCAGCAACAAATAGGGTTTTATAGCTAAAATAATGATCCATGAGTTCCAAGGGAAAAACGAAAGAAATTCAAAATTCAACTTGCTAAAACTAATATAATAAAAATAAATGTAATTTACCAATTGATGAAATTTTAGGAGCTCTTCACCTCCTAAACCACCATTGAAGGAGTAAATTCATCCCATAAAGTAGAGAGTTTGGGAAAATATGCCCAGTATGAAGAAAATCCCAAAGGAGACTAGAATGGTAAAGCTCTTGAAAATCCCTTCATCCTAAGGCTCTAATAGGACTCGAAATGTGCACAACAATAGCACTGAGAAGAAAGATACTCGCCAAGGAAAACAATAGCACTAAGACGAAAGATACTCTCCAAGGAAAGAAATAGCACTAAGAAGAAAGATACTCATAAACAAGAATACGAAAAAGAGTATGTGTGGAAGGAGATTGTCAAAACTTTACACAAGCAAATTTATTTATATTTTAGAGAATCTATAAAGTACAAACTTTACAAAGAAAGTTAACCAAGTGGAATAAAATATAATAAAGTGGTTGAATGATCAAATTAAGCTAGTTTATCCAAAAAGAGATAAAGTGATAGGTATAACTCCCGATTCATTGTTATTCCAATGTCAATGCATATATTTATACATTCCAGGCGGTGGTTGAGATTCCGACCGGCCTATCCATATTCCTACGTAACTGTTCAGCTTCCTATTCTTTATTTATTTATTTACAATATTATAATCCCTAACGGATTATATTCTAACAATCCCCCTCTTAATCCGAAGGGGTGTTCGTAAGTCCGAGCATGTTTTTGAATCTTTCAAACTTTTCTCGTCCAAGCGCTTTGGTGAAGATGTCTGCAACTTGATCATTTGTGGAACAATGTCGAAGATGGACTGTCTTGGCCTCTACATGATGTCGAATCAAATGATACTTTGTGTTGATGTGTTTGGTTCGATCATGAAATCTAAGATTCTTAGCCAGCTTGATTGCAGAAGTATTGTCGACCAATAATGGAGTGGAATTTTCTTGTTTTTCTTGCAAATCTTCAAGTATCTTCCTAAGCCATACTATTTCTTTCGTTGCTTCAGCTGCAGCCACATATTCTGCTTCTGTTGTTGAATCTGCTGGAACTGATTGTTTGCGTGATCTCCATGAAACAGCTGCTGATCCAAGACTCATAGTGTATCCAGAAGTTGATACTCCTGTCTCCTTATCGCCATCAAAATCTGAGTCTGAGTACCCAATAAGTTTGAAGTCATCCACTTTAGAGTACTTGAGTCCAACGTCTTGAGTCCCCTTCAAGTATCTTAGAACCCTCTTTGCAGCTGACCAGTGTCCTTCACAAGGTTTATGCATGAACCTTGAAAGTATGCAAACAACATAAGAAATATCTGGTCTAGTTGTTGTAAGGTAGATAAGACTTCCTACAAGTTGTCGATACTTGGTCGCATCTTCAAATTCTTTTCCTTCGCTTGATGTGAGCTTCATTTTTTGTTCCATTGGAGTAGATATAGGATTTCATTCTGTCATGCACAATTTGTTTAGTAGTTCTCCAACATATTTTTTCTGAGATAGAAATATGTACTTAGGATGTTGAGTGACTTCAATTCCTAAGTAATAGTGGAGATGTCCCATATCTGTCATTTCAAATATCTTTTTCAAATCTTTCTTTATGGATGATATATAGCTCTCATTGTTCCAT
>LPNX010759104.1:300348-313200 GCA_001517045.1 Pseudotsuga menziesii | reverse complement strand
TCCAGTTGAACCTCTTGTTCAAGTGAAGTAGCAGGAACTTCTTCATGCGGAGGAGTTGGTGCTTCATATGGAAATTCCAAAGGTTGATCCAGAATAGGAATCCCCCTTTCAAGGTTTGGAATTTCATATTCATTTTCAGAATAGTTCTTTGGATGAGGATAATTTTCCAGATGATCAAGTTGTCTCTCAATGGACTGGTCATTTTTATTAGTCTCAAGAAAAATGACATCTCTGGAAATAACAAATTTCTTGTTTACCTCATCATATAGACGATATGCCTTGGAGTATTCTTCGTACCCCAGGAAAATGCATCTTCTGCTGCGAGCACCAAGCTTGTTTCTTTGCTCCTTTGGAATCAAGGCATAACAGGTGGAACCAAAAACTCTGAGATGCCTGACTGAAGGGAGATGGCCAAACCACATTTCATGTGGAGTCTTGTTATCAAGAGCATTTGAGGGACTTCTATTTCTCAAATATGCTGCACATTTTACTGCATCACCCCAAAACATTAGTTTTACATTCTTGAAAAACATCATTGAGCGAACCATATTCATTATGGTTCTATTCATTCTCTCTGCTACACCGTTTTGTTGAGGATTGTAGGGAATGGTAGTCTGATGTGCAACTCCATGTTGGTGAAGATAATTTTCAAAAGCATTTGAAGTGTATTCTTTCCCATTATCAGTACGAAGTGTACCAATTTTTGATTGTGCTTGTTTTTCTATCAATGCATGAAAGTCTTTGAATGTTTGAAATGCTTCTGATTTTGTCTTTAAACAGTAAATCCAGCACATTCGTGAGTAGTCATCAACAAATGTCATAAAATACTTATTCCCATTTGCTGAAGGAGTTGGCATTGGGCCACACAAATCAGAATGCACTAACTCTAATTTCCTACTTGCTCTGAAATTAGATTCATGGAATGGCAGCTTACGTTTCCCTAATATACATGCATCACATTTGTTCTTCTCTTTGGGAATGGTGGGCAAACCAAATACACCATTCTTTCTCAACAAATGAAGACTGTTATAATTTAAATGACCAAATCTTGCATGCCATAATGAGCTAGATGACATATTACCTTCTCCATGCTGAGAGAGGTAGGCATAGTTCTGAAATCTTGCGGATGAACCCTTGAGCTTCAGCAGCTTCCCATCTTCGTATCCAATCATGATGACTTGGTTGTCAGAGGACTTTCTTATTTCAACGATTCCATCAAACATGTGGATGGAATGGCCTTGCTGTCGAATTTCCACCATGGACAGCAGGCTTCTCTGCAACTCTGGAAGATAGAGAACATTCTTCAACAAGAAATCAGGGAATCCAGGTATCTTCAGTCGAATGGTGCCCATTCTCTTTGGTTTAATACTTGACTTATCTGCAAAGTAAACTATGCCATCTATTGTTTCATTCAGTTCTTCAAAACAGTCTTTTCTAAATGTCATGTGTGATGTTGCACCAGTATCAAGCAGCCAACAATCTTTGTAAGATGAAAGAGAAGTCATTTCATTAATTCCAAGATTACAATGTGCAACAATACAAGAATCAGAAGATTTACTAGCATCTTGGTCATCTTTCTTCTGGTTGTGCTTGTCTTTGATGGAGTCCCACGAAGCCCAACACTGATCTAATGTGTGCCCAGTCTTTCCACAACGCTTGCACTGCAAATCTGATCTTTTGTTTCTGCCCCCTCTGCCTCTGAAGTTTCTCCTTCCTCGTCCTCTCTTGCTGCAATCTCCCTTGGAAGGGTCTTTGGACCGATTCTTTGTTTTCTGAACAAAGTCAAGGGATTCTTCAACAGACTCGCTTGATTTCTTGATCTTTCTAGACCATTTTGGATATGTTTCTTTTCCAGTGAGGACATCACCAACAATAGATGCTATAGATTGCATTTTTACAACTGTTAGTGTAATTTACAAAGAGAAATAGAGAAGAAAAAAAACAATAACCTTGCAGGTCTACAGTCTCTGCCAAGGTGAATACAATGCAAGCTTCAGGTGAGCATACACAAGCTTCTTCAATATACAAAATATATCAATCACGAGTAATATATCAGTCTCAGTATCACAATGCAATATATCAGTCTTAGTATTCAGAATTACATAGGCTCGCTTGATTTCGTAGGCAGCTCCACAGGTTCAGTCTCATATATCCAAAATGCACCAAACACGCAGCATGTTCATTCTCCTTGAATTAGTACTCCATGCAGCTATTATTCTTCAGCATAAATCAATCTTCACATTGCAGTTGCAGCAAGCATTATATATCAGTCACAATATAATATCATTCAACCACAATATCATTCAACCACGGTGATCTCTTCAGAAAATCGCAGCATCAAAAGAGTTCTCTCATTTCTCTCAAAGTCAAGAGAGCGTGGTTACATATTAGGTATAGCAGAACTCATTCGTAGCATATTAAATACACATTGATCATGTCGCATCATATACTGGTAGAGATGACAAAAAGAAGCAGGCCAAGCAGAACGATTGGGGAGAACCAAGCGAGACAGACGTGAGAGGTGCTCGGAGGACTGAATTCTGAATAGTCATAATCTGCTTGTTTTCCTTCACGCACAAGGATTAGGGTTTATGCAGTCAATACTAATGGAACAGCACCAGCAACGGTCTTCAAGTCTTCATGCACAACGCTCATCAGCTTCAACACATATCAATTCTTCAATGCATATATACATTCACGCAGGCTCCAACGCAGGCTGGTCTCTTCAAACAGTCTCCACGCAAAAATCTAGGGTTTTTGCATTATCTCCAAGCAAGTAACAGGTTACCTCTATGCACTAAGTCTTCACAACGCCTTCAGACTTTAAGATAATTGCAAGAGCAATACTGTTTCACAACGCCTTCAGACTAACAGAAAAGCTTATGGGATGCAACCATGCAGATCCAACTTCAAAGTGTTGCTACATGAAAAACGAATAGCTTACATCCAAATAGGAAGCTACCGGTGGCGCGCGATGCCGGCCTTCTGGCTGTTGACGTGAAGATGAAGTCCAATGATTTCTTATCTCGTCATCTCGGAGAAGAAACGAGGGACCAGTTCAGCGACCCTCACTTTCTTCCCAAAGTTCGGGGTTCTCGTCCATGATCGTTTAAATTCATATAATTTCTGGGTGAACGTAGGGTAGATATATTTTTGCAACCGTGTTTTAGCTTATCTGAGCAAAAGAAGGATGCTAGCCATGCTCAAAACCGAAACTGACTCTGAAGATGCTCATAAAATTAAACAGCATGGATCAGACAATATTGAAAAAGCACCAGATATTGAATACCACAAGTCCTATAATTGGGTAGACGCAGCCATTGCATCCATGGAAGAGAATTTTCTGACCATATCTTCAGCAGTTGTCCACGTTTATGGACAAGGGAATTTTGAAGTGGCTAGTGGCCAGTTTTCTATAGTTCGGACTATGTTTATCATCACATCACAGCACAGAGACAGAGAGGATTCCTCAACAACGTAATTGCAGAATGAGATTTGTACTAAATAATAATCGTCAGGCAGATTGTGCAGTGAGTTACATGAATAGTGGGAGATTATCAAACTTTGAGAGTTACAGGAATAATATAAGATGGAGGTCCCATAAGAAAACCAGCGGAAATAAGAGCGTGATGCAGACTAGGGTTAGGTATATATAAAAAATTGACTGAAAAAAAAAACTTCAATCACTCATTCAAAATCATGCAGCTTCTATGGACTGTTTAATACTTCAATCCTTAGCGTAGGTCTGCAGGAGCATAACGCAGACAGTGAATGCGTATAGTCTCAACGCACAGCATGGTAATCAACAAGACACTCAAAACATTCCTTAATGCTGGCTGAATTACTCAAGTGAATAACGCATATGGCAGACTGGAGATGAGCAGGCAGTCTGGCAATGGACTGGCAAGCAGAATGGCAGGCATGCAATGCAGCCAGGAGTTATGGCAGGAAAATAGCCAAGCTCTGATACCACTGATAGGTATAACTCCTGATTCATTGTTATTCCAATGCCAATGCATATATTTATACATTTCAGGCGGTGGTTGAGATTCCAACCGGCCTATCCATATTCCTACGTAACTGTTCAGCTTCCTATTCTTTATTTATTTATTTACAATATTATAATCCCTAACGGATTATATTCTAACATAAAGTACCAAAACACAAAACAAATATGATACATATTCACCATGTTCACTAAAGTAAGCCTCATCAACTAAGATAAAAGGTTAAAGTAAGCCTCATCAACAAGATATAAGGTTTTGTGATTTTGAAGTCAAGATGTTTATTAATAATATGTCAAAAATCATAGAAAACCAAAACATGGAAGTTTTCATCTTCCCATACCACATCATGTAAAGGAAAATCAACTCATTTATAAATAAGATTAAAGTGACACAAGATCAAATCTAGTCCCTTCTAAAATTGGTACAAGACAAGGGTCTTGAAAGCTCAATTGGATATGTGTTATATCATAATGTGATTTTCCTATTAATTTATGTTGACAATAAGATTATTCTAAATGAAGAATTTACTAAGGGAAGTTTTGAAGTAGTTGAAACTTAAAGGATGATTGAAAACCTAAAGGAGTTGAAACCTAAAGGATCACTGAATTAAGAAGATATCAATATTTTTTTCCTTTTAAAGAATCTCTTAAATCATGTTAACAGTAAGATTATTCTGAATGAAGAATATACTCCGTTAATGTCTTAAGGGAAGTTTTGAAGTAATTGAAACCTAAAGGAGTTAAAACCTAAAGAATTAAGAAGATATCCATATTTTTTTCCTTTTGAAGAATCTCTTAAATTACATAGTTGGATTTTTTTATGAATGAAATGGTTGTCAACATTTTTTATGTAGTTGAAACCTGAATTAAGAATATATCCATACTTTTTTTCCTTTTAAAGAATCTCTTAAATTACATAGTTGGATTTTGTATTAATGAAATGGTAATAAACATTATCGAGATGTAAGATACTATATTAATATTCCACTCATGCCATAATTGTACAATCAAGGCTAACTGGGTGATCGTTCAAAAGTAAATATAGGTTTTCAAATTATGAGGAAAACAATATTATGGCCCAAAAGAGTGGGACAGAAAGAAAATGAGTGCGTTCAACACCTGAAAATTGTATCAAGTTTTGAAAAATGAGGGCAATCAGTACTTCAAGAATGTATCAAGGTTTTTAATATGAGAAATAAAATATGGTTTTGTTCCATGTAAAAAGAGAATTAAAGAGATTCTACAAAAACAAAACAACAACAACAAGCAAACAATTGAAAAGCGATCTAGATAATTGTGAAGTGAAATCATTCATAGAATGACCATTATAAAAGGCAACGAGAGTAAAGAACACATGGCCTTTTTTTGTAGTTAACAATGTTGGTGTGTTAAAGGCCTTTTATTGTCTTCATGTTTTGAGTTTTGTTATTCCTTTGTCATGAGGTGTCGTAGCATTTTAGTGTCTTCATGTTTTGAGTTATGCTATTCTGTTTTGAGTTTTGTTATTCCTCTGTCATGAGGTGCCGTAGCATTTTAGTGTCTTCAAGTTTTGAGTTCTGCTATTCTTTTGTCATGAGGTGTCGTAGCATTTTAGTGTCTTCATGTTTTGAGTTTTGTTATTCCTTTGTCATGAGGTGCCATAGCATTTTAATGTCTCATGTTTTGAGTTCTGCTATTCTTTTGTCATAAGGTGCCCTGGCATTTTATTGTCTTCATGTTTTGAGTTGTGTTATTCCTTTGTCATGAGGTGCCCGATCATTTTCTGAAAAGTATGGTTTTTCAATCCAAGAATGTGCCTATTTTCATATTATAAGCTCAGGAGAACCATGGAATGTTTTGAATGTCCCTTTTGAAACTCCTTAATGATAATATCATATTATCACAATATCATATTAGTTAAGCAAAACATCGAGCTTTGAAATCTAAAATTTAATTTTTGTGCTAAATAAAGTGGGCAAAAACTTTTGAAATTTAATGAAAGCCAAAATTTGCTTAAGTTTCAGCTTTGCATTTCCAACTTTAGATCATTTACTAAGAGCCCTAATGAATGAAATCATATATGGAGACCATACTTAGGTTGCAGGGGTTATTTTCCCATCTCAAAATGAATATCCATTTTCATTATAATGAATATACAAAGCAACAAGGGAGGCAGGTGCCGGAGGTGGGGGGGGAGGCGTATTTTTTTTATCCCGGAGGAAACATAGTAAATACCTATGCTTGGGGACTCAGGAATCAAACCAATAATGAAGCGGAATGGCTCTCTCTTCTCTTCGCCCTGGAATTGACAAGTAAATCTAAAATTTCAAAGCTCATGGTCTTTGGAGATTCAAGGCAAGTCATTCAGAAGATGAGATCAAGATACAATCACGGCTTTGCCATCTCTAAAAGACTCTATGATTGGATTTTTCGCCAAAGCCTCATTCCACAAGTCCTCTGTCTACATATCCTTGGGGAAAATAATGGTTTCGCCGACAAGCCTGCCAATCATGGCGCCAGAAGCCAACAAGGAATGGTTGAATTCAAAAATCATTTGAAGTCTTTTAAGTATGTCCCCTATACACACCACAAAGCATACAGGTTTTAAGCCAAGGTTGGGAGCAACAGGGAAAGGGCCCTCCCTTTGGCCACCTACCCACGATGACGCATTGAACTTCCTCAGTATCCATGGCTACCTTTTGGCATTTGGCGATACCTTCCTTGAGACTACATTAATTTCGCGTCCCCTCTAGCAGTGTCTCGAGGTTTTGAGGCGACGACCGACACGACGTATGGACGCGTCTTACATTGAAGACCCTTCCCTTTCTCGCCCATTGTCTACAGCTTTGGAGGGGGATGACATACAACTCTTCAGTGGAAACCAGGAACAAGGTTGTGTGCAGCACTTGCAGGTTTTGTTCTCAGATCTCTCGTGGGTGCACGAAGATATAGTCCATAATTCAATGGCGAATAAAGGGGGAAATTCTGGAATCGCTGGCCTCAAATCCAGCTTGGAGGACATTAAACTGCATATGCGCTGGGTTTATAAAATGGTGGGCATCGGTGTACAGGAAAATAGAGAAGTTGCTTCTGATGTCAAATATATTGTCAATCAAATGGGTTGCCATGATTCCAGAATTGATTATAATGAACGAGACCTCGGGAAGTTGATGGGCACTGTAGACATTATCAAAGAAGAATTTCAGAAGATAGCCAAAATGACCTAGTGCAGCCACTGCCAGGACTACCCGGATCAAAGTGTTTATCCAATGGAGGAAACTTCGGATGTCCAGCCTGCTCTTGGGCTTGAAGGCAAGAAAATGTAGTGTTCAGCCTTATTAGTTTCACATGTTTTTTTGCATTTTGCTCAACCATCAGTTTCTTAGAATTTACCCTTCGAAGGGTTTGACAGTTTTTAGGAAGCATGAAAGGAACATTAGGATTTCTCTTTTAAGTTTAGCGGTTTCAGTCTTTCTCTCTTTACAGAACTACTTGAAACCCTGGTTCCAATTTTGTAATGAATGGCTGGTGCACAGCCTTTTTGTCAAATTAAAATATACTCTCGGTTCCTCTTAAAAAAAAATCCAAAGCAACAAGGAAAACAACTCCCTTTAAGTAGAGAAAGTTCTAAAGCCTTTCCTTTTTATACATTGTTTTAATGAATTCACTAGGCTGGAGAATTTTACACTGTTCATAAAACAGTGTTACCAGCAACAGATGAGAGAAGTTCTCATACAGATCAATATGGAGTTCTGATAAGACAGTATAAATATACAAAAAATACTCAATAACCTCATTTGCACAATTTGTCCAACAATTTCTAAAACAAATAACTTGTGTTTTCCAGGCCAGTATTTATAATATCATACTACCATAGTTCTCGTCTCATTCTCTGGTCTCATAAATTCCTATTTCGTCTTTGAGACATATTTCCCAGAATAAGCCTCAATGGTCTCCATTTATAGAACCATTTACGCATCTCCATTGGAATGCTTTCAAAATCTTCTTAAGTGATTCCAAGAAGAACATGGTGCCGATATGAGCCGTTTGCAGTCTTCTTTGGCAAATACAATTGTCCAAATAATTTCCAGTTTAATATTGCCGCCACTTTACATTTCCTTGTTGAACATATTTTGTTTTCTGCCCTCAACTTTGTCATGTCGTCCTACTATAAAGATCCAAAATAGGCAAAGGCAAGGAAACAAACATGTAATAATTTGTCTATTGTGCAAACTGAGACACATTTCACATTGTTCCAGCAGCTGCAGGTAATTACACTAGCAAGTTCATTGCTTGAAGTTAGACAACCATGATATAGCATAAGTGGCCTGCTCCTTGCCTACCAAGCAAACAAAAGAAAAGAGGGAAGACATTAACCATAAACATATTGTTCTATTAAGAGCTACCACCAGGGAAAATCGGTATACACAAGAGAAAAATGGTAGTCTTATTGACTTGACATGGTTGCAACCCTTTCCACTTAGCTCACGAGTTATCTAAATGGCTGCTCCACTTGTATATATGAAAGATGCACTGTTCATGTTCATACTGCTACACACCTAATATAAAATGTATGTTATAGCAGTGCCAATTTAAGCCATCAATTCACGAATCTGATTTACCTTCTTAATGTCCCTAATTGTCCTAATTCAGATAAGAGAATACAAGCTTTATGATTACTACCTTGGCTTGTAGGCAGCATTCATCTTGATTCTGGTGTCAGCCTCTTGGAGCTGCTGGAGTTTATTGTTTAAGTAGCTTTGCACATGAACAATGTTTGCTTACTTCGTTGGTTCTCTGTATCCAAAGTGGATTGATATGGTTGGCCTTCCCTAGAGTTGGCATCAATCTTTTGTCAACACAATTGCGTTTTTATTCTTTGTGACTTAACACAAATTCAATGAAAACGATAACTATATGTGAAATGAAAGTTCAGATTTTTAAATGAGCAAATTTTCCAAGATTTATTGATGGGATCTTGATTTGATGGTTAAGCAGGGGTGGCTATACTCCCCTACCAAGGTTCAAAGCCCCAAAAATGTTTTTCTCCTCGTGGGCCATCTCACTCATGCAAGTGGGCTAATTCAATTGGTTGGACCCATGTGAAAGTCCTATCTCACTCATGCAAGTGGGCTAATTCAATTAGTTGGATCCATGTGCAAGTCCGAGGCAACTTTGGTAAAATAGATACCCTCCCATCCACAGCATCTTAGCCGAAGGGTTCTTCCTTGAGTGTTGTAAGCTGGCTACAAATAATCGAAATACTCCCAAGTTGGGGAAGGGCATGCTTTCTGCATTATGATAAAAGAAAGCATCTGTGAAAAAGCAGAAAGAATGTCCAGGTTTCCACTGGGTGTCTCTAGGAGGGCATCTAAATGCTCCAGTTGCCAAAGGTGCTGCAAAATGAAAAACCAAGACCTCTTCGTCTCTGTGTTTTCACACTGACTTTCAAAACCACAATCACGTTTTTGTGTTTAAAAACAATGATGATCTGTAGATATCAAAAGTATATCTTGAATGATTTGAAGGTAGACATATCAAAGAAGTTGTTTAGATAAGTCTGCCCCTGCAAGGAACCAAACATTTATCAGTTATACTACAATTGGGAAAAAACATAATTCAGTCTTCTACCTATGCTACTAGGATACAGATATAGATCCGGATTTGGATCCAGAATCGCCATATTTTTTAAATGCCAGGATCTGGATACAGCGCGGAAACAGCAAGTACAAAATTTATAATAAATAAATAAAAACAGAGTGAAGAATCAAAACTATTCACGAAACACGAGCAGAAACACAAGTTATTGCCAAAAAGAGAGTTTTCATGCATATTATTATTAGGTAATCATGTACCATAACTGATAATTTGATAAGTTATAATCATGATTGATATTGAAAACTTGAAGATCAACTCAGCATGAACACAAGTAGGTCATAACAGCGTTTTTGTGAGCCACATCCACATGTCCATATTAGTAGTGAATAAAATGGTTTTCTTGAAGGCTGTGGCAGGACTAAATAACAGTGTGGGTGAAAAGAGCAACAACATAGCACATAAGGATAGATAGACCCTTGACAGAAGGCCTTGACCATAAAGATAGATCGAATGAAAACCTTGAGAAGAGACCTTGATAGATCAGAGTTCGAGGGCAGATCGTGACACAAGGATGGATCAGACCTTGAGCAAGTATGGAGTTTAGAGTTTTAGCCTTTAGATGTTCAGCGCAGTGTTTTAAATCTCAGACTCGGACTTGGACTTGGCCAAGGATCAACTTGGACTCAGACTCAAACTCAACCAAGGATCAATTCGTACTTGGACTCAGACTCGGACTCGGACATGACTTGGACCAATTTGAATTTAATGACTCATTTTTTTTAAAAATACATAGAATATTCAAGTTTTAGTGGGAAAATTTTATTTTTAAGATTCCAAACCATTAGAGACAAAATATGTGGAGTCTACTCATGTATATACCATGTAAGAGTGAAAATATCAAAATGGTGTTAAAATTTTAGTGTTTCCAATATGATTATGTTAGATCTTTAAACAATTCACAATAATCATATGCAATAGGATCACTGGAAGAAAGACAAGCACAACACAACAAAAGAACACAGATTTTCCTCTGGGAAACCACAAGGAATAAAACCCAGCAACTTCTTCAGTATAGATTCAGTCAACAAGTGCAATGTCTTCTAGTACAATCCAAGAGCTAAATGCTCTTCCACACAAAGATCCCGAGAGTAAGCAAGATAAGAAACCCAAAGATAAGATGTCTTCCAAGTCTTCTACAACCCAAAACAGTCTTCTCTTAGCTGGAGCGAACATTTTCCTCAAGTAGGAGCAAACTTGCTTGGTGTTCAAATGAAGAATGGACCCTCCTTATTTATACATGCTTCTGGTTGACTTTTCACTAACTGGGCCGACTTTGCTGGAGCAGTTTTACCCAAAAATTTCTCTGAGGCCGACTTGATTATTTTCACTGAATTCTTTTAGGGTTTTACATGATCAATTACAATATGAATATTTCCCAAAGGAAGTACAATGAGAGTACAACAATAATACATCAAGAATATAAGAATAATATCTTTCTAAGTTACACAATCTTCAACAAATGGCACCAAGTGCAATACATATGTGAATTAAAATACATAATCAACGAGGCTCTAAATGGCCTATAGAGTCCAAAAAACCACATGCTATGCCTACAAGGATACAAGATCAACATGATCAATCATCAAAATCATTGCCTATATTGGGATTCTATTCATCAATAGCACCCTGTGCCCCCCTCGTCTAGGCTTTAGCCCTTGCCTCTACCTCGAATCTCAAAGTTGATCCTCCAAAGACATTAGTCAACAACATACAATTTTGATGAAACTTCCTAATCCAAGTGTTAGAATGAGGTAGAATTAGAAAAAAATTCTCATGCTTAATAAGTGATTTTGTTTGACTCAAGGGTACATTTTTATTAAGGTCATGACAGAGGAGTTCAACAATCAACACCACCAACATCAAGGTACATAGAGAGGCTGATGTGCTTGATTAAATGTCAATCCCTTACCCTCACACATGATAGAGTCTAATGGAAACATTGCAATCCTGAACTCCTAAAAACTGTTAAGTCCATTAAATTCTGAATGGGATCTAAAATTCTACCATCTGCATATGAAGTCCGATGATGTTGGAACCACTCTCAAACATCTTAAAACAATTAATGGTAATGTTAAAAATTTAATTAAAAAGGATAGAAAAGGGAAGATAATAAGTACTTTGTCTTTCCTTTTCTATCCTTTTACTTTAAGATTTTAACATTACCATCTAAGTCTGAGTTCTAACATTTTCATCTAAGTTGAAGTTCGAAACACTTAGTTCAATTTGGAAATCTTTTCATTAAAAAATCAATTTTTGTGGGGATCAGTGGATCACAAAAACCTTGAAAGTTCGGGATCTGTTTAAAAATTTCTGAATTTATTTGATTTTTCACAGGATCTGTTTCCTGGGATGAGGATCCATCTCCTTCTCCGGAGGATCCATTTCCATGACAGTTCCTAGGTGAATCCGGTAACACAATCTTACACATGACAAATTTTTTTGTAAATTTCTTTTCCAATTGATAGACACTGCTGCTTCAATGATAGTCACAAGAATTTATGTTCAACTAAGTTAATTTCTATGAAAATGGCCTCAATAAACCACACAATATTATTCCATAAGTTCATATAGCAGAAGAACAGACAATCAAAATGTAACATGTGAAGAAAAATCCTACTCAGGATAGATTTTTTGTTTTTTTAGCCGGTGGGACTAGAAGCTTCAAGCTACCTTTGAAGTCCACATTTATTTATTACCCTTGTTCTTTCTGTGTTTTTGGAGATCTGCACCAAATTTTAAAGAAGAAGAGGTCTTGATGCCCTGGAGAATGGCTACAAATCAACATCTTCTGAATTGATAACTGAATGCTCAAAAGAGAGGAGGAATGATAAAATCTCATGAATTCACCTCTCTGTGCATTGCAGAGGGGGCAGGCTCTACTTGTATCTACATTCTAGCGTCACAAACTCTTTCAAAAGCATTGGCTTTAAATCCATTGTTATAGTCCTATGTAACAAAATTAAAATACACGTTAAACTTGAATTCCATCCAATGAAATACAAAGTAGTGACTCATTAGTTCTCTTCTGGTAACGAATTCCTAATATAAGCATGTATCAAATCAATTGTTTAGTTTTCTTCCTGGCAGACAATGCATGACCCAAACATACTAATCAAAGACTGAGGTCTTAAGAGAGAATACTCATTTTCCCATTTTTATTATGTTTTGCAGACTGAGGTCTTAAGAGAGAATACTCATTTTCCCATTTT
>LPNX010759104.1:202141-299492 GCA_001517045.1 Pseudotsuga menziesii | reverse complement strand
AAGATAGCCCGTTTCAGCAGTGGAATGCTATACAAATCATTAACAGACACCCCAATAATCAAAGCCATCAATAGAACCACTAAAGCTCCTAACCAGAAACTTAATGTTTTCCCTGTTCTGTTCACATTTCTTGTATGATTTTTTAAATTCTTGTCTTCACTAGATTCCATTCTATTTGAAATGATCAAAGAATGTGATATCTAAGTAACAAACGGACCAAAATCAGTTCTGTTTCACATCCATCCGACTGAATTGCCAGAGTAATGGTATTTGGGTTCAAATGAATTTGGATCTTAAACTTATTCACTAAACGAAAGTAACCATTTAGGATTCGATTTAATTTCCAAGATTCAAAATAAATTGATCTGTAAGCATAAAAAACTCCTAGCACCAATAATTACAGTACCAGATATTTACCCCCGAGTTGAACCAAATCTTTGAAGACCTGATGGAACACACTGTACTCATTTCCGAACAAGTGTCTGTGAGCCTCCTGCGGCTTCCACCCCGATGAAGCAAAACTCTCGGTGCTTTCAATTGGAAATAAGTCCCCGCCGACACTTGTTTTCGTTTTTCACATTGATTATATATAAAGACATATTTTTAAATGAAAAAAGTTATGTAAATTTAATTTTTTATTAAAATTTGTTTTATGAATGATTTACTTTAATGTTGTAACCCATAGAATTTTTTTCTCACCAATTTCACAAAGAATTTAGTATAAATTTTAGACGTTTTATTATGATCTAAGATTCATGTATGAAAATAATGATTTGAGAAATTTTATTCATCATTAAAAATCTATCGTTCTTTATTGCCATACTTTCAAAATTTAAATGGATTTAACCATTTTGATATATGGTGATATTATGAACTAAAAACATAAAACATGTACTTTTCCTATATGTGACAATATTTTGAATAGGGCTTTAAAAATATTTTCAAATATGAGGTTAATTTACTTGTTTTTTCTTTGTTGGAAAGTTTTATGTTTGTTATTATTCATATTAACAATTTATTAATGACAATGGCATTGATTCATTAACTTAACCTTTCAACTTTATTGGTTTAACGGATAATTAGGGCTTTGCAGTGACTAGGTCTTAGGCAATGTCTCTATTCAATTCCCTTTGGTTTTGGATTTTAGTGAGGATGGGCTTCGAAGAGGGTTTTCTAGACCATGGGGAGGATGAAATCTTAAATTATCAAGCCATATTTTCTACTCATGAGGAGCCTTTAAAGATTTTGAAATGTACCAAAGCATTTCATGTAGGTGTCAGATTGATTTTGTTAGTTGATGTCAGTGCTACTCCAAATATAGATGGTGCTATGAGTGTCAAATGGATGTAGTTTGGGTGGTTGGGAGGAATGAATGTTACCCTCCCCACCCAGGTTCTATTCTTGTAAGTGACATGTTGCTCTTGTGGAGCCCTTTGTAATAAATGTTGTGATTGATGAGCTGACCATACCTTGATTCAGTTTGAATATCAGGTATTGGAATTTTCCATGGAGTAGCCCTCTAACAAATGGTGAACCACATTTAAAAAAAAGATGGTGCTATGAGGGGAGAGCCCCAATCGATTTCTATAAAAATAAACACCAAGGGATCAAGAGTAACATCATGGAACGACTAATGTCAACCCCCGATCTCAATGCCCTCACATGCCTCCAATGACCTAGATTCTATCAAAAAATAAGAGAAGAGAGTTCTAGAACAAAACTACGTTGATTATTCTACTTATCAATATAATAGTACACATATAAATACATGAAGACTTGTCTCAAGATAGACACTATGCTTGATCAAAATCATAACTATTTGAGAAAATATCTCAACAACACACTAAACTAGGAGGTACTTAAGTGACAAAATATTAGCACACAAGACAAGTATGAATTAAATATTCTAATATTCCCCCTTGATGAGTACGTGTCTTGTCCAATGATGTCTTCATTATTCTCTAATCTACTACAAGAAATGCTTCTTCAAATCTTGAAGATGATCTCATACTACATAGTCTTCATTTGGTCCAACCTAATACTCGTATCCTATATCTTAAGCATAGAATCGTCGCTAGACTATCGAAGTCTATATAAAGGAACAACCATCCACTAGAATACATGGGTATGCAAATTTTATAATTACCAATCTTGTAGGAATTACTTCATGCACATCGTTCATTCAACTCATTAATGAACCCCCCTTGAATGTGCAACCAACTCCACTAGTAAATGCCAACAGCTAACCAATACAACCCATGCACATTTCTCTCTACTGACATATATTCCTTGGATTGTACTTGATTCTAACACACATGGTCCAACATCACCTCAATTTTACAATGAGTGAATGGTTCATGCAACACACAAATGTTAACCACTCCGTGTACCAGTGAACAACTTCCCTTCTAGGGAAAATCAACAATGAACATCAAAATTAACTTCCAACTATGTGTTTATCAATGCCACGCAACCATGTTGAATACCGAACCATGAGTCCAATGCAACATTACTAAACTAGGGTAATGCATACTTAAATACGTCTTATGGCCATATGCCTAGTTACATTATGCAATTTTAAAACTTTCCCTAAATATCACAGGACCATAATGCTTTGCTTTGTTGCTTTGTTATTCCTTGTGCTCCTTTGGAGTTGTGCACATAATTAGTGTCTCCATCTTCATCATTAATTATCCATAACTTGCAAAACAAACTTGTCCAATATTGGAGTTCCTAGTTCCAATATGAATGAATCCTTTCAAAATTAAGTTAGGTGACTCAATGTTATTCCCCACCGCATACATCTACTTGAAAACTACACAATTTTGACTATTTCTCAGTAAACAAGATATATTCCTTATCTGTGGTACCCCCTCCTACACTTCCTCTCATATACAAAGTAGTCAAAACATAGAACAAGACATTGCACAATGTCCCTTCCCTATGGACATATTTTATTCCTTAAAACATTGGCTCTTTCTCATTAAAATTATATGACAACCAACTGTTTCCCATGTGACCAATGAACCATGACCCATTCTTGATGACCTCAAACTGGTTGCTTACCATAAAACTTAGCATCCTTGAACCTTAACTTTGAACTTAGGGTGTTGGGTAACACTGACCATGTACCCTAACCTTTTCCTTGAAGGTTACAAAAACATTTTCCTATAGGTCATCTCTAGTTCCCCTTTTATAATGACCGTTACAAAAGATACTTTTACAATGACTCTCATTTTCACTCATTGAATAGACAAGTTTTATAATTTCAACCCAAGACCATAAAACCAAAGTCTTTATATTAAGTACACATGTCTTGGTTGTCATATAGTCATTGTATACCTTTAGTGCACTAAATTCACATCTCTCATTCCAAGTGGCATGTTGGCTCCTCCTCTTGAATGCATAGCTTAGAGGTTGAATTCTAGGAGTCATTTTCTCCTCCATAAATTAAATCCCATGTAATAAGGTCTCAAAAATTAATACCTCTACTCCTAGTCTTTTAACAGTGCAAGCAACCACAAGCTACTTTCATCAATAAATGTTCAACTACTCATGTCCTCGGATTCTTTTACACCTATATTTCCCTTAGAATTCACTCCAATTCATTATCTTTGGCTTTAACCTTGCTAAGACGATCATATGGCTAGCCTCGTCCTGCATCATAAATTCAATGACTACATTGGTTCAAGGTTCCTTACCCAAGGTTCAAGCCTCGTCCCCTTGCCTTATTGGAATGAATTGCAAACAAGAAGAAAGATTAGGGCTCCAAATCAAAACTCGCATGTGCTTGCGTGGTCCTTTTCTCCTAGAGACATGTCCCACCTTTAGATGAGGATATGTTTCCTCCTTGCATAATAACATGCACAAAATGCAACCCACACACAAACAAGGTGAGCAATATCATTCAACCAATAACCATGATACCTTCCAAGATCTCACTAGGCATGATGACCGAATTTGACACCTCCAAATTAAATTATTGAAAGCTCTCAATTGCCATGGTCTTTTATCCCTCCAATTGCAGACCATTGAGACAATTTACTAGAAATATAAAATTATTCAATCATCTACATGATCACTTATGTGTGACCCATCAAAATCAATAGTAAGATCGAGCACCATTGCAACAATGGAAATCAGTTGCACCAACTTGTGTAATCGATTGTCTATTTGTAGGCCAAAATACAATAGCAGGTATCCCAACTACAACAGAAAATGTTAATAGTGTATCTTTGAAAGTATTACCTATGTAGCACAGCCCACACCAATGATGGCATTTTTCCAACCTCCTCTCTCTCTAAAATGCACCAAGGTCTACTACAATCACTTTCCCATGGACAATAATACATTAACTCTAATGATATATTCCTACAAGTGGAAAAGAGGAATCCATTAAAACATTGGTGACATTAAACTCAAGATCCTCGATGGTCAAAATTTCCTCCATGGTAGCCTTAGTATGGCTCATCAAGACCTCCCCAAATCTGAACAGATTGACAATAGGCCGACCTACATGAGCTATCATAATTCCATCCACACGCCTATAATATTCTATGATCCTTTCTATTGTGGCTTCCCAATACAAATCACCAACATCAACTATTTGAATGAAAGTAAGATGGGAGCCTTTTGCGGATATAAATAGACTTGTCACTTCATTCTATCAAGATCGAAGGATTGAAAACCAATTTCAATATGAAACGGTCTTTGTCTCCAATTCTCTTCCTATCCATGTTTTAACTCTTCCCAAATTACTGCAATTACAACCTCCAATAGATCTCCTCACCTCTATTCACAACATTCAATAACCAATTTCTCAACTGATATGATCTTCCACCCATAAAATTCATGGTTAGCAACTTATCTTAGCAATAATGCCATTCACCATAAGCACAAGTGCACGCTAGTTTCCTTCTTATCCCAAGACCGAGGCCAATCTTCATTCTCCTAAGCTAGCTTGAACAATCCATCATATTTCGTATTTCCTCTCTCCATGGAATTGCAAAAAATGCCATGGTGTATCACTTGAAAGAAACCAAACTCTACAATAGAGACATTGATTATCCACACTAAATAATCCATTCTCGAATAAAAATCAATAACATGAAGATTAAACTCCCTTATACTTGTATTCACCAAGGATTGAAGAAAAACCAGACTACAACGAGAAAGTCTCATTATTAACTATAGTGGAGGAGGAGTTATTGAATTCTTGGATTGGTTTCAAAGAAAAAATTTGAGAGCCACAAAAAGTAATTCCCTACTAGTGGACATTTGTAGAAGACATATCTACACAGGATGATAAAAATATCATGAGAACTTCATTAGGCAACGAGGGAAACCTCTCACGTCTCTGCATTGAACAATAGATATATCTATGGGATATATTACGGCCTTACACATTTCCTCCTTCATCCCATTGTTGTTCCTCTTACCAGTTTCCTTCTTTACACATATAAGGATAACCTCTATATAGACAACGGACACATAAGTGCAATTCTCTCCTGCACTAACTTTCTATGACTACAACAAGTTTACCTTCCTATCATTCTTCACTTATGAAGGATTTCTTGGAGAATAAATCCTCACACAATTCTCTCACCTTAGAAGACCCATTGGCTCTAATACAATATGATAAAATAAGAGAAGAGAGTTCCACAACAAAATTGTGTTGATTGTTTTATTTATCAATGTAATTTTACACATATAAATACATGAATGTGTGTCTCAATATAGACACTCTACCTTATCACAATCATAATTACTTGAGAAAATATCTCAACTATGCACTAAACTAGGAACTAATCTAACTCTCATCCAACAACCTCCTAAAACCACTCAAGAAGGCTATTCATGCAGAGGTATTGTGTACTTAACAATAATTAATACAATAACAAACTTATTTGACTAAATATTAGCACACATCATAAGTATGGGTTAACATTTCTAATAAACTCTCATTGCTTGCACCTGGATCCTTTGCCTCTACACTCAAAACCCTAGAAACTAGCAGCACTGGACTTAATCATCAGAAACAAAAATGTATTAGGGAACATATAGGAAAGTTTAAAATAGTTTTAGTGAAAGACATAGGGATGAAAAGGTCATGGATATTTCAAACATGACTATTGTTGGCAAGTTTATGGGAAAATGGTGAAGAATGACTCTTTGGAGTGTTGGTTGGAGGCAGGGTAAAAGTTGTAGCTACGATACACTCCTCAATTCCATATTATGGTAAAATGATAGATTTTTTTTACTTCATGAAGGTAAAGGATGCAAACTCTATTATGGCACAAAAATGGCTTTGGGGACCTTCCAATCCAATCATCAAGCATTACACCTAGGGTTTGATCCCATAAATGAGCAAATGTTAATCCCAAACATATGGGTTTTGTTTCCTAGTCTTACTTCGCTATTTTGGACAGAAAGGTCTCTAATTCCCATTGAAAATACCCTAAGAAATTTCATCTCTCTCAATAATGATCCCTAGAATGCCCTAAATAAAAGGATCATGAGGGTCATTATGGATTTGTATTTAAGGGAGGGATTACTAGATAAATTGCAAATTGACTAGGGTATAAGGTCTTTTACTCAAAGATTGGACTACTAGAATATTCTCTTCATGTGCTTTGCTTGTCATGTAGTAGGTAATTTATGGACGAAATATACCTCAAATAAAAATTGGGTCACAAACAAGAAAAATTGGGTTAAAGATATTAATCTTGAGATTATATGGAGGACAATGTCGTGAAAAGGAGGAACTTACTAGTGGTTTGAATGAGAAATGGTTTGATTTAGTGCTTGGCATATCTCAATAGCCATCTTAGAAATATTGGTCATTATTGGATCAATCCCCCAACCTTCTCAAGGTATACAATCTCATATGGTATATATGTCGTTTTGTTGGGCTAGGAAAAGTACATAAGGAAGAATCTGAAGCGTAAGCGCAAGAGGAAAAACGGGCACGCGATGAGAGAATAGTAGTCAAAGGATGGAAAGAAAGCGCAGAAAAGATAAATCTGCGACACAGATTGGTGCGACAAGGAAAAAGTGTACCCAAAGGGGCAGGTAGAAGAGTACAGGTTGAACAAGTGCATGTCAAGAAGGACTACAGGAGCTCGAGTTGGTGGAAGACTAAAGGACAGTTTTGCGGCTAGTTATGACCTGTACATGCAGACTGAAAGACATTTCCGGGGCTAGTTATGGCCATGATCAATGTAATGCAGGGTGTTTTGCAGCCAGTATGGCCGGTCATTAAGGAAATAGAAGATATTTTGTAGCTACTTCTGAATGTAATAACTGAGTTGTACTCAGTCGACCCGGCGTGGTCTTGTAAAAGCTATAAATAGGAGGAAACTACTCTATATAAGGGTTCAGTCAGTTAGTATTAGTTGCTACTAAGTTAATATTAGAGAGGAGTCTGATAGTAGTAGGCTGTTGAGTCGAGGATCTGTAGCTGAGTGTGCATACGGTAAAGTAGAAGAGTCGATCCAGGCTGTGTGCAGATTAGTAGGAGTAGATAGAAGAATAAACCGGAGAGTATGAGAGCAAGAAGAAGCAAAGCTATAAGACATATCTTAAGAACAGTCTATAAGTCACAAACTACAAGGTCCTACCTATATTTCTCATGCTAGATGAAGAGAACCTTGGTGGTTTTTCCCAGATGGGTTTCCACGTTATCTCCTGTGTCGAATGATTTTTGGATGTTGAGTGTTTGCTTACCTTGCATTGTTTATGGTTATTGCTTGAATGAATTTTGCAATACTACTAAAGCAGTGAATGAATGAATATCTAAAGCATCGTCGAGCACTTTATATTATTTCATGTTAAGTTGTTAAGTTGTAATATAAGTTACAACATTGTTATTGATATTTAAGGAATCAACTGCGTCGCATGGTTGAGCCGGTTGTTAAGTTGTCTAGGACAAGGTTGTGTCACACGCTGGTTGTGTTGCACTGTTGCGCTAGAAGTAGCTACAAAATATCTTATATTAAATTAATGATAGGCCATACTGGCCGCAAAACATCCTGCATTACATTGATCATGGCCATAACTAGCCGCAGAAACGTCTTTCAGTCTACCTGTACAGGTCATAACTAGTCGCAAAACTGTCCTTTAGTCTTCCGCCAACTCAAGCTTCTGCAGTCCTTCTTGACTTGCACCTGTCCAGCCTTTACTCTTCTACCAACCTTTTTGGGTATGCTTTTTTCTCGTCACACCAATATGTGTCAAGAATTTCTCTCTTCTGCGCTTGCTTTCCATCCTTTGATTTCTTTTCTCTCGTTGTGTGCCCTCTTTTCCTCTTGTGCTTGTGTTTCATATTCTTCCTTGTGTACTTTTCTTGTCCCAATAGGTCCTCAACACCCACATGTGGCTCGTCCCGTGCCACTAATAAAAATTAGGATACTGGCGCAGGCTACGCCACAGGACCAACCTTATCCTGAAATTCCTTCAAAATTTGTTGCACCCAAGAAAATTCCTTGTGGACCTCTTCAGCTTGCTTCTCCAGTTGTTTCACATGCTCAAAACTGATATGTTCCAACGATACTTCTTCCAGCGACTCAGATAACTATTGGAGCTTCTTCTGCATAGGATGAATGAGCCCCGTGACTCTTTTCACTTCAGACTGGTGCACTGTTACCTCATCATTCCTACTCTGCTCCTTGTCGCGCATAGCTTTACCTCCTGCTGCAGTTGCTTCAACTCGACTATCTTTGCAACCTTATCTTTAAGAAGCAGCTTCTTCATGTCTGCCTTGATCGTTGCAATTTTTAGTTCAGTCTGCCGTGCATCTTCCTTGATCTTCTCCACGGCCTCATCTTCTAGAAGCAGTTCCCATGTCGTGGAAATGGATTCAACTGCCTCAGTGCAGATTTTTTTCTCCTTGCCTTATTCTCTTAACAACATCAGATGTTGTTTTCCTATTCTCTTCAAGCACCTCAGGTGGTGTGCTTGGTATATGTTTCACTTTCAGCTCCTCAACTTGTCTTCTGAGATCCACCGCAATCCTTGATAGTTGACCAACCTTTGCGATTGCATCTTCATCTTCGTGGCCTTCTTCTATGGTTAACTCTGCGACTGCACTTTTTATGGCTTCAGCTAGTACAATCATGTTTTGTTCACGTGCCTCAATCTCCTGCTCCTTTTCTCTTAGGAGGACCTTGCGCTCTTTCACCTTCCTTGTCTTCTTTGTGGCCTAGTAAGCAAGAGCATTTTCTTGGATCCAGAGATTTGTTGCGGCCGCATGCTGAATGGCATATACATCGGCCAATGCTAGCTTCGAGAAGTCTAGCGACAATGTCCCCATCACCTGGATAACATCATCGTACTCCTACGTTCCTGACTCTAGTGCTTTCGCCTGTAATTCAAGCTTGAGGGGTGGCAACAATAGTGGTGCGACTAATGTATCCCCGGGATCAACAGCATATGTCTCAGCCTTGACAATAGTTTTGACTTCATTGATGGCCTCAGTTAGCTTATTGACATGCTCAACGAGCTTGTTTGCCACTTGCATCTGCTGCATACTTAGACCCTTAAGGATGGTCTTTGTGACTTCTACGACAATGTCTACAAGCAAGCCAATATCCTCCTTATCTAAGTGGACTGTATTGGTCATCTTATTAGCTTTCCTCTTCTTGTGTGCGTGCGCACGCTCCTATTCCTATTCTCTCCGTTGGTTCCACACATCCTCATTAGTGGGTGTGTCTTCTCCATCATTGTCATGAGTTTTGTGCTCATTGTTATTATCGTCGTCGTCTTCCTCCTGTGACTGGTTTCCTTTCCCGTCACCCCCAACATTGTTCAGGTCATCATCCTGGCCATTTCCTTCGCCCTTACCTTGGCCATTTCCTTGGCCAGTTCCCTGATTTCCTCCCTGGTCCATCTGCACGTCACCCAAAACACGCCATTCCTCAGGCCAATCTTGGATGACTATGTCCACATCCACATCAGTAATCACAAAACCCGCCGGGTGTTCCTGCTTGTCCAGGTCCCATTGCGGCTCAAGAATAATGTTATGGACACTGGCATGGAAGTTTATGAATGATGAGTATTTTTGCATTGTCTTTGCCCTTATTCTATGCTATTTCTTTATTACGTCGTGCAATGCCTCTACGTGCAGAAAGAACTCAATATTATTATCCTTCTGTCGGATCCTTTCATCCTTATCTTCCCAAAGGTTCCAATACTTTGCGCCAAGGCAAAGCACTGGGACATCTAGCAGCTGGTAGTCGGGTGGGTTCGACCAAACAATGAAATAAATCCACAAGAAATCAAAATCAGGAGCCAAGAGTAGTGGAACTTGGCCTTACTGTCCTCCTGTGCTTGCTCCACATCCTCTAGCAGCTCATTCAACAAGTATTGCGACCAGTTGAAGATCACGCCTGTTGTGAACTGCTCTACAAGTTCCACCGTTCTGGCGGTGCACTTTGTATGCCGCATCTTGTGCAACACCTTGCAAGATGGGATTTTTGAAACGAACCTCACTGTGTTTTCCTCTATAGGGGTAATGGGGAATCCCCTACCTATGCGCTGGAGGTCACACTTTTGCTTCGTTTTCGTCGTATCTCTATTTGCACGTAGATACATCGTGATGTGGAAGACACGTTATTCTTGAAATGAGCTCGACATCCACAACATAAGGTTGGTCAAGCCATAAGTATCCTCCATGAAAACAAACTAGGAGTTGTTGAACATATGTGCTTACTTGTGTGATTCGGCCAAAGTGGGGCATTAGAAATAGGTTGAGTAGGCACGCACTCAATACCTCACTCCCATTACATTGGCACGACCAACTATGACTCAGGAGGCATGACTGGAGTCGTAACCATATAGCTCTTCCTCTCCAAGCTCGCTTGCTTGCTCATATCTGTATCGTCAAATTGCAGCCTGGCCAGCTTCGAAAGTATATTCATCAGCAAGGATCCAGGGTGTCGCTAAGGAGGAGTGCGCTTTCGCTGGAAGCTTTATTTCATGCGCCTCTACTCTCCTTAGCTGGATGTAAGGTGGTAACTAGTTCTTCTCTTCAATGGTGGTGCTCGCATCTCTTCGTGGTGGTGACTAGGGTTCTTCTTCGGGCGGTATCTCCTCAGTGGACTTACGCTTCTTGCTCGACTTCTTATTAGGTAGCCTTACCTTAGTCCCTTATGTGCCAGACAATGTCTCTCTGATATGAATGGTCATGGGGCTGTAGCTAGTATGTTGATTGGTGGGTCCTGAACCGGGGCTGAACCAGCCATAGGAGCTGTCTGTGGTATTGGTCGTGCCATTATTTTGGGTTATTCTTCTTGCTGATGTGCCTCTCGCAATGCAATATCCTCTTCAATTGGACACAACGAGGCGATAGTAACGTCTGATTGCTCACTGGCACTAGAAATCTCAATAACCATTAGCTTTGGCTCTCAAATCGCAAGCTCTGGTTTGCTCTTCTTCACTCTGTGCACGTAAAAATATTTTTGTTGACGAGGCTCATATTTATAGGGGTGCGCTCATCATGCCTGTGATGATTTGATGGGAGATCGATGTCTTGCCGGTCACATGGGATTTCCATTCGACACATTCCAACATTAACTCACATACTCGAGTTGTGATCTGTACCTGTTAGGGGAGTTATGGTAGTTATGGCGAAGATGACTAATGGGACCAAAAATCACGCATCATTCTCCTCATACTTTGTTGAATTAATGGTGCTTTGCTGTCATAACCGCCTCAATCTTTTTGGGTATATGTGCTTTAATGACGACCTGTTGTCATTCCGCTCTTTACTGTGATGTGCTTGCATTTGTTGTAGACATGCGATATACCGGTTTCCTTTTCTCTTTTCATCTCTCTTTTTTCTTTCTTTCTCACAACGCGATCTTACCCAGGCATATTGCGGCCATCATAGTAAGGTTTCAAGCGACTGCCATTTACCATACCTACGACATACGTTCCATCCAGCTTCTGTAATTTCACTACGCCTGCGTCAGTGATGTGTGTGACCACATATGGCTTGAGCCAATGCGTGTTCAATTTACCTGGATGCTTGAAAAATTTACTGTCATACAATAAAACAAGTCCTCCAAATTTGAATTGCTTAGTCCTGATATGATGATCATGCCATGCTTTTTGCCTTTGCTTTTCGATGTTTTGATGAAATCCCATGACGAAGCATTCTTCCTCCATCTGAACAAGCTGTGACAACCTTTGCTTGATAGCATCCACATCTGTCATTTTTGTCAGCGCATCAATTCTCAAGCTCGACATGATATATTCCATCGACACAACAACTTCTTTCCCATAGAGTAATCTGAATGGAGTGTGCCCTGTCAATCACTTACAAGTCATGCGGTACACCCATAACACAACTAAAACTTTCTGATCCCAATCATCGCGACACACATTGCATACTTTGGTTAATGCATTCTATAGAATCTTGTTGAAGGCTTCAACCATTCCATTCACTTGAGGATGATAGGGAGTCATTTTTCGATGCTGAATCTGGAACTTTGTAGTCATCTCATCAATCATTTTGTTAACAAAATACGTATCTTGGTCAATTGGGAGAATTTTTGGACAACTGAATCTGGTCACGACATTCTCAAATAAAAACTTCCTCGCAATCGCAGCAGTACAATCTTTTACAGCCTCGGCTTTAGACCATCGGGTTAAGTAGTCTGTCGCAGTGATAATGTAGTGCGTGCCAGTCCTTTTCCCTGATGGACTGATAGGACCAACAAGATCAACATCCCACTTGTCGAATGCTTAAAGCGTTATCTGTGGTGCAAGCAACATCTCGTCACAGTGCAATGGTTTTCATGTCCTCTGGAAAACATCACAGCGTCAAAAAAAGCTCTTGGTATTGGCCACCATAAACCAACTTGCAATATCTTGCACACAGTTACCTTTCCAGTGTAGTGTCCTCCTGCAACACTCGCATGTGCTTCACTCATTACCCACTGTTGCTCATAGTCGAAAACACATCAACACAATATTTCATCGGGGCCCAACTTGTATAGTTGGCCAGCAATCAACATAAAGTTAGCAGCTCTGACGACCAAATGTTTATTCTACATAGTAGAGAACCCTTCAGCCGCATAGCCTGTACTCTGGAAGTGGATGATAGCATTAAACTCATTATTCTGGTCCTCCATCATAGTGAATGCGAACAATTGCGCGTTAGGAAAGTTATCCTCCAGAATGGTTGGTTCTTTGCCACTTTCTATCCTCGAGAGGTGATCATTCTCGACATTCAGTCAACCAGGTTTAACTATGACTTCAAAGTCAAATTCCTGAAACAGGAGGAGCCATCGACAGATCTTCCCCCACAACACCGGCTTGTTAACCAGGTACTTTAAAGCCAAATGATCAGTGTACATTTTGAAATGTCCACCCAATAATTAGTGTCAAAACTTCTGCAACGCGTATACCATGGTGATGCCTTTCCTCTCTGTCGTTGTATAATTTTTCTTTGTCGTCGACAGTTTCCTACTAGCAAAATAAATAGGGTGGTCAAGCACACCCTCACCTGGTTGTGTCAATACCATGCCGAGCGCGACAGACGACGCATCGACATGGACATGGAACTCCTTCTTCCAATTAGGAAATACCAGTATTGGCGCAGTGGCCATCTTGTTCTTTAATTTGTCTAAGCTTTCCTGACAAGCCTCCATCCAGTGAAACTTTACATCTTTCTTCAACAGTTTCTCCATAGGCACAGTTATCGGTGCATAGCCTCCGATGAATTTCCTGTAGTATCCTGTGTGTCTTAACACTGATCTAAGTTGCGTGACTGATGTCGGTGGTGGCAAGTCAAGGATAATCACAACTTTCACTGGGTTGACCGAAATTCCATCGCGACACATGACATGACCCAACAACACACCAAATGGTGTGCAAGAAATACATTTCTTGGAATTAAGCGGGTTGTGATACTGGCAACAACGACCCAACATCATGTGCAAACTCTCAATATGGTCTCTTACTAGACCAAACACAATCCAATCATCAAAGTAGACCTCAAGAAATTTATGTATGAAATCTTTAAAAGGAGAAACTACTATTCTAGAAAAAGTAGCAGGCGCATTCTTGAGTCCAAAGGGCATTACCATATACTAGTAGCATCCACATTCTGTGACGAAGGTCATTTTATGTTGATCCTCCTTTGTGATTCTGCTTGGTGATAGCCAGAGAAGCCATCGGTGAATGAATACATCTCTTGTCCTTCGACGCTTTCTAGCACTTCATCTGTGAAGGGTGTTGGGAATGGATTATGCAGGCATGCATCATTCAACTTCCTTAGGTCGACACAGATTCTGACTTCACCTGTTGTCTTCTTATCCTGGATCACTATAGGGATGATCCATTCTGATTCCTCAAGAGGTTCAATGATTCCTGTTTCGAGCATGCGATTCAATTAAATTTTTACCTTTTCTTTATACCTTGGATTCAACCTATAGGGTTGCTGCTTACATGGTTTAACATCTGGTTTCAAGGGTATTTTCATCTCTCTCATATCTCCTACCATTCCCTTCATCTCCGAGAATTTGGTAGGGAATAGATCCTGAAATTCATGCAGCAAGTCTGTGATCTTCGTGACTGTCTCATCATCCCAATAATCTCCTATATTGGAGAACTTTGGGTTCTCCGATGACTTGATGTTTACTTTCTTTATTTTTAGCGGCTTAAGGAACTGGTCGCTTGAAATGCCACTTCATGCGTTCCCTTCGACTCTAGTATGTTTATGTTAGTCAGATCATCATCTGGTTCCCCAGGTATATTGTAACAAGCCATCCATTGTTCGATGGTCACACTGCACTGGTGGGAACTCACTACTTCAACAAAGATTTCAGCAAATATTTTCTCCTTGATTACCTGAAGCGCAACATCAACTGTAGGTTGCTCATCAACAAATTCAAAGGTTTGGGTAAACTGCTTAACTAGCCCTTCCCAATCATGAGTTCCTTGTCGCAACTCCATGGATGTGTACCAGGTCTTGGGTGTCATTTCCAATGTGTGAATGAAATGATGGACCCATTCCTGTCGCGGGTACTCTGCAAATTCCGTGCGACACTGATTGAGATGTTCAGCAGGGTTCGACAACCCTGAATAATTTTGACTCACGAGGGTGACTTCTTCATTGAATTTGACTTCCATCAACCTTCTGCACTGTGGCCATTCTGATATGGATTGCTTATGCGTACCCCACCATCTAGCGGGCGTAGCTTTCAACACATAGTCTAACGCAGACAAATGTTGTGGCTCGGTGACCCTTTCTTCAAACTTCTTTAGAAAATTCGCAAGGTTAGGTAAGTTGTCGTATGTGGGTAACTCCCTCGTATGGGGTCTAAATTGGTCTTATAAAAAATGTGTCATGGACAAGTGTGCGATGAGTAGATTTCTCAAACCAATAGAATTTAAGTATTTTGGCCAAACATTATGGTAGAGTTGGACCTATAGAAGTCTATGATGCTTATGTGCCATATTTTTATTTGACAACCACTAACTCCATATAATCTCACCTTGGTTAAGATTTGAAAAGTTCATCTCAAAATATAATAAATATACTTGAAATAATAAATATAGAACATTTTATAGTATCACTACTTCGAAGTCCTTTAAAACTTAAATCTAGCATTAATTAACATGATATTGGAGTGATTTTTTGAAATACTAAAAGCATTTATATAATTAATCTTTAAAAAAAAAAATATCTAATTTTAAATGAAGTTATCTTGAAATACTAAATAAAACCATTTAGTATTTTTATTATGATTTAATACCTTTAAAAAAAATTAAATATATTTAATTACTATATTCCTTAATCATTAGAACAATAGTAACATAAAATAAAAGTAAAAAATAAAATTATAATATTATTAAATGATACATTCTTAACTAATTAAAATATATAACATATTAAAACATATATAACTAATTTAAATATATTTAACTAATTATAAAAAAATATAAGAATATGTATTGTTGTTTTTATTTTATGTAGTGTAAATTTTCATAGATATGTGTGAGAAAGAAAACATTAAATTTTTAATATAAAATTTATGTTAAATAATAATAGTAATTTTTGAATATTATTGTAGTTTATTGTCCATTATAATTTAAATATATAAATATATTTGAGTTTTACATTTTATTAAATACAACATAAGTAGTGGTACATTTACAAAAAAATTTAAACAAATTATAATATATATTTTTTTAAATATATCATTTATTGTGTGTGCACAAGAATCTAACATTTTTATTCATATCTTAACCCTCATCTCTTAACTTTACACAAACCCAACATACTTGTCAACTACCATAAATGAGAGAATATAGGTTGACTTTTACTAGACTTAGTGGGACATGGCATATTTGTTGTGTGATGTGTTTTTTTTCTTCTTCGTAGGAGGCCCATTCTAGATCCAAAATTTCCTCTAGGTTTCCACAATTAAAGCATTTCATAGGGAGATTACCTTTGAATCTTCCTGTATCCTTGGGTAACTTGTTGACAAAATTTGTCATTTCTTCATCTGAGATTTCCTTTGAGCATGAAGAAGAGGATGATTGTTTTTTTCTTAAAATATTGTTTCCTTTTTGCAACTTTAAAAGAAATTTTCTTTTGTTTTGGATCTTCTGTTCTCATTTCATAGCAAATGACGATCCCATGTAACTCATCTAATTTAAGTGCATCAAGATTTTCTTTGACTTCAATGGCTGAAAATTTTGGATTAAACCAGGCAGAAAGAGACCTTAGTACTTTTTGAACTACTATTGCTTCTTGTACTGCCTCTCCTAGACCTCTCATTGTATTGACCACTTCTTCCACTCTTTGGAAGTAAGCAGTGATATCTTCTTCCTCCTGCATTTTTAGGCCTTGAAGTTGTGTCCTATAGGTTTGAATTTTTTCTTTCTAAACTTCGGTGTCATTTTGATAAGTATTCTTCAATTTATCCCAATTTTTTTTTGGTTGTATCAAATTGCATGACCTTAACAAATTCGATTTTCAACAACGCTCGTAGGATTGCATTCACATATTTAGCATTATACTCACATGACTTTCTTTCTATTAAATCTGTTGGTGAATTTTTTGGAATATTATATCCATTAACAACACTATCCCAAACATCAAAACCAATGAAATAAAAAATGATTTCATTCTCTTACTCTAGAAGACATCATTTGTGCCATCAAAAAGAGGAATGTCCTTTTGACCAATGTGTCTTAAAGGATCACCTTTAGGTTAATCAAACTTGTAAGAAGGACCTGCTCTGATACCAATTGTAGAACACACTGGGATATTGTGGGGGGGGGGGTGAATCAATATCCATTGAAAATTTTCTACTGCACTTTTACTTATTTAACTCATCAAATGAATAGTAAGAACATATGCATCAATACACTATTAACAAGAGAGTATATTGAATGAGAATATTAATATATAGTATTGATAAAAATCATATTAGGATTACAAGTTTACCAAGTTTTACTTCAACAAATATGTAACATCATAAACATCATCATCATTCATTAGTAGACATCATTATCAACAATAGTACACAAAATATTTACATGGAAATTCATATAGATAAAACCATGATATACAATGTTACAATCTTTTACAATGTTCAAGGTGTTGGACTTTATATTATCATTGATGTCAAAAGAGAGTGACATGTAAATAGAGTGATTTATTTAAATCGACTTGATGTGATTAGAATCCAATTTGAAGAAGTGTATAGAACAGAAGTTCACAATACATAAGTTCCAGAATAAGGGCATGTCAAAGTATATGCACATAAGTCCCACCAAGTTATGGGTACTAGCTCAAGATGCATAGTTTTAGAATAAGGGCATGTCACAGTATCAAAGGAATGGACTTTTGTGTTGGGGACCTGTAACCCAAGAGTGAGCACCAAAAGTAGTCCATAATCCGTTCATTGTCAAGCCAAGTTGGCTTAAGGAAGATAGTGAATTAACTAAAAGAATTTTGGTCACCCCTCTTATTCAAATGAAAGGGGATATTATCTCATGTATAAATAAGAATATGTTTGTCATTGTTAGGGTGGATCGGGAGATTGACAAGAAGAAAAATTATATGTGATGGACGAAGTTGTAATTGGAGGAAGGTTGAAGATCGAAGCATAGTTAAGGGAAAAGTTTCCATAGCAAGGAAGGACAAAGTTTGAAGTGAAACATGCAAGTAGAGGATAGTGTGTCAAAGTGTGTAGTGGTGAACCAACTGGAGAAGGTGCACTGAATCTAGTGTGGAATGAAAAAAGTGTGCAATAGTGAACAATTTGTGGAAAGTGTTAGCTTAGAGCGAACCAAATATAGAACATTGAACAAAGTGGATATAATTGAGAAAACCGAAGAAAAGTACGCAATACAACATAAGCTAAGGAAAGTGTGCAATACATCATAAGCTGAGGGAAGTATGTAGAAATGAGAGGGAAGTTCAGAATAAGCTACATAAAGTGTGAAAAGAGTTTGAAGCTTCTAGCCTGTTGCAGAAAAGAAAGGGGTTTGTAGCCTCCTTCTAGAAAAGAAAAACATGAGCCTCAACTCATGTATAGACTATTGATGAAGGTGAAGAGTTTTGCAAGCATGCTAACTAATCTTTAGTCACCCATGATGCATCCTTTGTCTCTTGATTATTCAATTTAATTAAATTCTCCTTGTACTCTTTCTAGTGAGTCTTCTTACCAATTATTGTAGCAAGAATTTCTTCCATCTGTTGAATTGTTCTGATTGGTAATTTCTACTCCCACTTACTAAGAGTACCTTCATCTACACTTTTTTCCCCTTCGTAAAACACATAAAGGTCAAATACATTAAATGTAGGCAATATGTCAAACTTTTTTGGAAGTTCTAAGCGATACACATTATCAAATATTTTCTTCAGGATTTGGCATGGACCGATCTTCTTATACTTGAGTTTGTTATATGTGCCTCTCGAAAATCGCTCCTTCCTCAAGTGAGCCATGACCATCTCACCCTCTTGGAATACCTTTTGTCTCCAATTTTGACTTGCTCTTTGTTTGTAACTATAATTGTTGGTCTACAATTTCTTCTTTACTTCTTCTCGCAACTCATGGATGTTGTCCACAAAATCACTTGCATCAAAACTCTTTTGGTTGTCTAACTTTGGTAATGCAACCAAATATACCACACCTTTTGGTGATCTTCCATAAAAAATTTGAAATGGACTCTTTCCTATAGATCTATTCACCAAATAATTATATGTGAACTCATCTTGAAACAGTGCCAAATCCAATTGACTAGGATTCTTCCCACTCAAACTCCTAAACAATTTCCTAGACTCCTGTCCACTACTTTAGTCTGTTTGTCCATTTGAGGATGATATGCCAAACTGTATAACTGATATGAGCCTAATTTCTTATAGAGCGTCCTCCAAAAATTCCCAAGAAATCTTGTATCATGGTCTCAAGTAATGCTTCATGGTAATGCAGTTTAACCACCTCTTTGAAAAACAACGAAGCTACTTCATTGGCATAACTAGTATTCTTGCATGCTATGAAGTGTGCCATTTTGGAAATCTATCCACAACTACCATTGTTGAATCATGATTTCTCTGTTTCATAGCTAGTCCTAAAATAAAATCCATACTTATGTCTTCCCATGGTCATTCAGGTACTGGAAATCGACTATAGAGTCCCGTGTTATGACTTTTACCTTTGGCTAGTTGACAAATCCTATAACCCTCAACAAAGTTTCTAACATCTTTATTAAGGCTGGGACAAAATTATATCTTATTTACCAATGATGTGGTCTTATCAAATGAAAAGTGTCCTCCTAAACCACCTCTATGCAACTCTTTATGAAATTATGTCATATGGAACTTCTCATAATACACAACTATTGAATTTTAAATAAAAAATCTTCTTGGATACGGTAATCCAAATATGGTGTGCGATCTAAACTCCAATGTTCTTTGCATCCCTTCCAAGCTTCTAAGAAATGTGCATCACCTTCATACAATGCTTCCGTGAAATTTAAATTTACCACTTCTACTGACATTGTATTGGTTAGCACTGTCCTTCGAATCAATGCATCAACTACTTTATTGGAGTTTCCTGACCTATGTTTCAACACAAAAGAATAACTTTGAAAAAATTCAACCCACTTAGTATTCTTTTGATTCAACTTACCTTGGATGTTAATGTACTATAGAGATTTGTGATCTGTGGACAAGACAAACTCCTTCGGTAGTAGATAATGTCGCCATTTCTTCAAGGCTTGCACAATAACATAGAACTCTTGATCATAAACATAGTATTTCTTCTTGGCCTAATTCAACTTCTCACTGAAAAATGAAATGGGTCTTCCTTCTTGACTCAAAACTTCTTCAATTTTTGTTCCACTCGCATCACAATCAACTTGAAACACTTTGCTAAAGTTTGGTAATGCCAATACTTGATGTGTTGTTACTCTCCTCTTCAACACCTCAAATAACTTCGTTGTTGCAGCTATATTCAAAACACACCTTTATTCATACATTATGTAATAGGTGCACATATTTGACTAAATTTTTGAATGAACTTATGATTGTTAGGATTATTAATCCTCCCTTGTACAATTTGGTCATATGTCTAAATCAGGAGTCATGTCTAAATCGGGAGTCCATCCAGTCTATATTTTTAGTTACTAGCACCATTGGGTCCACTTGGCCTAATTGGGGCACATGTTCCAGTTACTAAAGTGCGGGGAACACTAATTAAGGCCTACTGCCACTGATTGCACTTGCATGCATCAATTTAGGAGCCTCCCAGATCAATTCTAACAATTTAGGAGCCACTCGGAGTGCCGATACCAACCTTCATTAGTTGAGTTCAGTTAGTGACTAGTCAAGCTGAGTTAGGAGTTGGTTACATTCAACTATAGTCCTCTACATTCAGTTAGCGCTAGGTTTGCATGGCTGCATGCGGGAGAGGCACATTTCTCACCTACCACAGTCAGTTAGCCTCAGTCAACACTGAAGTAGACACTTGAGTTGTGTTTTAGAACTCTGTTGAACTTCGGTAATGGTTTAGACAAGGTCAATTAACTATTGAGTCCTCCGACAGTGATTTAGGCAAGGTCTTAGTTACCTACAGTCAAGTAGAGTCTAATAAATTCGAATTTCCTCATGTGGATTCAAATTGCATGTGGCTATTTAAGCCATTATACTTCATTGTAATTATTATCTAATTACTCTTTGATTAATGAAAAGCATTCACAACTGCAAGCCATTTTTGCATTGTTTCATTCTTCAAAAACTGAGTAAATTGTGTGATCTATCTTGTGAGTTGTGTGTTTTTCCACATATATATGTTCTCAATTTAATATGGTATCAGGGCCTCGGTGTACAAGGCACTTCTCCTCCTTATATCTCCTACTGGATCATTTTTGAGCAAAATTGCTCCTTCCAGCTTTGCACCAGAAGCAGAAGATTTACCACTTAATACCCCAAGTTAAGGAATTGTTGATCAAGCTTGCTTGATCAATTATGCTGGTTGTGATGAAAAACTGAAATGTGCAGGCTGTTTGACCTTACAATGCCCCCTTTTTTTTTTTTTAGGTACAACTTTGAATAGATTCATCAGTTCCTCTTCTTACCCCATTCACAAGCTATTTAGAATGGAAGATGAAGATGATTGCATCTCTGAAGAGACAAGATCTCTATGAGGTATCTATTGGACTTGGTGAAGAGTCCTATGAGAGTGAGAATGATTGGCTGAATGCATGTGATGAATATTTTGGAACAATTGGTCTGGCTCTTTCTCCTAGCTTGCGCTACCTCACTAGATATATTGAATACCCAAAGGATATCTGAACAAAATTGGACATAACCTTTGGAAAGATTGATGAGGATCATAATAGCACATTGGAGAGCACATCCATCACCATAAGCATTCTTGATCCAAAATTCTCAGCCTCCACTCTCTTTGATGAAGTTGTTCAAGATGAAGAAGAAGCGGAAGCTTCTACACAGTCAATTCGAATTGAAGATAGTCTCCTTGCAGTGACTCCTTCTCCTGATGCTCCAGAAGTTTATGAGATATCTGATATCTCATATCCTCATATGTCTGAAATAGAAGAAGACATTTGAATCTTTGATATTGAAGAAAATACTGTTGCACTTCCATGCAAACATTCACCCGTGATTTTCCTTTGAATTCTGTGCAAAATTTGCTAGTAATTGCTTCCAAAAGTGAAGAGGAATTTGATTTTTCTCTCTCTAATGTTGCTGCTGGTGTGAAAATATGTAATAACTTGGATATTTTGGAAGAAATATCATATTACCAGAGTGATCCATTCACTCCCCTTGATGTAGATCTTCCAGCAAATTCCTGTAGGATTGCATGCACCAAAATTCAGAATTTTGAAGAAGAAGAAAGCTGTGCATCCACCGTCTCGGTTGACCATTTCTTTGGATATGATATGATATTATTTGGATCTGATCTGATATTGCTTGGTTTAATATTTAAAATTCATAATCTTTCAGTACTGCTTGTAGTTGTTCTCATCAACGATGTGAAGGAAGAAGTACCGTAAGTCTCCTACAAAACTACTGCAGGGGATTTGATTTCATTTCACACTTTTGGATATGTTGTGAAACTATTTAGATCTGATTTAATTTCTGCTCTGATATTATTTGGTTCAAATTTTAAAATCCAAGAGCTTTCAGTCATGCTTGTAGCTGCTCTCACCAATTCCCGTGTGAAAAATCAAGTACCGCAATTTCTCTTCAAAACTACTGTTGGGATTTGGTGTTAGTTTCCTCTTATGAGGTTGCTGATATTTTATTTTGTGAATCATTATATATTTTTGAAGCTACATCAGACTATGGAGCTCAAGAATTCGCTCTCCACAGTCCCAGTGCTTCTCTACCATTGATCACATGCTCATCTCCTCACAGAACTAGTAAAGAGGAAGACATTCTGCATCCGCCTGAACAGTTGCTCCTAACAATTGGGGCTGATTTTACCACTCATGGTTTGCTGTTCATGGCTGCAACATATTAGTTTCTTGAGTGTTCCTCACATGTTCTGAATCCTCAAGAACCTTTTCTCACTTATCAGTTGATTTCAGTTGCTCTAAATGGGTCCAGTCTTCATCCGGCAATTGTCTATATTTCTGATTTAGTTGAGCATATCATTCTTCTTCCAAGGAGGAAGATTCCTCCAGAAATAATGATGGAGAGGTTTACATGCCAGGCCCCAGGATACCTGTGCACAGAAGAACCTGATTGATCCTGATTCTATTTGCTTAATTAGATGGGGGGATTTTTTCCCATGTGGTTTTTTCCCCAGCTCCGTGTATTGAGTAGTTAATTTACTTTACTTGATGTAATGGGTGATCTATGGTATTAGTTACCAGGACCCACAGATTGTCTAAGTTAGCATTCAGGGGGGGGGGGGGGTGTTAGGATTATTAATCCTCCCTTGTCCAATTTGGTCATATGTCTAAATCAGGAGTCATGTCTAAATCGAGAGTCCATCTAGTCTATTTTTAGTCACTACCACCATTGGGTCCACTTGGCCTAATTGGGGCACATGTTCCAGCTACTAAAGTGTGAGGAACACTAATTAAGGCCTACTACCACTGATTTCACTTGCATGCATCAATTTAGGATCCTCCTAGATCAATTCCTACAATTTAGGAGCCACTGGGAGTGCCGATACCAACCTTCATCAGTTGAGTTCAGTTAGTGACTAGTCAAGCTGAGTTAGGAGTCGGTTACATTCAGTTATAGTCCTCTACATTCAATTAGCGCTAGGTTTTCATGGCTGCATTCAGGAGAGGCGCATTTCTCACCTACCACAGTCAGTTAGCCTCAGTCAACACTGAAGTAGACACTTGAGTTGTGTTTTAGAACTCCGTTGAATTTCGGTAATGGTTTAGACAAGGTCAGTTAACTATTGAGTCCTCCGACAGTGATTTAGACAAGGTCTTAGTTACCTACAATCAAGTAGAGTCTAATCAATTCAAATTTCCTCATGTGGATTCAAATTGCATGTGGCTATTTAAGCCATTATACTTCATTTTAATTATTATCTAATTACTCTTTGATTAAAGAAAAGCATTCACAATTGCAAGCCATTTTTGCACTGTTTCATTCTTCAATAACTGAGTAAATTGTGTGATCTATCTTGTGAATTGTGTGTTTTTCCACAAATCTATGTGCTCAATTTAATAATGATATAAGCCTACTAATCCATGGAATCTCCTCACATCGAACGTGCATCTAGGTGTTGGCCATTCGATAATAGCCTTCACTTTCTCGGAATCCATTTTTAGTCCTTCCTTTAAAATTACAAAACCTAGGTACATCAACTCTTGCTGCATAAATGTACATTTCTTGAGGTTTATGAGTAACTTCTCCTCCTTAAAAAAATGAAACATTACTCTCACATACTCAACATGCTCTACTTTACTCCTGCTAAAGATAAGTATATCATCCAAATACACAACCACGAGCTTACCCAAAAACGGCTTCAAGACTTTGTTCATCAATCTCATGAATGTAATGGGAGCATTAGTTAATATAAATGACATTACTAAACATTCAAATAGTCCATCCTTTGTCATAAATATAGTCTTCCATTCGTTACCTTCTCAGATTTGAATTTGATGATAACCACTTTTCAAATCAATTTTGGTAAAATACTTCGCACCACTCAAGCAATCCATAATGTCATCCACTCTTGATAATGGAAATTGGTATTTGATAGTGATCTTGTTTATGTCACACGAATCAATACAAATTCACCACTCCCTTGTTTTCTTAGGTTTCAATATTGTTGGTACTTTGCAAGGGCTCATCATCTCACAAATTAACCCTCAGTCAAGTAATTCCTGCACTTTCTAATTCACTTCTTTACTCCCTATTGGATTCATTCAGTGAGATTTATTGTTTGGTAAACTTGATACTGGAATCAAATCAATTTGGTGTGAGATGCTACGTAAAGGAGGTAACCCTACTGGCAATTCCTCTGCAACAATTTCACCTTGAAATATTCCAACATGTGTTGGATTTTTGTCGATAAAGAAACTTTTGTTTCAGCATTTTGGACCTCTTGTGGTAATAAATCTAAGCAATGCCCATTCTATTTCCGATCCTTCATAAACTATTTGGCTGAACACAACATGATACCATTGTTACAACTATAGACATCCTTGTTGTAACTATTGTTGTTAGTCCCATCATCCTCATGTAATGGGATCAACTTATAACGCTATCCATTTTGCATAAATTCATTAGAATTAGCCTTACCATCGTGGAATACTTTTCAACCAAACATCCATGGTCTTCCAATCAGAATGTGAAATGCATCCATCTCTACCACATCGCATAGAACTTGCTCTCTAAAATTCCCAATGTTAAAACTTAATAGACATTGCTTAGTCACTGTCACTTGGTGGTCATTCTGCAGCCATGCAAAGCTATAAGGGTTAGGATGTGGTTCACATTTCAAGTTTAATTTCCTCTTGACTTTGGTGGAAACCAAGTTTTCATTGCTACCTCCATCAATCACTAAGTTACATCATTTGCCTTGGAATTTACATTTTGTCTTAAAAACTCTTCTCCTCTATTAAATTATACTCAGTTCTTAACAAGACTCTTTGAAATAGTATATTTTCACCTTGTTCTTGTTGAAGCACAATAACATTATCTCCAACCACTGATGCTTCATCAACCACTATCATCTACGTTCTAGTGTCACCCCTTTTACTAGGACCCAATTTCTCTGGGCACTCTGATGCTTTATGGCCTTCAATTCCACATATATAAGAATTAATTACATACTTTCCCCTTCCTCTTCCAAAACCTCTACCTCTACCAACTCCACTTCCTCTAGTACTTAGGTTGCTTGCAGTTACATCTTCCTTCTCATTTACTTTAACAATTATTGACATGCCTCTTCCTCGTGGACCTTTTCCTCTAAACTTTTGTTGAGTCTTTCGATCAACCTTCTCTCCACCTTCAAGGCAACTTGGTAAGCCTCATCCACAGTATGAAAATAGTGTGTAATCATCTCATTCTGAATTGCATACTTCAATCCATTGACAAATCTAGCCATGCGTTGATAGTTAGGCTCCTTAATGCTTGACCTGAGTGACATCCTAAATAACTCTATTACACCAAAACCCTTTCATCCTCACGATAGTAAGTTGTATGTTTTCTTAAATCCCTGAAGTTTTTATGTCAAAATACTTGAGAAGAGGTTTTTTCCTTTTGGAAGTCCAACTTTAGTGACACTAATGCACCCTGCTTTTGGACAGTAGGCGTTAGAAATGGCCGACGCGTGTTGTATATGAACAAAGAGTGCCAGTGACACCTATTGTCTTTGCACATGGAGTGTCGCCTCTTCCTAAATCCATTTTCTAGTGCACAAGGTGTGTCAGTGCTCTTTAAAAGGAAAAAAGAGAATAATTGAGATCCTTCTAGAAGAAATCCCTTGTGGAGGCTTATCCCAACCACCCAGAATAAGTGGCAGTCAAACCCTTAATCCCTAGGGATGATCCCTTAACCTTCTCCAAGTAATCCTCAAATCCATTTTTTCCTTTTGGCCTATAAATATAAGCTCACCTTCATGGTTGAATGAGGACTAAGAAAACCACCCATATTCTACTAAAATCTTTCTAGAGTTGAGAGGCAAAGGATTGAGATTTTGAGGCAAAAGAATTGTAGGAAGAAGCACGACACCAAGGATTTTTTGTTGTAAATTTTCCTTTTATTTCTGCTAATACAATCATGTTTTTCCTTTCCCATAAACCTTGTGTAATAATGTTTATTATTTTTCTCCTTGGTCATTAATATAGATCAATTGTATTATCTTGTATGTTTCCACTTGTTTCTTGTTAGTTCTAATCTTTGTGCAGGTTCCTCTATGTCAAATTATGCTAAAGCTTCAAGCTAACAGGAACAACCTTGAGATAAGGTAAGGTTGCATTATAGTCAAGTAATTTGATTAGATATCGGGAAAGTTTTTCATTATTGTTTGTGTTTTTTTCTATATCTATACCATATATACTAGGGAAACAATCTTTGTCCGCATTGATTGAGAATTTCCACTAACAAAATTGGCGACTCCGCTGAGGAAGATCAATATCTTAGTATTTAGTTGATTTTTACTACAGATTTTAGTTTCCTTTTGTTTTTAAAAGGGTGTTAAATTCAGTTTCTTTTAGTCATATTTTGCCTCTTAAGGCCAGTTATTGATTCTAGGAAACTTCAATTTATTCATCACTAGTTGAATTTGTGGGTGTTTTTTTATATCTTTTGGATCCTTATCTGCGCCTGACGCACCTGGGTGATTTTTTCTTAGCGTCTTTGGTTATATAACTCTTTTTTTGTAAAGTGACAGAGTGTCGTCGATTCTTATTGACCATTTACAAGAGGCGTCATCATCTCCTTTTCTCTATGTACACCAAGCATCATCCAAGGGAGGACACACTGGTGCTAACTTGCAAGCTGCGTTGAGGTAGGTGTTCAGTAACCCTTTTGACTCAATTGGTATTTTGAATTTTGAATTATATTTTTGGGGAAAATGAAACGTGTGTTATAGTCTGCATACTGGATTGGAGATGAGTCAATTTTCGATTGCTTTTCAATGGATAATTTTGATAATTTAGTTCCAGGAGTTTGTTAGTTTTGAGTATGGAATTTTTGTCTTAGGAATTATAGTTTGTTTTAAAGATCTATTTTAATTTCATAAAGGAAAAAAAGTTGTAGCTTCTATATGCATAGGAATAATTCTTTGTGTGTGTTTCCTTTTATTTCCAAAAGAAAAAAAAATGAAAAATAGATTTATTTCCTTGAGTTCCAATTAGTATTTTGATTTCTAGATTTGCGAAGTAAAGAACTAGTTTCTCTTTTGATTTGTTCACTTAGTGGAAATTGTAAAATTAAGATCACTAGTTAGTTTTTCTTTTACCCTATTAGAGATATTTTTCTAGTGAAGTGTAAAGAGTTGATGTGTTTGTATTTTGGTCTCGAATTTTGAAGGATTTGAATTCGATTGTGTGTTTGGGAAAAAAAAAATCTTACTCTCCTCTTAAATAGGGAATATGTTGAAAGATATATTAAATATTTGCATTGCATCTCTGCATGGTTTGAGAGTCGATTCTACACATCATTCTATCCACCTAACCATAAAAAGATAAAATCAAGCGCTAAATAGGATACAAATTTTAGCAAGATTGTGTGTTAGGTTAGAGTCGTGTTCTAGCGTCTTAAAACATAGGAGCTTTCGTTATTTGTCTGTACTGCATCCCGAGGACTTTTTGGCTATTCCATGTACTCATTGGTATATTGAAAGGTTTTTCACATACTCAAGGGTAAATAGAAAATTTCTTTCACGTAATTGATGGTATATTGGAAGGCCCCTTTCGAACAGTTTTTCATTGGACAACACTACTACGGATTCAAGATCCCACGTACCTTGAGTATATTGGGAGACACCATTAGGATCCTGAGACCAACTAAGTAACCTATCATTTGTCTTGTCGGAGCAATACACCGAGAACAACACTCAAGGATCTACTGCGCACGCATTGTCTAGGTAGTCATGCACACAAGAAAGGGTATGGTCCCAATTCTCCTAGTCATGTATCACTGCTGAACCTTGCAGTATATCATGAGTTGAAACGACTTGACACTCTTGTGAGGATCCAGACTATACATCCCACCTACCACAAGTTTGCTTGTTTCCATTAGACTGTGTAGCACTTGATTTTGTGTATATAGTTAGGACTTTTAAGATAGAGAATTTCGGTCTAGCATTATGGGAAACAAACCTTTTAGACAATCCCGTTGTATACAAGGATTATTTATTGAATATCCATAAGACCCTACAAACCGTCTCCACATGGAACAAAAAATGGATGTCACTTTCGATGTTGAAACAAGCACTCCACTTGAACAAGAGGGAGTATCTATCACTGTAGGTGAGGGAGAATTCTCTCCTCCTGGAAATGTTCCAATAACTAATCTCTCAACACCCTTAGTGGTAGAACAACCTTCTACTCATAATACATTTTCTTTAGGTCCCTCGGGATCATTTTTTTATCAGCTACTATCAGGAGATCGAGTTGTGACCATGTTTGGTCCTTCTACACCCTTTTGGACTACAATTTTAGGCCAATATATTTATGAGTTTGGTTCTATGAGTACTAATCAAGACACCTCTTCCATGGATTTTACACCTCGTTATGGTACATCAACTTCTATAAGGCCTTTTCCTTATCTTTTACCGAGTGATATTCTTGGTCATTCTATTGGACTCCCTTAGAGTCAAACCATGAATGTTACTATTCCTCCATCCCATACAATCATGTGAATTCATACTCATTCTACTTCATAATTCAACACTATGGATGTCTCTCAACTTGCTCAAGCATCATCTATTATGGTCTCGTCTGGAAGTTCATTTATGCCTTCTATTAGTCTCCCAAATGTAACAAGAGGTCAATAATATATACCTACTCTGTATAATATTCTAGGTACAATTACTTCTTCTATAGGTTCAAGTGGAATCAGTGCTTGTGGTAAACAACCATCACCTACTTGGGCTTAACAACAACCACCTGTTTGGGGCCAACCTATAGAACAACCCATTGTAGGCACTCGATATTCAGCTGGGGGGGAATATGTTCAATCATTACTTAATCCATATGCTGCGAATTTATATGTTGGTGTCCCTTATCCGACTAGTGTGACTTATCAATGGTCACAACATGCTATATGTTATGCACCTCAACAAACAATTGCCTCTGTTCAACCTTTACCCTAGAACCCTCTAGTTTATCAACAACTGTATGCGGGTGGTCCATATGGTTATAATGTACAACCACAATTGGCTTATGGTCCTATAGGTATTCCTATGCCTTATCAATATTATAACTAACTGCAGCCAAACATGTAACTTACATTTTTGGAAACCTTAGACTTGTGTGACTTGTCCAAACTCATTATTGATCCCATTATGCATGATCTGTTTTGGTCACCTATACAGGCTAAATTATCATTTGATATACCTAAATTTGATGGAAAGCAAGGAGAATACTCAAAAAATAATGTTATGAATTTCCATCTTTAGTTCTCTTCAAACTCTTTGATGGATTATTCCATAGGTTTGAGGATTTTCCAGTGAACTCTTACTGGGACAACTTTCAAGTGGTATATTGAGTTTCCACAACATTCCTTTGGTGATTTTAATTATCTAGAAATGTCATTCCTTACACATTTTCAATTACCAATTTGATATGAAACATGTATAAACCTGTTAACTTCACTTCACCAGTCCATTTCCACTCATATTTTTGATCATATTCATGAGTGGAGACGGTGATGTATATTAATCAAAGCTCCTATTCTGGATCAATTATTAGTTGATTGGTTTACCAAATCTCTCCTTCCACCTATTTCTAAATATTTTGCTATGGGAGGTGTTGTAATTCAAGAACAAGCAATTGGTAGTGCACAATACCTATACTTGGTTTATACCTAGTCCAGAACTATCTATGACTTGATTCCAAGTGCTCTTCTCCCCATCACAGATCCTTCGAGATCTTCAATAGAACCTCCCATCGATGGCATTGTAGGTTCTGTACAAACGCATCCTATGGCTAAATCAACAAAAAAACAAAGATCTTCCACTTCACAACCTAGTCAGACTATTACAAATCCCAATATTGCTTCTACTCCTATTGTTCCCACTGAATTTAATGCAATATAATATTCAGAACCATCGTGAAATAAAAAAAATGTGAGATGAAAATCCAAAAAACCCACAAATTAGCAGGATGATACCAAAACATAGACTATGAATGTTGAATCAAAACCCAGGAGAAAGGCTGAGTTCCCTTGCCTTATATGTGGAGGTGATCACTTTACGAAAGAATGTCCTCATCATGAAGAGATTAACAAATTTCTTAAAAATGTGTCCACTCTGGCAGTGTTAACTGATCCTTTCCCTACACAAAAACAATTGATTGATCATGAATCCTTGCATGGACCTTCTGAAGAAGAAGAAGTTAAAATGATGTATAGTGAAAATATTCACGTGAATTATTGATCACAGAGTTATGACTTACCCCTAGAAAAAAAAGAGCGAAGGATTTACTATAGATAAACCTTCCCCTTCCACTCCACCTCCTACTAATGGTCTTCAAATAAAAAAACCTGTTTCTGAAACGGTTTTATGTCCACCAAAGAGTATTATTCAAAAATAATTTTTTAATTCTAGCGCACGTGTTGCTCAATATTATAATATTGTTGAAGATTTAGCTCAAGCACCATGTGTTATGTATACTCTTGAAGTACTCCAAACTTGTCCAATGCAACAAAAAAATATGTTTTCAGTACTTGGAGCCATGGATCCAAAGACTTTTAACATCATTACTTTTAATATGGAGGATTTAAGTCAAGAATTTATCACCAACTCTACTTTTAGATAACTACCAAGGTCAGTGAGAAGAAAGTCCATCAAACCATTTTTTACGAAGGTGCCTCCACTTCCGTCATGTCTCTGTCTTGTTGGAGAGAAATCGGTTCTCTTAAAGTCAATCATTCCCCTACTACATTGAAGGCCTTTGATGGCCACAGATTTCAACCTTATGGATTGTTATTAGCACTCTCCATAGAATTGGGGGGCGGGATCTGTATCCATTCAAATTGAAGTTGTTGATGTACCATTGTAATCTTTTATTGGGAAGGAGCCGGTTTTATGCTATGCATGCAGTTGCATCTTTTGTTTTTTGTTTAGTTCAGTTTCCATACCAAGTGAAGATTGTTACCATCAATCAACTGAATTTTTTCTATCCTAACACCAATTCCAACTCTACAGATAATATTCCGCTTTTGGGTCTTCTTCCCCTCAATATCATAATGTAAGGGTAGGACTTCTCAAAGATTCTTCACTCACGGGATTCTTTCCGTGAACAAGTCCCACTCCACCTTCACAAGTTGCTTCCATTAATATGATTTATACAAGCGATAACAAACTATTAAAATGAAAACCAATTGATGATTCAACATCCCTAAGTCCATCTGAAGTTGTTTATCATGAAATCCAATCCACATCCGATGACTAAAACCCTAATGATCATTTTCTAGTTGCATCAGACCTTTACCGTCTACCATATTGTTTGGATTCCCCTCAACCATATTTGGACTATATTTTACAACCCTTTCCATCCGATGAATCTATAATGGAGGTTATCTCCTTAGACTATTTACCATGGAAGGAGACCCATCATCGATCTTCTTTCCTTCCGAATTTCCAATTGGTAGAAACCGATTTTGAGTGTTTTGTTTCATTTGATATTTTTGCTTATCCTCAATCACATATACTCACTCAGGGTGTCATGTCTAAATCGAATTTAAGCAATATTACAAAGACTATTCCAGTTGATATATCGGTGAAACCAGGTGTTCTTGAACATGTTCATTTGGGCTAAAATTGTTCTCCTTCGGAGATAAAAACTTACATAGCCATTTTCATAGAGTTTTGTGATGTTTTCGCCTGAAGTTACAAAGAAATTCTAGGGATGGATCCTTCGATTGTTGCTCATGAAATTAAAACATACCCTGATGCCAAGCCAAACTGACAAAAACTTCGTCAAGTTCACTCAAGGAAAGTTGTGGCTATTAAAGAAAAAGTTGAAAAAATTCTTAAAGTTGGGTTCATTTATCCTATACCTTTGACAGAATGAGTATCCAATATTGTTCATGTCACTAAAAACATGGCACAATTAGGGTTTGTATCAATTTTCAAGATCTCAATCGAGTTTGTCCAAAAGCCATTATCCCACTCCATATATCGATCAAATCATCGATAACTATGCTGGAAGTGTCATCTTTTTTCGTGTATGGATAGATTTTTTTGTTATAATCAGATCGAGATACTCCCTTTTGATCAGCATAAGACAACCTTTATATTCTCTCGGGGAACCTTTTCTTATTAGAAGTTACCATTTGGTCTCAAAAATGTCGAGGATATGTTTAAATGTGCCATGTCTTATGCTTTCCATGATATTAAACATATGGTGGAACCCTGTCTCCATGATTTTCTTGCTCATTCGCAACATCGTGAATATCATGTTGGCCAGCTGAGAGCCAATTTTCTTAGATTTCACCACTATAAAATTTGTTTAAATTCACGCAAATGTAAACCGAACGTTTACTTGGATTCATATCTCCAAATATGGCATCTGAATTGATCCATCATAGATAGATGCTATATTGGCCCTTCCACCACCCACCAATATAACTAAACTTCAAAGTTTGCAGGGGAAATCAAATGTCTTTCGTTGTTTTGTCTGTAACTATGTTGAGAAAATATATGGTTTCATGTGACTACTAAAGAAAGAATTACCTTTTGTTTGGGATGACCATGCGCAATGTGCTTTTGATAATCTCAAACATACCATCACGCATGAACCTGTGTTGCAACCTCTTGATTATTCAAAGGATTATTTCATTTATATTTTTGCATACATTACTACTATTGGAATGGCACTAATACAGGAAGAAAATGACGACCAAGAACATGTGATATGTTACTTAAGTAAGAGTCTTATAGATTCAGAAATGTGATATTCACATGTAGAGAAGTTAGATTTGGCTACGCTTATCACAATCCAAATATTCTGTCATTACATTTTTATTCACACAACAACTATTCTTACAGACTTTAATCCCATGTACTACATTTCAACTCGTCAAGTACTGGGGGGAAAGTATTCCTGCCTAATAGTCATCTTGCAGGAATTTGACCTAGAATTTGCTAAAGCCACTTCCAAAAAATATTTGGTCTTTTCTAATACCATGCCATGACCTTACCCATATTACTGAGGAATCACAACCCATTGACTCATTTACAAATGAATCAATGTTCATCATTAGTACGTCTGATCCTTGGTATGGGGATATAATTATGTATCTCTAAACACAACGGTTTCACCTAGGAGTGTCACATGATGAATGTTTCGATATCCATCGTCATGCCAATTATTATATTATCATTAATGATACTTTATATCGTCGTGGCATTGATTATATATTGCGATGTTGTATAACTCATGAAGAAGTTGAACATGTGTTAAATGACTACCACTATGGAGCATGTGGAGGTCATCTTTTCTTGATGACTACAGATCATAAAATTTTGTGTGTTGGTTATTTTTGGCCTTCTATTTTCAAGGATTGTATTGAGGCCATAAATAAATTCCCTCCTTGTTAACTATTTCAATACAAAAAGTGCACTCATCATGCTCCATTGCATCCCATCATTATTGTAGGTCCTATCTCCAAACGGGGTATAGATTTCATGCATTGTAAACCTACCTTAGCCAGGGGGTATGTTTATATTATTGTAGCCATTAATTATTTTACTAAGTGGGCTGAGGTTATGCCTACATATGATGAGGATGGCAAAACCATTGCCTTGTTTTTGTTTAATCACATTATCGCCAGGTTTGGGGTTCCACAGGCCATTGTTACTAACCAATGTTTTGATTTTAGGAACAAGATGATGTCAGAGTTAAGCACCAAACTAGGTTTATGTCATGATAAATTGACACCCTACTACCCTCAGGATAATGTCCAAGTTTAGGAAATTGACAAAATTTTCAAAACTATGCTTCAACGATTGGTAGTGTAGGCTAAGTCTAGTTGGCACCTGAAGTTATTTTTGGCATTATGGGCTTACCGGACCACTGTAAAAACGTCAACTAGTTTCACACCATTTAAACTGGTGTATGCACTAGAAGTGAATTTACCTATCGAGTGTGATATCCCCTCCTTGAAACTCACCGTTGAACTCCTTCCTAACACCAATATAGAGGAAAAACTTTTCTTATATTTAATTAAGCTTGATAAAACTTGTCGAGATGCCACTCTCACCAATGAGGTGAGTAAGAAATGAATTAAATCTCAATATGATATATTCATTCAACGTCATAGATTTAGTGAAGGTGATTTGGTTTTAACCTATGACCAGAAACATGATAAGTTAGGAGGCGGGAAAATCGAGTCTATGTGGCATGGACCTTACATTGTGAGTCGTGTTTTGGAGAAGGGAGCTTACAAGTTGATCGACTATGATGGGATACCTTTAGGTGATCCTTGAAACAAGATTTACCTTAAAAGGTATTGTGCTTAGAAAATTATACATCTGTACTTTGTATATTTTATTAATAGAGTGTGTTTTTGGAATGGTTTGAACTTTTGGTTCTTTTGTGTTTAGGACCTCTTCCTAGTTATGACTACTTATATGATGTCATACTTGATTGTACAGATGGCCTTATATTATGGATTTTCTAATGGTTCTAGTCGACATACCTTGAATCTCGTGTCAACAACATGGGTACTTTATTCCCCTGCAGAAAAATTAATAAGCTCAGGAGAATATTCTTAGGTACTGCGACAAACATTCTCATTGAATATCATGCAGTGATTGGATTATTAACTGATGTTTTGTTGAATTATGCGAGTCATGTTGTAGTTTACCTAGATTCAAACATGTGGTTTATCAATTAAACCACATTTATACCATTCAAAATACCTTACTTCTTCGTCTTTTTTGGAGAGTTCATTTTCTTAAAAGGTCATTTAAGTTTGTACATTTCCAACATATCACAAGGCCAATGAATGTAATTGTTGATTCACTGGCCAATTATGTCTTAAATTGGTAAATAACGAATTCTTAATTTAAATATTCATTTGAGATAAATGACATATGTAAATAAAATATATAAATAAGAAGTCATAGTAGGAATCCATGTATAAACACCCCATCATGAACACATTTTTAGTTTGTAAAAAGGCGTTTATATATATATATATATATGTTCATTGGGTGTAGCTCGGGTGGTTGGGAGATTTCGTTGTTGCACTCCCCACCCAGGTTCGAATCTCGCCGAGGACATTTGATCCTTGGGAGCCCTTATATGTAATGAAATATTAGGCTGGTGAGCCGTTTATCATGATTAATGATGCCCAAGTTCATGTATACTTGCCTAGCGAGTATAAGATATTTTCCCAAGTGGACGTAGCCATGGTGTAAAATTGGGCGTCCATGGTGAACCGCTTAATATATATATATATATATATATATACAAAAAGGTACTAAGACAAAAATTGGAATCTCATGCCTTTCAGTACAATACTATGGTGAGACACAACTACTCTCGGTACTCATGGTAACACATAATATCTTGAGCTATCCGACGAAGTAGATGACCAAAACGACCGACAACTCTAGCTATGTGGCATTGGTAATGTTGAGGCACGTCATCTATAGAGATGTATGAGACATCCACTGTCAATTCCTGAATGTTCTCCTCAATCTCTTGGATTTCCTCCCCCGCCTATAAGTTCCATACCACTACCTACCTCACTACTCCATGCCACTCGATGGGAGAAGACCCAGTTTATCGTGATGGTCCAATGTCTGCAAAGTCAACATGAAGTCTTAGTACAACAAAAAAATGAAATATTATAAAATAAAAATAAATACAAAAAGAGAATACTTCTTACACAGTTCCCCCCATTGATCATCCTCAAGAAGCGGTAGATCTGGTTCTCCTCTGAAATCATTTCCTACGTATGCATAGTCCTCAACCATGAGGAGTTGGTAGCATATCCATATGAATAATATAGAACCATAAGTAACCGTCAGACCACCTCATCCATGTTGAGCCATAGCCTCAACCCATATCAGCATGCGAGGGTCATTTGGCTCGATATCATTGACATGTACTTGGGTACAAAACAAGGGGACATGTTCCAAGAATAATGATACCATGATAACACCATAGTCAAACTATTTTAAGTCTCCCCTGTGACTTTTTTTCAATTGATTCTTTAGACTCACTAGAGCCCTTGACTCCAATTGAATATAGTGGGAACCATACACTCCAAGGAATAGAGCATATGAGACCTCATGGTTTGATGGGAATCCCTACTACCCGCCACCTTCTCAATGGTAAATAGAGTAGTACTAAGAGGAAGGTCCATCACATGTTTCATGGGTATTTTCCCGCACTAAGATAGTGTGGCAATAGTGCAATATTGATCTATGAGATCGTCTATTGTCATGTCTCCTCCTCTTAGTCTAGAGAGTGACGTAGGGTTTCCTCAACTTTAGACTCTAGTGAGAAAATAGATGTCTTCCACATCCAAAGTGAGGATGTGAGTATCAAATTTGAAATTTTGTTATCATGTATCCCACATTCGAATCAAATGCTCCAATAACCGAACATGAGCCCTCATTCCCGGAATTTGGAAGAACTTTAGGATCCCACACTCTCGCAAAGCCAATATAGTGTTGATATCATTTGTGTCTTGAGCATCATCTAGCTCATGCTCCCTTTCTTTCCAAATCACCATTGTTGTTTCAAGAAACCTACACAAGTTGATTCAAACAACCATTAGAAAGAATCCTCATCAAATATTTTTTAATTTTGGCTTAAAACTATTGTTTTGCTTTTTTGGGGGCCATCAATGGACTTCCCCCATAGAAACAGGGTGTTGGTGCACTATCTGTGTTCACACATAGAGATGATGACATTTTTCCCCTTTTCAGGAGGTGTGTCGACACATTTCCCAAATGGGAGAAGAGTGTTTCCTAGGGAGTGCTCTTAATCCCTGAAGAAAGGACTAAAAACCTACCTAAAACAAGCCAAAATTTCAAAATTTTACTATCAAATGAAAGAGGAGAGGTTGAGTATTTACCAGGATCCGACGGAATGTTGAAACGTTATCTAAAGATCCTGAGATCTCCACAACAAGATCACTACTCAAAAGAGCCTTTTGCACTTAAACTCTATGGTAAAAACCAAATGTTAAAATGTTTTTTACTCTTGCTCCTTTATTCTCTTTTTGGGTAAGGAAATATATTTTCTTTTAATTTTTAAAAATATTATATTGTGTTTTTACCATTTTATTAATGTTTTGAATTAAAAAAGACTCTAATATCTATTTTTGGAGATTTCAGGTTAAATTGAACGATTTTTTGCTATGTAGGAGTTTGTTTTGGACTTTTTCATGCTCCTTTTCAACATGAAAAAGATTTAGAGTGCCTTTGATTCCATACTCGTGCTCGTTAAAAAATAAGAGAAAAGGTGTCGAGTATACTTTTATCACTATTTTGGGCTCGTAAAACTTAAATATGAAAAAGGAACCCCCTAGAGTTTTCTTTAATCTCTTTTCAAACTCTCTAAATAGGAAAAGATCACCAAATGAACTTGACTATTTCACACTTGTAAATGGGTTAGAAAGGTCGTCTATCCGGTGATAGTTTACCCCTTTTCGGACCGTTTAGACTATTTACGAAAAAAGAATACTCTAGTCAAATATTTGACTAGAAGAGTTCTCCTAGGTATCATTTCACACTTTTTCATACCTTGGGGACTAAATGTAACACCTCGGTTTTGACCCCGTTTGCATTTAAATAATATGATGTAAATAATCATGGTGTGGAGCTCAAGGAAAAATCCTGACCATCGATTTAGTGTTTATGTTTCAGTGATTAAGATTTAGGCTGATGGTGTTTTTATGCTAGCTGAACGTTATAAGTTTGGACATCATGTTAATTTGTGATTTTTAATTAAAATCCTACAGCCAGCTATGTCAATGCAACAAAATGAGATGGGGGCATGATTTTTCTAGGGATAAGAGGGAGATCGGAAGAGTGGGCAGAAATTCGAAATGGGAAGAGCACCATTTCTGGAAAAACGTTTTGTAAATTTTCTTGGGCAAGAAAACACCTGCCTTTCCCTCATGTAGTCACATTTCACCTTCCCCTTAGGATTTGGACTGGGTTGAACAATTTGGCAATGCTTAGAAATTTGTAATTGTTGTGTGTGTGTGTTTCCTTGGCTTTTTTTATGTTTTGTTAATCCCAGAACTGAGATCGCTGCATGTACATCCTCGTTTGACATCTGAACTGATTTGGGTAATGGAAATGGATTCTAGACTTGCTTGATAAACCTAGTGTGTGAAGGAACCTCATAGACCAATATAGAGGGCTGGTTTTCTTCTTTGCATACCCTGAATAGCACTGGAAGGGAAGGCATGGCTTGAGGGTCTGTGTAGCAGAGAAGGGGATGCTTCCTTGTGTTGGGTGTGTAAATGTTTAGAAGTCAGGCTAGATTCGGTGTAGGTTTACATAGCTCTGGGATTGAGCTCACTAGCTTAGCATCCAGTCTTTCCACCTTCTTGGCAACCTAATAAACCCAACTGGAAGGATGGCTTGGATGGTATCCTGATAAACCCATTTGTTGGCTTGGCTGTGTCTCATGTGAATTTTGGCTAAGTGCAAACCTCTGTCTATGTAAGCCTGATAAACCCAACTGGAAGGATGGATTGGCTGGTAGCCTGATAAACCCATCTATTGGCTTGGTTGTGACTTGTATAAACTTTGGCTATGTGTAAATCACTGCCTGTGTAAGCCTGATAAACCCAACTATGTTGGCTTGGCCGAGTTTTATTGTATCCTTGGCTATGGGGAAGTCTGCTAGTGTTCCTTATTCCTTGGGGAAATCATGCCCAGCTCGAGGGTGGCAGTGCTGCTGAGAGATTGATGAGCACACTGGCCTATGGTTGGGTGGAACGTTGCAGTGACATAGCTAGTTGCGGGACAATCTTATGACAAAGATAAGTATTTCTTGTGTTTCAATCCCTGCAAATGTACTTGTTTATAAATGAATATGAATATGATGAATGCCTGAATGGAATGTGTTGTGTTTCAACTATATATCTCATGAATGATGCATCTGTGTGTAATTACTTCAATGAATTTTCTAAGTTGTTATGAAGTTAGATCAACTGGGTTGGTGATGGCTTGGATGTTGAAAATCAATTTATACTTAGAAATTTTCATTAGCAGATCGAAATTTTGCAAATTTAACCTTTCTGCCACTTCCTTTCCACAACTTGCGGGATGCGGAAAATTTCTTTGGAAATTTCGATCTCCGCATTTTCCCTTTCACATTTTCCTTTCCACAATTTGTGGGATGCGGGATGCAGAAAAGTCGTTTTGCAAAATCTGCTTTCCGCAATTTCTTTTCCGCAACTTGCAGGATGCGGGATGCGGAAATGCCATTTGGTGAAAATTGCTTTCCACAATTTCCCTTCTGCAACTTGTGGGATGCGGGATGTGGGATGCGGAAATGACTTATGGTAAATTTTTATTTCTGCAACTTTGATCTCCACAACAGTAGTTCCACATGCGGGATGCAACATGCAGGATGCGTGGTGTGAGAGTGAAAATTTGATATGTTTTCGATTCCGCAAGTGAAGCTATTCGCACCATTGATTTTTTGTGGGATGATTCTCTACTGTTCAATCTTTCTACAATTGGGAAAGATAAAGAGTTATACATGGTCTGGATCAGAATGTTAGCAGGATAAATTCTTGCTTGTGTAGATAAAAAAAAAGAATAGGGAATCATCATATGCATGCAGAATCAGAGATAGGTAACTCAGGTAGAAGAATTGGATCGCGTTCTCTCCTTTGGGGTGGGAGGGGACGTGACACTAAATTTATGAAAAAGTCCACACTGGAGTCTTCTTAGTCATTTTAGACACTCTACACATGAAATGACACTGATTTTACCTTCCTTGGACTTTCTAAAATTAAACAATGAAGGACCCTTTTTAGAACCAAACCCATCCTTTCTTAGGTTCATAAAACATGTGAGATTGGAATCATCCATGATGAGCTATATCGAGTGTTTGTTGTCCTTTTCATATCATTAAAAATCAAAGAGGTACTCCTCCATCATGATGGGGAAATTAAGGGAATGGGAAAAAAATTCATTTGTATTAATGGAAACTTATAGTCACCCTTGAACATGGAACTTGCCTACATTTAATTCAAATAGTTGGGTAATCAAATTGTCCTCAAGCCAATCCACTTTCATGAGTCATTTTACTCCTTTGATTCATTCAAAGAATGCATCGCATTTTATTTGCATTATGTTATGATCTTTGCCTCATTGAGTCAATGATGCCAAATCACTTGTCGTGTCGTTCAATGTTCATGGGGAGTATTTTACCACAACCAACCTCTACAGTTACCTTACCTTATTTTGTGTCATTCATCTCTGAGTTAGTCTCATAGTTGCTCCATACTCAAAATCACTTCAAACAACTTTGTTCTAGTTTCGTGTCGATGATGGGGGGAATGGCATGGCCCTCCTTCAACGAGTCTATGCTCGTTGACATCAACACATCATACATGTATTAGTATTAGAAACCAGTTAGTACCTTGAATCTTGCATGCCTCATTGGTAGGTTTCGTCGCTTTCAATAATAGGCTTCCATCATTGGTCTCTGATTGAAAGATTCTCTCGATTTGAATTGAACCCATATATTCACATCCATAGGAATGTACTAGGGTACCTTGAAGTTTCTCCTCTTCTTGATGCCATTTTCTAGTGCACAAGGTGTGTTAGCACTCATTAAAAGAAAAAATAGAAGAATTAAGAGCCTTCTAGAAAAAATACCTCGTGGAATCTTATCCCAACCACCCAGAATAAGTGGCAGTTGAACCCCTAATCCCGAGGGATGATCCCTTAACCTTCTCCAAGTAATCCTCTACTCCGTTTATTACTTTTGGCCTATAAATACAAGCTCACATTCATGTTTAAAGGATGACTAACAAAAGCACTGATATGCTGCTAAAATATTTCTAGAGTTGAGAGGCAAAGGATTGAGATTTTGAGGAAAAAGGCTTGTAGGAAGAAGCACAACACCAAGGCTTTTTGGTTGTAACTTTTCCTTTTTATATCTCCTAATACAATCATACTTTTTTTCCCATAAGCCTTGTGTGATCATGTTTATTATTTCTCTCCTTGGTCATTAATATAGATCAATTTGATTATCTTGTATGTTTCCACTTGTTTCTTGTTAGTTATGATATTTGTGCAGGTTCCTCTATGCCAACTAATGCTAAAGCTTCAAGCTAACATGAACTCCTTCAGATAAGGTAAGGTTTCATTCTATTTAAGTAATTTGATTAGATCTAGGGAAAGGTTTTCACTATTGTTTTTGTTTTGCTCTAGATCTATACAATATAGACTAGGGAAACACTCTTTTTTTGCATTGATTGAGAATTTCTGCTAACAAACTCTTCAATATACTCATGCACATAAATATCCTTTTATCTTAGATTATGAACTTTCCTACACAATTTCTATTGCTGATAATCCACAAGAAAAAACTTCTCTTTGATTTTACTCACCGTCTTCTTCCAAGTTCTGATCTTTTACAACCTACGATCAACTCTATCTTTCTGCAACATGCCCCACCAAAGGGCTACCTATCCTTTAAAATTTGTAATGAAAAAAACTCTATTTGGGTCATGAATGTCCTCATATTCCAAGTATCTCTTAATCTCTTTTATCCAATCAATAAGAGTTTCATCTTTCAGACTTTAATCATAACACACAACTTCAAATTTTTTCACTACCTCTATTACTCAAATAAGATATCAAACTCAATACTAGGTCTGGGTCTTCATTATGCGGTTCATAATCAATCTCAGCTTCAGATTCCAAATCTGTTTCAGTATCCCCATCTCTTCTATTTTCTAACTCCTCTATTCTTCTTTGTAATTCTTCCAATTCATCATTTTCTACACCTCCACACACTGCTCCTTTCCTTCTTGGAGGCGTTCTCACAAGTCAACTAGTAATTTGAATCATAACTACCATCCACAAACTCAATCTAGATGTTGATACACCACTTGTATTTAACACTCCAAATGCTAATACACCACCAAACTTAGGGTATTATCCAATTACTTTCAGGAATAGTCATGCAATCATTCTAAGAGCGTTTTTGCTCTGATACCACCTAACGAAGAGGTTGAGTGCTACAACAAATAACTAGTTACAAAACCTCACATTTCTCTCAAAATACACAATGAAAAACCATCATACTTCTATCAAACACAATACAAAATAACATAGATAATTTAACTACTGGATACCAATTAAATGCACATAGACCTTTATTAATTCCAGAAAATCACAGAGCTACATTATATAAAATATTTACATGAGCATTCAAAAAATGGACAAGTAACAACCTATAACTAGATGGATGGCCAGTGCTGTTGTTACAACAGTGAAATCATGAGGAGGATAGATTCTCTTAGTTAATGTGCTAGTACTATGTTCAACCTTTTCCTTCATGTTGTTCATCAAATGGATTTGTTTCCCCAATGCATCCTTCATGACTTCACTTCCTTGATGAACCAACCCCCTTATCATCACCTCCATCGCTCTTTTAAAACCTATGGTATTGCCTTGAATCAATTGCGCTTCCTCTACCAAAATCAAAAAATTTCCAAAACCGTTTATCTTCCTCAACCATCATTCGCTCCCTTTCTTTGTTGTTGGGTATAATGATTCATCTTCTGGGTGCAAGTACTCTAACCAAAACGTGGCTTGCACACTTTACATTCATAGTAACATCATGGAAATGTGAAATGCTTCTGTGGCAACGTTGAGGCATGAAGGAGTTGCAACACTTGTACAAGAGTTTCAACTTGAGTATCAACAAGTTATAATGGAACTCTAAGTAACATCATGGGTGCAATAAACACTAGGATAACTAAGTAACAAACAAATGGACCAATAGAAAAGAAACACGATCCTTATTTGACTTATTATCTAGGTTACATAATGGAAGTATTTTTGGGTGATGCAGATTGTCGAACCCAAGGATGTTCCTGCATCATGCATTGTATAGTAGCTATGCATCAGTGCATGTTATTGTTTTGTATGCACCACCAAAACCTGAAAACAATTTGAGCTTAAAATTATTTACTTAGTTTCTCAAACATAATTCGTAATTTTTGTATTTCATTATGTAGGGATGTAGAAGATGGATGATAAAATACAGGGTACAACACTTATAACAACGTGGACAAGGGAAACACATCTCAAAAATAGAAAATTCCAAGTTATTTTAAATTTTAATATACAAGTAAGATATTTGAATTATTTGTAGGCTTAAATGATGTGTATTAGATCAATCATGTCATGTAGAGAAAAAACGTGAATAAATTATAAAAGATTATCCAAAATCTGAGTGGAAAAGAGCATAAATTCCTTATGGAAATGTTGCAAAGATAGGTATTAGGTGGATTAAAAGGTGATCAATATGAAGTTTTTATTTGACCTTCTTCTATACTTTGTAATTCTTCACAATAATCTTAATATGTTTCAAATGCTTGAATTTTTGTTTGTTGAATGTTGTGCAAGGGCTAATAATAAGGGAATACAAGGTAGTCCTAAGAAGATAAAATTTATGAAAGATGTAAATTTTGATGAATTTGGTACTTAATTAATTTGGAGTGGCTCTAAAAGTTAATGAGAGGTATATTGGAAAGAACCTATAGACATTATTTCCATTTATAGCACAAAATCCAATCTAATGAATGTAGGAATCAAGTTAAATATATAAACTACAACAAGCATTTTTGGAGCGATGGTCAACGAGACCTATGAGACTTTCAATAAAAACACATATAATAAATAAATAAATAAAAGTATGCTAAACACGTTTTTTTGTAATATGCACACACACTAGTAAAAAAAATTAACAAATTAATATTTTGCTATATTTTTTTTTCATATAAATAATAATAAGGTCTTTTTCCCATTTTTTAGAAAGATTGGAAAAAATCGAAAGGAGTATCGATGTTGATATACAAAACATGTTAGTAGGAATGTCAAAAAAGTGTACAAGGAGAAGATCCTATGTATGAGCATAAATGCATTCTCAGGGGAGCCATCCCAACAACAATGTGCATCAAACATGTGTATTCATTGATTTTTTCTAGGTACAAAGAGTTTAATTATTGCATGAAATATTAATTTTCAATTGTTTTGTTGTTGTAGAAAACAAAAAAAAATTGAATCCATTTAGCACATGAGATGTGATGACAACACAAAAAAGGGTTATTCACAAAGTTTGTGTGTACTTAATGTATTTTCCTTAAGATTTCATTTTTGTGATGTTTATATTTTAATTGATTTACTATAATCCATGGATGATTTCTAACAGAACCTGTTAACATACAAACAGTAACTATCCAAACATTTGATTGACACTGGATTTTGTATAGATTATGAGTATATGTCGGAGTATGAAGGGTTAACTAAACAATTTGTAAGTAGTTATGTTGTTTTACTTCGCTTATTTTATAACTAATGGAACAATAGTAACCCTTTAATTATATATGTTTTTTTGACATGCATAAGAATCATAGGAAACAAAGTATGAAGTGGATCCAACATAATATAAATTGAGAGATGACATGAGTAATGACTTTGAATAAGACACGTATTGTTTATGAAGCCCTCATTGCTATTGTAATATTTTGTATTTATACTGTTAGCACTCAAAATGTACCCAGGCTATAAAAGGTATACTCCAAGGTAACATCAAAACCACTTTAGGAAGAAACTGGTATTTTCTTCCAAAGAGGGATCTCTCAATAAAGATTTAACAAGACCAGATTTAAAATAACATTCACAGATTTATGTATTTGGCTGAAACAATCACATAACCATTGGGCATGGAGTCATATACAAATATAAAAATACCACAAAGACATATACATGATATTCATCAAAGGCAAGATAATCATATCATCACAGTCATTCAAATTGATTCAGGTGGAACAGAAGAGATGAAGAAACAACCCATTAATACAGAGCATCAAACAAGGATGAGTTCTATATCAACTTTAGCAGAGAAAATCATATAATATCTGAAATGATAACCAGAGCATGAACACATGAATTCTGATCATCTAACGTTGTTTTCCAGATAAGAGGAAGAAACAAAATGGAGTGTTACACAAGGGAAATACAATCACACAAGAAAGAGGCACAGACTGTAATATCAACGACGCATGAATCTCTGAAAAAAATCTCATGCATTCACTTTGTCATTCCAAAAACAGATATGTTCTCCAAAATTAATCACTACTCGATGGGTTCCAACCCCCATCTCTTAAAAAAGATGCATATTTATACATAAATTGATAGCTCTTCCAACAAGAAGATCAATAACATAATGATCGGCTTAATTTAGAGTTTGTAACTGAATTCCTAACCCCTAGGAAGTTTGTTACAACTCCAATCCTAACATATCATAGAGTACGAATCAACTTGACAACAAACTTTCGTCCATCAGCTCCACCACTTTGCTCCATCAGCTCCACGTCTTTGTCCCATCAGCTCCACATCTTTGCCCCATCAGCTCCACGTCTTTGCGCCATCAGCTCTTCAGTGCATGACACCTGTTCTTAAGGATGGAGAATATACTTTGTCTTGCCAAACCGCTCCACAACTTTCCACTGCTCTGAGCTTGGGGTGTCACACTCCATCATTTCCCGAATAGCTACCTCGAGCTCCATATATGCTTCATAGGACTTTCTTGGCAATCTGCTCCTGATGATGGCGAACTTTTGGAGAATCTCGAAATCCTCTGTGAGCATATCCACGATGGTCTTCCCTATCAGGTTTTTCTCCAACTCATTGAATTTGGTGTGATCCATGCAGCACTGAACAAGCAGGTTATGATAATGTTCCTGTGAGAACATGTGCCCTTCTCCATCCCAGAAAGAAGGCAACCCGTCCTCGAACAGTTCTTTAAATTCATGTTTAAAATTATTTACCTGCAGCAACAATCCTTCTGACTTATCATGGACCGTTTTGATTAAGTGATGCTTATGGATGATTTTCTTTGCCCACATCACTATTGACACTCTGTCCTTTATGCCCAATTCCTACAACTTCTGATATGACAGTGAATTTAGAAAATTTAATGTGTTCTGAGCCGTAACGAGGGGTCTTTTCTCCATATGTTCGTTTACCAGTTTTAGCCTCTGGTGGGCCATATTTATTCAAATCATCAATAAAATTTAAATAGTGCCTGAACTTGGTAATCTCTATACACAGGGTATCCCAAATGATGTGTTTTGCCCCCTGAAGAGGGCCTTTGCCAATGCATTTTTCTTTTAGCTCATTTAATTTCTTCTGTAATTGGTTTCTGTCCTGCAGTATTTGTTTCTTGCTTTCACTTACTCTAGCCAATTCAGCTTTCATCTTCTCATTTTCTGCTTTCAAATCTTTGATGGCTTCTTCCTTCAAACTCTCCTGGGACATTGGTACTAACAAATCATCAGTAGAGAAATCATCTAAAGGCTTATGGATATTTACAATAGACAAGTCCTCGCCGGTGGGAGTTTGGCTCATCAACTCTTCCATAATCTCCTTCTCTTCATTCTGATCTTTTTTCATCAAGGAGATTTGGGATAACAGTTCCTCCCTTTCGGCTTCCCACTTCTCTTTTTCCTCCTGTAGCTCTCCAGCTCTTCCTTTGTATTCCATCATCTCCTGATGGACTTTATCCTTTTCTTCTTGGAGGGCTAGCAACTCAGATGACTGAACATGTTCAGTGCCTGGGATCTTCAGTTTCTTCTTCAGGACCTGGAGCGCATTATCCTTTTCCTCTAACAACCTCTTGACTGCCTGTGTACTGTCTGAACTAGCAATGTCTGTCTGCAGCTTCTTAATCTGAACAACATTTGCTTTATTTTCTACTTTCTCATGTTTCAACTGGATTTCCAATTTTTCTATCAAGACTTGCAATTTATTTATCCTCACCATGGCTTGTAGTAAGTCTGAGTAGATGATATCGCTTGTCTGTTTGTGGAGTTGAATTTTGTCCGGAGTGCTGATTTTGTCTAACCGGATCTCTATTTCAGACATTTTCTTGTCACTTACCATAGCCATTCTTAAAGTATTCCTCTCAGCGTCTCTAGCAGAGACCAGAGAGGTTTTCGAACTGTACAAACTTCTAACCTTCGGGAGCAAATTTCTCGTTTCCTCCATAGACTGCTTCCTCTTCTCCATGTAACTGGTTTTTAGGTCTTCCTTCGACTTAAACATGTGGCACAATTCCAAACTGTCTACATCATCTTCTGGATTTTTAAAAGAGAATTGACTTACTTGCACCGCTTTCAGGGGAACTAGGGCACCTCTTTTGGAACCATCAGAAACCTCCTTATCTACAATTTCACCACTTTGAAGCAGCTTTGCCCTTTTATGCGGCCCTTCCTCGTCTACGTCCATACTTTCCGCTTCAGACAAACTCCTCTTGACTACCATACCAGCACCTTCTGTTATTTGGGTCGCTGTGACCGGTGTAGCATGTGTCTCTTCATCAGAATCTGACCTGTCAGTATATTGCGGCAAATTGGCCATTTCAGCTAGCCCCTCAATAGCCTGATGCTCAAATGGTTTATTCTTGTTTGCCTGCTTTCTCAATGAGATCACCTGGTGGGGGTCGTAGTTCACATTTACATCTTTTATGAAATCCATATTCTCCATCAACCTTTCTATAAATGCCAGGGTACCTTTACCTTTAAAAATGAAAGGGCCGAATTTAAATGGAAATTTAATATTCAAAGATTTTTTGAAAGCACCGAAGTGCTCTTCCTCAGACAACAATCTCTGCCTCATGAACTCCAGCACGAAAATCCTTGGGGTCAAGAAGGATGGTAGCCTATAAGGCTGACCAGTAAAGCCATATATTCTTAACAATGTGTAACCTCTGTACAGGAACCAGTCCCCCACCCGATCTTCGGGTGACGACTGCATTAGACATCTCATTTCGTCCAAGACACGGGGCTGGTCCTCATCAAACAACATCCTGTATATTTCGGACATGATCGAATTGGAAAATTCGACCATGTTGATTTGCTTGGGCAAATCAGAAGAACATAGAGCACTTAAGAATTTTAATTCAGTAACATTAGAACATAATAACATGTTAAGCAAGTATGTTTGAAACCTAAAGAACTGGACCTTGGGAAATTCAGTCAACTGGAGGTGGATCGCTTCGGCAAGATACTCATCTAAATTAAGCATGGGGACTGACTGGGACTCGGGACTTAAAGAATTTATTTTTAACAAGAAACCAAGGATAACATCACCTATATGACAATCGTCATCTAGACCTAACACTTGACAGACCAAAGATATTACCAGCTGCACCTCAGTTCTAAAAATGTGCAAGGGTTAAGGTAAGAAAAGGCCTTCAAGAGACTGACCTTCCTTCAGGATACTTGACAGGAATCGAGAGCGACTTTCACTTTCACAATTTTTTGAGAAACTCGGCAAGGACAGATTCATTTACAGACTCACGATTTACAGGGTAGCTTTCGGGCAGACTAAGGTTTTCTCTGACGACCGAAGCATCAATTTTACACAGTATTTTCGACGCGGACCGACTCACAATGATCCTCTGAGAGGGAGAATAGTTCACCGCGCACCATTCGGTAAACTCAGGGAAGTGGAGGGTTTGCTCAAGGGTGAAATGGTACAAAAAAGACTTGCATACATTCAGAACGTCATTCCCCTGTGAAAAATAAGACCACAATTTCTCTTTGCTGCCAGACACGCTTCCTGTGGACAGGAAGGGGTCGCAGACGCCCCTGTGTCTGTCTACTAAAAATTCCTCTTTGTCATCCCCGACCCGACTAGACACACGAACCTCGCTCCCTTGGTCCATTTCTTAATTTATAACGGTAATTGGATGAAGGAGTTACAGGATTAAAGTCCTACCTGGCTTACTGTGGAGGCGTGTGTTTGGAATGTGCCTGGTACTGACAAATGGAAGCTCCCAAATTGCCAGGTCCTTTTCACCGGGTCCCGAGTAAATAAAATAATCATTGGAGAGGTCAACCCTGCCTTTATAGGACCACCCAATTCGCCACGTGGACATCATTTATTTCCGCAACCACCACTTATCCCTAACTGTCGTGCGCTTCTATTTTCCGGTTTCATCCCAGACAGTAGATCTGATTTTTCTTTAATTCCTGGCCATTGGATCGTGCGCCACGTACCCCGCTCCGCCCGGTGCCTTGGTTATAAACGACGTGCCAGTCACCATCCCGGAATTATTTCCCACCGTCGATGAAATCTCCTTTTACCATGAGCCGTTGGATCGGGTGACACGTACCGAACTCCGCCAGGAGTCTGGGACTTATCCTCCATGCAAGTTTCAACCCCGGAATCGATCCCAACCGTTGATCATTCCGCCTTTAAGTTTCGACCGTTGGATCAAGCACCATGTAATGAATTCCGCTGGGCTCCTTTCTTTTATCCAACGTGCAGCTTTGATCCCTGGAATTGTTCTCGGCCGTTGATGTGATACCCCTTTAATTCTCCACCGTCAGATCATACGCCACATACCAAATTCCGCTGGGCACATCGGAATTATCCACCGTGCAAGTTCGCCCTCCGAAAATTATAACAGCCGTTGATCTGATTTACTTTGATTTTCGGCCGTCAGATCGATCACCGGGTAACTCATTCCGCTGGGCGCTGTAGGTTTATCGGTCGAGCAGGTTCTGGTTCCGGGATCATTATCGACCGTAGATGTGATCCGACTGCGCCTCTCCGCCATTGGATCTAGTAGCCTGTACCTGATTCCGCCGGATTGTGTCATTTTAACCGCTATGCAAGTTTACGAAGCGGATTGGATATGGACCGTTGATCCGCCGGGACCAACCTGACGATCATTGATCTGTGTGCCTGATAAGCGCCCGGTCAAACTTTTATCTTCCTTGCATCTCCGAGGAGCATAGAGAATACCAGCCGTCGATTTTCTTCCTCCCTCCATCGCGGCCTAGGATCTTCGCTGACTTGATCGCATTTTGCCTATAGCTCCATTTTTACGATATATCCTTTGACCCAAGTATCCAAACAACCATTTTTCTTTCTCCACCATGGTTTCTTATCCTAGCTGATAAATAAAGGTGTTAACATATACAATCAGGTATATTATACTGCAAGTGAATATATACTCATTACACTTTTGTTTGTATGTTTATAGGTGGAACATGAAGAGGTGCAATGTCAAACTTAAGCAAATAAAAAAACATCCCAAATAACCCAAGCACAATATACCATGCAAGTCATGAAGATATGAGGCATTCATGTAGATCAAGCAATGGAAATAATTCAAGTGATGAATGATGATCATTGAAATTGAAATTTACAAGTTGTATATTTTGTAATGTTTGTATGTAAAATTTAGACACGTTTAAATGTGGAAATATTGTCCCAATTAGATGACAACATGTAACCAATAATTGTTTAAATATTTTATTGACATTTTGAATATCTTGGAACTTTATGTTGTTCCATTTTGTAGAACAAAGGATATCATATTTGTACATAATAAAACAAATTTCTTAATCTATTGCAATATCTAGTGTCATAAAATGTTATTTTTTCCAAGAAAAAAAAGTATTTTTTATTCGAGTTAAAGTAAAAATACTGTCATTAGGTACTCATGGCACATTCAAAATAAGGAGAGCTACAAATTTCTCTCAGCATAAACAACATGTATACATAATTTCATCAAAGGTATCTAAGTAGGCCTATTGATTTTCCAAACAAACAAGTAACCTCCCCCGCAACCCCCCCCCCCCAAAAAAAAAGTATTTGAGGAGACTTAGGACTGACATATTACATTACATTCATTTTCAGTAAAGTGTTTTTTAGAAATACCATAGATTTAATAGCTTGGAGACAACTGGAAAGCCCTCCTGAAAATATTCCAAAATTCCTTATTCTGTTGGCAAGACTAGCCCTTCCTTTGATAGAAGATTTTTTCTTTTTGATCTCTTTGTAAACATGGTTTTATTATATCATTTACAACCAATTTGATATTTTCTTCAGATGCATCAAAATGGAGAGTTTTTATGAACCTGCATAATGTCCTTCATCTAGTTACTGACTAAACAAGAATCCCCCATAACATGTAGGAGAATAATAACTCGATCCAAAGTGCATTTGAGCAAATAAAATAAATCCTTAAACTACCCCATATTATTGGTCCCTATACCCAAATTTTCTTTTTCTTGTGTATACCTAGTTTCAAAAATAAAGAGAATAAATTTGAAGCCATAGTTTGATTTAGTGCCTTCATAGGCACTATTAAATAAAACCCAATCAAAGGATTTATCCACCTATAATTTGTTGATGTATTTGTAACTTCATAAGATACTCTGATGTATATTATCATTGTATGTTGTTGTACCCCCATTGGGTAAGTGTTTACCCCCTTTAGGGATGTCTTAATTATGTCTATACCTTGAGGTACAACCTTTGTTGTAAGTCGGGGAAATAGTCCCCAGTGTAACATCATGTAATGTGTATTTGGAGTCTCTCTGGGAGAACTCGTCCCTATTATGGAAGAGAAGTAGGCCCCAGTCTTATGTTTGGTCAGTCACTTAAAAGGTATAAATAGGGAGGTGCTCTCCCTCATTTATACACACCTCACACTCTCAAGTTCACATGAGAGAGAGAGACAAAGTGAGGAGAGACAGATTGTTGTTGAATACTTGTTATTACTACTTTTGATCATCTTAGTATTCTAAGAAAGTTTGCGAGGTTTTCTCATTTCTGGTTTCCTTGATGAAAATATTTGTGTCTTGTGTATCTCTTATATCTTATGCATCTAGCTATACTTGTTATTCTTTCAAACAAAGATCCTAATCAAGCTAATAAGATATAGAAAAACTAACATGGTATCAGAGCCTCTCTAAAAGAAGGCACTGTGCAGCTGCATAAACTAGGGCTTCCTAGTTCAAGGTGTTCTCTCCACAGATCATCAAGAAAAGAGGGCTAGGATAACTCACCTCAGTAGGGTGCATATTTTGGTGGAAGCAATTTTAGAATTGAAGAAGTTTCATTTTTGACCCTGTCATTGGTGCCAGGAGGAACTAGAGCATCAAGTTTTGGAGGCTTCACACCTCATTTTTCAGAAAGTGGCCTTGCTAAGAAACTTGCCTCAAGGAGCCACATCTTTCTATCCAAACAAAATTCCAAACTCTAAGTTTGGAAAATTAGGGTTTCTATGACAAACCATAGGTTAGCCAGCTCCAAAACTAGGTTGGACACCTCAAATCGGTAAGATCTAAATCTTTTATTTTTCCATTAGAGGTTCTCATTTGAAAATGTGACTCATTATACTCAGCTTGAGGAAAATATTGGAGGTGATGATAACTTCTGAGCGTGGAAGTACAAAATATCCCTGATCCTTGAAGAGAATGATTTGGATCAGTACATCAATGGAGAAGTTCCATAACTAGAGGGAGATGAGGCTAAGGATGCTCATAAGAGAAGCATGGCTAAGGCTAAGAGAATCATTGCAGATTCTATTAAGGATCACCTCATCCCCCATGTGTCTTCATTCAAGACACTAAAAGAAGTGTATGATGCTTTGACAAATATGTTCGAAGGAAAGACCATCAACCAAAAGATGAATTTGAGGAACCAATTAAAGAATGTGAAAATATAGAATTCCGAGACTATACAGTCTTACTTCACAATGGTTGCTCAAATCAAATAACAAATTGAAGCGGTTGAATAAAATGTTGAAGAAGGAGAAATTGTAATGAATACCTTGAATGGTTTCCCTATATCATGGGACTCATTCATTCAAGGAATTTGTGCTAGAAGGAAGCCGATCTCTTTCAACAGACTTTGAGAAGAAAGTGCACAAGAAGAAGCTAGACTTGTGACAAGAGAAGAAAAGATGGGATAAATTGATGATCAAGCTCTCATAGTTCACACCAGGAATAAATTCAAGAAGAAGGAGAAGAAGGAGAAATTTCATCACAACAAGAAGAAGGACAAGGAAAAAAAGAATACCAAAAGAGATACTTCAAATCTTCGATGCTATACTTGTGATGAAAAGTGACACTTTGCAAGAGATTGTACCATCAGGAAAAGGAGACACCATGCTCATGTTTTCGAAGATGATGAACTGACAAAAAAAAAGATTCAGATGGGAGAAGGATGATTCATATGAAGATTATGTACTAATATCATCACTTACTAGCACTATCTCACATAGAAGCAATGATTGCCTTGTGGATAGTGGAGCTTCTAAACATATGACGGGATAGAAGGAATCATTCATTAATATGTCTGAACATTACTTACCTCAGAAGGTGAAACTTGGGGATGACTATCAATACCCCATAAAAGGGAGTGGAGAAGCTTCATATAAGTTTGACTCTGGGAAATATTTAAAGGTGAAGGATGTGCTATATGTTCCAGGATTGAAGAAGAATCTTCTCTCCATTTCTACACTAGATGCAAAAGGGAATAGTGTTGCTTTTATTGATGGCCAATTTCTGATGTGGCCCAAAGGAAATACAATAGAGGATGCAATAGTGATTGGAGAAGAAGACGAAGCCTTGTACAAGTTGAAGGGATAGCTTGAACAAGCACGGGTTCATGAGTCGATTGAACCAAGTGAACAATGTCACAGAAGGATTGCACATGTGCACTACAGGGCACTACCGATGGCAAGAAAAGCAGTCTCAGGATTTCCAGAGATCCATGAAAAGCATGAATGAATTTGCAAAGGATGTGCACAAGGAAAGAATACAAAGAAGACATTTCCCAGTAGTGAGAGAAAGGATCAAGGAATACTAGAGATAATACACTCGGATGTATGTGGTGTTAACACATCTATTTAGCAGGAGGATGAAAAGACCATAAGGAAGGAGAAACAATAGTGGCTTGTCAAACTTTGGTTAAGTGGTATGATATAAGAGTACGATGAGCAATGAAAAACGATGAAGTGTCAAAAGATCTAATGGCGCGGAGTGAAGAGCCGGAGATCAATGGTCTACACTATGTCCGCTGTCCAAAGGTGCAAGGAAGATAAATTATATCTGGGCGTTTAATAGGATACACAGATCAATGGCTGTTGATTCGGCTTGAAGAGATCCACAACCCGTATAGGTTCCGCTTTATGAACATGCGCTATGGTTAAAAAAATGGAGCCTAGCGGAATTAGATACATGCCATCCAATCTGACGGCTGACAGATCATGGTCGATCGCATCTACGGCTATGGATGATTCCGGAGCATAAAGTTGCACAGGGGATAATTTTGGGAAGCCCAGCGGAATTGGATACGTGTTATCTAATCCGACGGTGGGAAAATACAGGTATATCACATCAACGGCTGAAGATAATTCCGGAGCTCAGACTTGCACGGTAGATAAGACCCAAGCGCTTTGAGGAATCGGGTACGTGTATTTTAATCTGACGACGGGAAATAAGAGTTGATTTCATCGACGGTTGGAGATGACTCCAGAATAGAGACTTGCACGAAGGTATGACCAGATACCCTGGGCGGAATTAATTATGTGGCGCTTAATCTGACGGTTAAAAATCAAAGGCAAAGTGGATCAATGGTTACAAATGAGTCCGGAGTGTGGAAACGCACATCAGATAAAGGTAGAAAGTGGTCGCGGAATATAAACCGCTATCCACGCGTCAAATTGTGGCATACTCCGGAGGCTAAAGTGGTTTCGTGCAAACCGCCGAGGGAGCGCTCCGTAGTGGGGCCTTATAAAAGGAAGGTTGACTTGTTCCATGGGTATTTTGTTGATTCACTTCGGCGGGGGAAAAGGACGTGTAGTTTCGTCAACTTTTGATTGTCACTTTCGAGCACACCAAGCACACGCCTCTACAGTTAAACAGGTAAAGCTTGAACCCTGTAGTTCGTTCGTCTGAATTGCCATTGTGATTCAAATTATGGACAAGGAGGGGGAATTACAGAGTAGTCATGTTATAGATGATAGAGAGGAGTATTTGGTTGACAGAGACAGGGGCGTATGTGACCCCTTCCTATCTGTAGGAAGCGTGTCTGCTTGTAAAGAAAGATTATGGTATTACCACTCACAGGGAAATGATAGATTGAATGTATGTAAATCCTTTCTGTATTACTTCGCCCTCGAACAAACCCTCCATTTCCCGGAATTTGCATAATGGTGTGCTGTTAACTACTCCCCCTCTCAGAGAATTATCATGAGTCAATCCACATCCCAAATACTTTGTAAAGTCAATGCTACAGTCATTCGAGAAAACCTTAATTTACTTGATAGTTACCCCGATAGCCGTGAGTCAGTGAATGAGTCGGTCCTTGTTGAATTTTACAAGAAGTACGAAACTGAAGTCTGATGCCAATTCCTATCTAGTGTTCTGAAAGATGGTCAATCTTTAGATGGTTTTTTCTTACCTTACCCTGTGCATATTTTTAAAAATGAAGTCCAATTGGTAGTATCTCTAGTCTGTCAAATATTAGGTCTGGATGATGACTGTCACGTGGGCGAAGTCGTCCTTGGTTTTTTGTTGAGAATAAGTTCCTTAGGCTCTGAATCTCAGTCAATTCCAGTGTTTAGTCTAGATGAATACCTGGCTGAATCAATTCATCTTTAGCTAAGTGAGTTTCCAAAGGTTCGATTCTTTAGATTTTAGACCTACTTGTTCAACATGCTGTTGTGTTCCAATGTCACTGAGCTGCAGTTTTTGAATACTATCTGTTCTTCTGATTTGCCCAAGCAAATCAGCATGTTCGAATATACCAATTCGGTTATGTCGGAAGTGTATAAAATGTTGTTTGATGAAGAATTGCCTCATGTTTTGGACGAGATGAAATGTTTGATGCAGCCTTCACCCGAAGACTGAATTGGAGATTGATTCCTGCATAGAGAATCCACTGTGTTAAGAATATATGGTTTTACAGGGAAGCCTTATAAGTTACCTATCTTCTTAACCTTAAGGATTTTTGCTTTGGAATTCATGAGACAAAGGCTACAGTCTGAAGAAGAGCACTTTGGAGCTTTCAAAAAGTCTTCAAATATTAAATTCCCCCTGAAGGTCGGTTCTTTCATTTTCAAAAGTAAAGGTGATTTAGTATTCATAGAGAAATTGCTGGAGAGTATGGATTTCCAAAAGGAGCCCAAGATAAACTACGATCCCCACCATGTAATCTCATTGAGGAAGCAGGCTAACAAGAATAAACCGTTTGATCACCAGCCTATTGAGGGATTGGCTGAAACAACAAATTGGTTGCAGTTTACTGAGATATCAAAGTCTGATGAAGATGCCCATACTGTACCTGTCACAGCATCCCAAACATCAGAGGATACTAGTATTGTGATTAAGAGAAGTCTATCTGAAATCGAAAGTATGGAAATTAACCAAGATGGATCGCATAAAAAGGCAAAGTTGTTTCAAGGTGGTGAAATTGTAAATGAAGAAATTTCTAATGGTTTCAAAAAGGTTGCTCTAGTTCCAATGAAGGTTGTGCAAGTAAATCAGTTCTCTTTTAATGTAGACGGTTCAGAATCAAGCCCGGTCTTTAGGTCAAAAGAAGAGTTCAAAGCTAGTTACATGGAGAAAAGAAAACAGTCTCTTGAGGAGACAAGAATTTTGCTGCCACGAGTGAGAAGTCTACACAGTCCAAAAACTTCTCTGGTTTCTACTAGAGATGCCGAAAGAAATACATTCAAGTTAGCCATGGTAAATGACAAAAGGATGTCAGAGATGGAGATCCGGTTGGATAAGATCAGTATACCCGATAAGATACAACTTCATAAACAAACTAGTGATATCATTTATGCATATTTGTTACAAGCTATGGTAAAGATAAATAAATTACAAATTTTGACAGATAAGTTAGAAATTCAACTAAAACATGAAAAAATTGAAAATAAGGCAAATGCCATCCAAATCAAGAATCTTCAAACAGATATTGTCAGTTCAGATAACACCCAGGCAGTCAGGAGGATGCTAGAAGAAAAAGACAACGCTCTCCAAGTGTTGAAGAAAAAATTGAAAATCCCATGTTCTGAACATGTTCAGTCCTCTGAGTTATTGGCTTTGCAAGAAGAAAAAGACAAGATCCATCAAGAGATGATGGAGTATAAAGGGAGAGCTGTTGAGTTGCAGGAAGAAAGGGACAAGTGGTGAACTGTTATCTCAAATTTCCTTGATGAAAAAGGATCAAATTGATGAAAAGGAAATTATGGAGGAGTTAATGAGTTAGACTCCCACAGGTGAAGACTTGTCCATTGTGAATATCGAGAAGCCGTTGGACGATTTTTCTGCGGATGATCTGCTGGTTCCTATGTCCCAGGTTAGTTTAAAAGATGAAAAAATCAAAGAAATAAAGACAGAGAATGCAAAGATCAAATCTGAACTGGCCAAAATGAATGAAAATAAAAACAAAATACTACAAGATAGAAACCAGTTGCAGAAGAAGTTCAATGAATTGAAGGAGAAAAGCATTGGTAAAGGTCCCCTGCAAGGAGCAACACACATTATTTGGGACACATTGTCTATTGAAATTACCACATTCAGGCATTATCTGAATTTCATTGATGATCAGAATATTTTGATCAATTTGGCCCACCAAAGATTAAAGCTAGTGAATGAACACATGGGAAAAAGACCTCTCACCACAGCTCAAAATGCGCTGAACTTTTTAAACTCATTGACTTATCAAAAATTACATGATTTAGGGATAAAAGACAGGATATCCATAGTGCCTTGGGCTAAGAAATTTATTCACAAACATCATTTAATGAAGACGGTCCAGGACAGAACAGATGAAATGGTTACACATGTCAATAACTTCAAGCAGGAATTCAAGGAGCTTTTTGAGGATGGCCTACCTTTCTTTTTGGACGAGGAGGGACGGATGTTCTCTCAGGAGCATTATCATAGCTTGCTAGTTCAGAATCGCATGGAACACTCTAAATTCGATGATTTGGAAAAGAGCCTAACAGGAAAAACTATTGTGGATAAGTTAACAGAGAATTTCGAAATTCTACAGAAGTTCGCAATTATCAGAAGCAGATTGCCCAAGATGTCCTATGAAGCGTACATGGAGCTTGAAGTATCAATCCGAGAGATGATGGAGTGTGACACCCCAAGCGCAGAACAGTGGAAAGCTGTGGAGAGATTCAGGAAGACCAAAAACATCTTGCATGCATAGAGACAGGTGTTATACAACAAGGAGCTGACTGGATGAAGACATGGAGCTGACTGGATGAAGACGTTTTACCAAGCTGATTTTTTACTTTATGATCTGTTAGGGTTGGAGCAGTAATTTATTCCTAGAAGTTAGGGATTTAGTTACAAGACTCTAAATTAAGCCGCTCATTCAGTTGTAAATATTCTTGGAAGATCTATTATTTTTGTATATATTTGCATCTTTTTTATGAGATGGGGGTTGGAACCCATCGGTTGTGGAATGAATTTGGAGAACATATCTATTTTTGAATAACGAAGTGAATGCATGAAGGTTTATCAGAGATTCCTGTATCATTGATATTACAGTCTGTGCTTCTTTCTTTATGTGATTGTATTTTCCCAGTGTAACACTTCATTTTGTTTCTTCTTCATATCTGAAATACAGCGTTGGGTGATTAGAATTCATATGTTTATGCTCTAGTCATCATTTCAGATATTTTATACATTTTCTGCTAAAGTTGACATAGAATTCATCTTTGATGCTCTGTGTTAATGGACTGTTTCCTCGCCTCTTCTGTTTCATCTGGATTAAATTGAACGATTGTGATGATGTGATTATCCCGCCTTTGATAAATCTCGTGTATATGTCTTTGTGATATCTTTATATGTATGTGACTCCATGCCCAATGGTTATGTGATTGTTTCAGCCATACATACAAATCTTTAAATATTGTTTTATATCTGGTCCTGTTAAATCTTTATTGAGAGATCCCTCTCTGGAAGAAAATACCAGTTTCTTTCTAAAGTGGTTTTTGCTGTTACCTTGGAGTTTACCTTTTACAACCTGGGTACATTCTGAGTGCTAACATGTGGAACCATGTCCTCTAGTTCATTAAGTGGGTATGTGTATTATGTTTCCTTTATAGATGATTTCTCACATAAGACTTTGATATATTTATTGAAAGGGAAAATTGAAGTTTCCAGTAAGTTCAAGGAATATAAAGCCTTGGTCGAGAACCAAACAGATAGGAAGATCAAGACTCTACAGTTAGATAATGGCAGAGAGTTCACTTCGGAAGAATTCAAGGAACTCTGCAGAGAGTATGGGATTAAGAGGGAGTTGAACACTCCATACAATCCTTAGCAGAATGGGGTTGCAGAATGAAATAACCAAACCATCATGGAGGCAGAAAAATTTATGCTGCATGATCAGGATCTTCCTATACACCTTTGGGTGGAGGTAACAAGAACAACTATGTATGTATAGAACCATACTCCTCATTGAGTACTTGACAATAGGATTCTTGAATAATTTTTCTCAAGAGAGAAACCATAAGTGATCCATCTGAGAATATTCGGTTGCCTAGTGTGCATACATATCCCAAAGGAGAAAAGGACCAAGCTCGATCCTTCTGGGAGGAAGGGTATATTTGTAGGATACAGTGATACATCAAAGGCCTACCGAATATACTTCCAAAGATTCAAGAAGATCGACATTAGTAGAGATGTAACCTTTGATAAAGACTTGGCATACTTCAAATCCAGGAGGAAACCCATTCATGAGTTCAAGGAACCTAAAGAGATGAGAGGCCGCGATATGGAAATTGAAGAAGAAATTCTAGAGAACCATGAATATCATGAAATGACAGAACCACAAGAGCTAGTAGAGACATTCCTTGAGAAGGACTCCCACAAGAGGAAACTAGCATGAGAATGATAGATCATACGAGAAGCTAAAAGGTATGGTGCTCCAGAGGGAATACATAGAGAGAGAAAAAGGGAAAATCCCTACAATATCTATGTGGCTCTATTGCGTGACTTCATTGACATAGAACATTCCACCTATGAAGAGTCTACAGAAAAGAAAGAATGGAAGGATGCAATTATCGAGGAATATCAGTCGATCATGAAGAATGATGTCTTAGAGATTGTTTCGAGACTGGAAAATAAGTCTGTCTTGACTTTGAAGTGGATCTACAAGATCAAGCATGTTGTAGATGGAAACATTGAGAAATATAAGGCGATATTCATAGCACACGGATTCTCACAGAAAGAAGGCATAGAATACGAAGAGACATTTGCACCCGTGGAAAGGTACACTTCCATTAGGACCATACTTTCTTTGGCAGAAGTTATGAAATGGAAAATACACCAGATGGATGTCAAGACAGCTTTTGCGAATGGTGTAGTCGAGGAGGAAGTGTATGTGGAACAACCACTAGGATTCGAGACACATGATAGGAAGACCCATGTGTGTAAATTGAAGGAGGCCTTGTATGGATTCAAACAAGCACCGAGGACATGGTACGACAGGATGGATAGATTCCTGATGAGCTTGGGATTTACCAAGAGTAAAGAAGCTTCCAAACTCTACTTCAAGCTGGAATACAGAATACCAGTGATACTACTGCTATATTTCGATGACTTGTTTCTAACAGGTGAAGAGGAACTCATTAAAGATGCAAAGAGGAAACTTGATACAGAGTTCGAGATGAAATACCTAGGTATGATGCACTACTTCTTAGGCATGGAGGTGTGGTAGAGTGCAGATAGGATCTTCCTTGGTCAAGGAAAATATGCAGTGGAGATTCTAAAGAGATTCAGAATGATGGACTGCAAGGAAATTACCACACCTATGGCATATAAATTGAAGCTTTTGGGTGATGCTTCATCTAAGATAATTGATGCCATAATGTATAGTCATGTGATTGGATCATTAATGTATCTAATGAATACAATACTAGACATATGATTTGCGGTGAACACCCTGATCCAGTTCCTGACGGATCTGAGACATGTTCACCTAATAGATGTAAAGCATATACTAAGGTACCTAAAAGTTATATTGGATTATGGGCTCAAATATTATGCAAATCAGAAAATTAACCTACACGGTTATGTTGATTCAAATTGGGCAGGTAGCACCACTAACAAGAAGAGAACCTCAATTTGATGCTTTAGTTTGGGATCTAGCATGATCTCCTGGTTCAACATGAAGAAATCATGTGTGGCGCTGAGTGCAACTGAGGCAAAGTATGTTTCTGCTTGCTTGGCTAGTTACAAGGAAGTGTGGCTTCAAAAATATATTGTATGACTCGTTTGATTTCTAGTTGGATGTGACTTGTATATTCTGTGAGAATCATAGTTGCGTGAAGTTGTCGGAAAATCCTGTGTTCCATGACAAGTCGAAGCACATCGAGATCAAGTTCCACTATATTAGGGATATGGTGTAGAGAATAGCAGAGAAGATCCAGTACATGGCAATGGACGAGAATATAGTCGATGTGTTGACCAATCCTCTTGCGAGAGTGAAGCTCAAGTACTTCAAAGAAAGAATTGGTGTCATCCAGATCGATATCCCTTGAAAGAGGGAGTGATGTGTTCTAGCATAGCTAGAGAGACAGGTTGTCTGAGCATAAAATATTGGCGAAGCTCGTAGATTTCTTAGAAATAATCAACCATGTAGGTTGTCCTTGGATGTAATCAGTCCTAACGAAGCTCACAGGTTGTCCCTGGATGTAATCAATCCTGATATGTTACAGAAATATAATATCTCACATGGGAAATGAGATAGGTTGTCCGAGCGGAAAAAATCGTGGTGCAGCATGATGCTCAGACATAATCAGACCCATAGGTTTTCCTCAGATGTAATCAGTCCTGGAAAAGCTCGAATGTTATCCTTGGATGTAATCAGTCTTGAGACGGGTTATCCGAATGTAAAAATGAGACTTGGCATGGTACATAGGTTATTCGGATGTAATCAGTCTTGTGGGTTGTTTGAGTGTAAAAATGAGACCTAGAGTGGTATGCAGGTTACTCGGATGTCATATGGCCTGAAGGTTATCTGAATGGAAAAGATACTAGATGCAGGTGTTTCAGATGTAATTCCTTGAGGTTGACCTAAAACGTAAAAGGTCCTGATGCAACAGGTTTTTTGGTCGTAATCAATCCTTACATATATATCCATATATGTGTGTTCCCATGTTGGGATGATAATATCACAAAGCATGAGAGGTGCACCTAGGCGGTTCTCTGATAGAACACAGGTCAACTGTGGATGCTTTATATGTTTTGTTTTGTTTTGTGTAGGACAAAATAGATGATCTAGATACAACGAGAAGAAGGTAGAAGATGTAGGTTATTGTTGTCGCATTGTAAAGAAGGTCTTGGACAGTTCCTACGTGATGGCTTGCTTGAGATCTGATGAAGACTTGGCAGAGGACTATGCCTACATCCAACATGAAAAAGGGTTGGATCTATAGAAACTTCTGATGACAAATAATATGGTACGATGATTAAATAATAAGATGATTATGGAAGCATCTATGCTGATAACTATATGAATATGTGATGATGACTACACGATGAAGACTTGATTAGATGTGTTGATGACTATGAAGAGAGAGAATTCCTTCATAGTTGAGAGAGAGTGTTGATGTATTTGTAACTTCAGAAGATATTCTGATGTATATTATCATTGTATGTTGTTGTACCCCCATTGGGGATGTGTATACCCCCTTACAGGATGTCTTAATTGTGTCTAAACCTTGAGGTACAACCTCCATTGTAAGTCGTGGCAATAGTCCCCAGTGTAACATCATGTAATGTGTATTTGGAGTCTCTCTGGGAGAATTTAGCTCTATTAGGGAAGACAAGTGGGCCCCAGTATTATTTTTGGTCAGTCATTGAAAATGTATAAATAGGGAGGCACTCTCCCTCATTTATACATAACTCACACTCTCAAGTTCGCATGAGAGAGAGTTAGAGACAAAAGGAGGAGAGATAGATAGTTGTTGAATACTTCGTATTACCGCTTTTGATCATCTTACTATTCTGAGGAAGTTTGTGGGGTTTTCTCCTTTATGGTTTCCTCGGTGAAAATATTTGTGTATTGTGTATCTCTTATATCTTATGCATCTAGATGTACTTGTTATTATTTCAGACAAAAATCTTAATCAAGATAGTAAGATATAGAAAAACTAACATAATTCACCTACTATTTTTTTACTCTTACCATTAGGAATTGTATTGAAATCCAAAATCATATCATTCATTTGCATAACTACCTGAAAAGTGGGGATAATTTTCTCCTCAAACAACACATAGTTCCTTGCTAGATAAATTTCCCATAAAACAACTAGTGGATCAATACGATTTGCATACCCCATCCTAGTATAATATTTACCCCTTGCTCCATTCAATGTCCAAATCATTTTATCACAATCATTATTTGACCTTATACGACCCCTTCTTATTTCAGTAATATAGATTTTTTAGGATGGGATCATATCCTCCCCTAAGCCATTCCCATGAGTATGCAACCAACTCTGATCCCATAGAGTGATCCCCAAAATGTTATTAAATAATTTAAGGGTACATCTACCTATATATTGTAGGTGTTAGATAATATTTTTTTTAAGGAATATGTTTATACTATATCCTATCACAACCTCAACCCCAAACCTCACCTGCAATCTGTCTCCTACCTTTCAATCCAAATAGTTTCCTATGACTAGGAATGCAAGTGTCATATCCTTCCACTGATTGGAGACATTGTGTATGCGTTTCCTTCCCATCATTAACCATTCCATCATAGAGCAAAGATAAATGCAATTATGTATAAGTACCATTTTCCATAATTTTTCTTTAGTAATTACATTCCATAAGGATTTTGCTGCAAGGGATTTACCAAATAGATGGATGTTATTCAACCCCCAACCCCCCAACACCTTAGGGATTTCTACTATCTTCCATTTCAATAGATGGATCCCTTTATATTCACAACTCCCTTTCTATAGAAAATTAAAACAATATTTCCTAATTTTTTCTAGGATTCCTTTAGGAATGTGAGCAAGGGTATGCCAATAAACTATAATTTCCTCCAACACAACCTTAGTCAATATGAATATACTTCCTTGAGACAACCATCTATCACACCATAAAGAAATTTGTTTTACTATCTTTTCCAACAACCAATACCAATCTAATTTACCATAGATGTTAGGTTTGAGAGTAAACCCCATATACATAACCCCTTTAGACATGTCCTATTGTTGAATAGAAAGAGCCTTTCCAAATATCGAATAAAAAATTCATTAATCCCAACAAAATACACAACATATTTAGTTTCATTTATTTCCATCCATGTTGCTTGTTTATATATTAGGGTTATTTTTTATTGTCTTTAATGTGTATTAAAGACAATAAAAAATAACCCTAATATATTACTAAAGACATCTATGCATAGTCTTGTGTGAACAAAGAAAGACTATTGGAGTCACATTTTGAGTCCATCTGATAATCAACCCACTTGAGAAACCTTCAAAACCAATATTAAGAAAGTCCCATCTAGCCCATGACTTATTTAACTCTAAAGTAATATGTTCATGCTTCCCCATATATTCTTGAATAAAAACTACAATGCCAGGCCTATCTAGGTCAACCAAGCATTTAAGGACCAATTGTTTGGCCTACTCTTCCCACCCTCTAATATTTATAGATGTAATTTTCATTGGGAAAGTTTGTTGGGGGTAAAATTGCTTTGTGGGAACCTGTACTCCCTCTCTATTTACCTTTATTAACTTATGCAATTTCTCTTTCCTTATGGATCCTTAAGTCCTCTTGTAAATCCTACTTTATACCCCATGAGACTAAGGTATATGGGAGAAGAGTACCCTTTTTGGGTTGAATTAGATAATGACTTCCTTCCCTCATTTGAGAAACATTGGGATCCTTTCTATTTACTTTCAAAGAGGACACTTCAGTGACTTATGATAGAGTAAAATCACTAGATTAGGAACCATATGAACAACCATTTGCATCCTCCTCGACATACACTTAGAGTCCAAAATAGGTTAAATTTGTCCCCTAAACCGAGTCTACTTTTCATGTACAAGAAATACATAACCCACCTCTACTTTGTTTTGTACAATGGAAATGCCCTCAAGATAAGTAAAATAGATTGACTTACTTGGAGGTGGAAATCCCTCAAATCTAAAGAAGGCATGCATCTAGCTTGTGGACCAAATATGAGCAATTCAAACCCATCCCTAAATCGTTCTTAAATTCTTAAACAAATCATCTAAAATGGATATCATGCACAAACTAAAATTAAAGGGATGGATACATCAACTACCCTTACATTGAAATGATCTGCTACCATTTTCTTCATTGAAACATCCTCTTGAAACCAATATGTAATTATTTCTTTAGGTCTCCTTACCTTGTCACCCATCCCTTGAGAGGAAACCAAAGAGACACTTTTATCAGTATAGACAACCTCCATAGTTACCTTTTTCTCCTTACCTTTTCAATTATTGGTTTGTCACAGTTTTTATAAACATGGCCATAAATGTGGCATCATCAACAACAAAAGTTGATGTTAAAATAATCCATACTCAAGAGTACCTATTCCCTTTAGTGTCCAACTCTACAGAGTCAAACAAACCTCTGTTAACGTCAACCTTGACTAAAACTCTTGACACTTAGTGAAAACTACTCAATTTGCAGTTGTCATAAACCAATATAGCCTTACATACTACATCCCCAATGGCCTAGGACACCTGCTCAATCCATAGCTCCATTGGTAAGCTAGGTAACTTCACCCAGATTGGGTTTTTTTTCACGAATTCCTCCTTGGCATGAAATAAGGGTTTCCATGGTTTCATGGATAATAATTTGCTATTCATAAACAAGGATCATTTCAGAATCAACAAATCTTCATCCTCTATTCGGAAATATAAAACCTATCCAACCACAAGCTGAAATCTAAAAGGTCAGGGGATATTCAAGTAAAGGCCACCAATTATGTTGTAACCAAATATTTAATTTCTCCATCTCTACCCTCCTCCAGAGGAATTTCCTAACAAATGTGTGATCATTGAAATCAAGAACTTGATCCACTCTCAGATCATATCCCACTACCAATGTCGCCGCTCCACCATGAATTTTAACTAGTCTATGTCTCTTCTTATTTTTCGCCTCCACACATCAAGAGTAACTTACATATTGTATATGTTGTAGGTCTAAATGAATTCCCACAAAACTAGAGCTACCTACATCTATTGCAAAACCATCTACCCGTAGGATTTATTTAAAGAAAAACCTAATCAAAGAAAGGATTGAGAGACTATACCAAAAATCTAGGAGAAACATACCTCAATATGGTCCTCAAGTCTGTGTCTATAGAGATTTTCTGAAGGTCATCCATATCCTCTTTTACTCCCAAATCTAGGGAAGGTACATAAGTTAGATCACCTTGATAGATAAGGGTCTAAGTCAATCTTATCCGGGAAAGGAAGAACATGGCTCACTTCATTGGTTTTACCATTCAACAGTTGAGATACATCCTTCCTTGCAAACTTTAATACCTCATTATAGACCTTCGTACTCTCCCAAATCTCAAACAAGCTCACTTGAGACTAGAAGATCGAGTTATTTTCCAAATCCTCCTCCTCACCATAGTCCACCTACTCCTCTTAATTGTCCATGGCAGTACATGATGTCAGATGTTGGAGATATGCTTGTGTTGTATTTTTAAGTCTATAGAAACCCTAATCCTAACCCCATCATCTAGCTTCGATAAACCCTTAACCGTGAATTCTTTACCAAAATTATGATCATCATCAATATTGTATGATATGTGTTATTAATAGGGTTTGATTTCCTTTCATTTGCATATATCCATTTTTCTTGTGTAAGTTTATGGATGTATGAATTGGAATGAACAACTAATGAACCATGTTGCATGATAGAGAAACTAGAGCCAATTACACATGGTTTGGCTCCCTAGTGTTTTTCACATTATATGCATTTTATAATGTGTCATAAATTGATACATTGTTGATTAAATATGTGGATGATTTACATCGTTACAATGAATACATGTGTAATCAGTTGATATATTTGTTTAAATGATACAATACATTAAGGCAATGATTATATAAAAAAGTAGTAAACAATATATATAAATCAATGTTTATATAAAAATATATATTTATTTTTTATGATTAATTTACATTTTGTATAAAAATAAAAAGACACTTAAACACCGACAACATGGAGAAAATCAACACTACAACATATCGTTGTATTGTATTCATTTGAACTAAATAATGTGGTCTATACATATTTACATATTTATGTGGTTTATACATAATTATGCATCAATGTGATAAAATTGTATTAAAATCACCAATGTTTTTTATGACAACAAACACACTACTTACTTCAATGATATCATTATCATTGTCATTATTGTTGTCATTACCATTACAAGAACTTATGATGAATAATTCAATATACCCTCTAGTGTTTTACTTATTAAATATGTATTGGTGTGCAATATATATAATAACGCATCGATACATATCTTAATTGTGGCACACAGGTGCTTTTAATATCTAAAACACACACCAAGGTATCTAAATATGTAGATGCTTATTATTATGTCCCCGCCCGAGGGGATATATATGAATCGCTCAAGGCGATTATTTGAAGTAATTTGTTGCAACTTTAACCAAATCATATAATTTTTGCTATAGTTTGTATTATTTTTTTGGGGGGAATTATTTAAATATTGATTTATCTTGCTTTTTATTGGTTTATATAGGTGACGTAGGCGTGGGACTTTGTGCCCCAAGACCCGGCGGCGAGCTTGCGTAATCATAAAATGTTGGATAGACTGTTGTTAATGCCACTGGCATGCTCTAACTTTTGTCATCCACTATCATCTGTTAAAACAAACGTGTGGCTGTCCAGTGTCAACTTTTCTCAGTTCAAACAAACGCGTCAAGTGTAGTAAGGTGAGTGTCAGACTGTCCTCCTTTGAAACAAATGTGTGGCTGTCAAGTGTAGTAAGGTGAGGCCGGAGGGTTCTGCATGCATTTCTTGGTGCCAGGATCACAATTTTAATGGACCAACTTTATCAGATGGAGAGAGCTCAAGACCGACGATATTTTTAAGTTTTGCAGGGAGAATGAAGATTGTTTTGCAGCGATAATTCCAATCGTGGCTTTCTTATCACCTGCTGCTACTCCACACCTGAAATCTCTTCTTGAGCTTCTTTCTTTCAATTTTCTTCATGTTTGTGTAGCCCATGTTTTGCTTTCATGTTTGATTAATTATTATTCTGTGTTAATCCTTGTTTCAACATATCTGCAGTTCAATTTTCATCATTAATCTTTGTTTCAGTGTATTTGCAGTTCAATTTTCATCATTAATCTTTGTTTTAGCGCATTTGCAGTTCAATTTTCATAATTCTTAACAGAGACTTGGCTTCACAATGATGTAATTTTCACTCCTATAGACCATGATGTAAAAGCTAGATCTCCAATTCTATGACCACCGTTGGTTAGTATCCAAAGATTCCGTATGACTACTATTGATTATGTTTGAAGACCAGAGCAGCTTGTTTCACAAGTTGTTCTACAACTCCGTGCAGCGTTCAACAAACAACAACAGGAGTATGTATATGTATTTCTATATGCATGCCATTTTTATTTCTTTTTGGGTTACTTTGCATAGCTCTATAATGCTTCCTATTAGATGATATAATGTGTGTTTGGTTTGAAAATTGCAGAGCAACGACTGGGTGGGGCTGGCTAAATCCAATTGCAGTGTGGAGGACTAAGTTTTCAGTGAAGAAGATTTCAAATAAACAATAAATAATTTTTGCTCACTAGTCAGATGGTCAATCTTTACAGCTTGAATCACACCCTAGTGATTCATGTGCTTGTTTGGCTGCCACAATTTCAACTCCTGGTACAGTTTTTCACCAGACCACTATTTTCTTTGTTTTTTTATTTTTTCAAAAAGATTGGGTTTAATTTAACGCCTTTTGCTATTTCAATAAGTAAGTTTGTCTGATTGATCGATCTAGGGATAAAATGTTTGATAGTCTATAGACATTGCTAGCTGACTAGATGCAATTCCCTTACAAATTCCCGATATATTAACCCTCTAAATAAATTCCTCCAACCTAGATCTGTTTGTTAAAAAATTATATTTCTAATAGTTACAACTGGAGATCACAGATCTATGGAATCCTTGATTATCATCCATATAGTTTCATTTTAAAAAAACATATAGTTTCATTTAAAAAAATATATAATGGCTCTCTAATTTATGTTCCTGACCATAACAATTTAAATTATCAACTTGGAACTCACAAATTTATATACAATAAAGGAGATTTTGTTAAGAAGAGCGTTTTGGAAAGATATTTTGAATTTGCAGTCTAATTCATTATACCTTATGATTTTGTTCACGAAAATCCTTTCTTTAAAGAAGTTTTGCATTTACAGTGATAATTTAAAACAATTCCAAACAGTTTGTTGTGTTATTGTTGGAAAGGTGTGTCCACACAAGATCACCCATTCAGAACACAGAAAGCAGACTTGGAAGCATAGATAGGTCCTATCTCAAGCTATCTCGATTTCTGTAGTTAATTTGTTTGTTACTTTGTTTCATCTACATACTTAATATATCTCCTGCTGCAATATTGGGTTTATGAATTCTTCTTGTTTCAGAGATATATTCCATTCTTAATGACCTGATAGTTATCTATAGAAGAATTAATGATGTTTGAGAATTTAATAAATTCTAAATAGTTATACATTATTGAAAATTCAACACCAAAATTAGATATATCGATAACTAAATTTCAAGCTTGGCTCCTTGTAGTATTAATAGGCAATTAGTGGTTCAAGACAATTTAAAATATCTAATTATTTGGATCATTTTTTAAATATCTAACTTTGATATTTATTAACTCTGAATCAATCTTTGGTACTGTGCTAAGTATATCAAATATGCAAAAGGTACTTTAATTTGGAACCGCATGGCATCTTAGTGTAAGATTAATCAATTATTAGATTTATAGCATTGCATAAAATCTTAAACAAATAAGAAGTCTTACATTGGAACTTTTAACAATTTTAAATAAATAATAAATCCTACATAGTCTTCTATATTAAGAACCAATTTACAAAGTCATTACAGTTTTTGGTTCATAATTTTCAATGTGGCTTTTTAGCACCAAGCCTTTGCGAACTCCTATGCCATGGATATTTGAGTGCATATTCCACATGGAAATAAATTTGTTAACATGTCCTCTTATATAATATAATATAGCCTAAGCTTAATTTAAAGTCTTTACTAATATTAATACCCTTATATAATATTTAAGGTTTGATGTTAAAATTTATATAGATTTCTCACTTTTGATTTTTCTTTTGTTGCTTAGCCTCTTTGTTTGTTTGCCATTATATCTTTGTTCATTCATTTAGTTTTGTCTTTGCATTGTTCTTTCTATGACAGGCTTGGGTGGTGACAGTGATGGTTAGCTACTCCTATCATTCTTGGTTCTTATTGTAGTATACTCCTTCCTGTGTAAGTTGTAATACCCTTCTACAACATAACATAAATTTGTTTGTTATTCTCTTCAATAATTTTTGTTTTGACTCCACCTTCAGAAAGAAAGTTATCAAGAATGGACAACAAATACTGCAGTGTCATGCATAAGATGTTTTGTAGCAGCCATTCAATAAAATACATCCATTACGAAAAGTCAATAAAAGTGATACACAGATGAGGTCATTAGTGCCTCTTATTGGAAGACTGAATGGCCATTATCATCCATATCACTAAATTTTATGTTTTTAAAGGAAGAATACCTTCTTAAACAAAAAAAATCTATAACCTATGTCTTGACTATTGGTACAAAATGACTACAAATTTGACCACGTTTACATCATCTCCGACTGCACGGATATAACATCATCTCCGACTGCATGGATATAATATTTATAGAAGAAAACGAACCAGAAGCCTCTCCCAACCTGCTTTTGATATTTTGTCTGGACATAATTAAAACAGTGATTGCAAACTCACAATTGCAAATACAACTCCATAATGGACTCATCTGCACCGAACAAGGATGGAGTTAATTACAATTATCCATGGGATAGCACAAGGTTGTCCTCTATCGCCGACGTCACTCAATATGTGCCTCCATTCATTCGTGTTGGCCTTATCAAAATTTGATGTACCTATTCGTTGGTTCATTGTGCTAGATATGCAGACAAGAAGTTTGGAAAAGCTCATGATATTATTTTTATTTGAAAACTAATGTATTTAGAAACCTTCTCCTATTTGAGTCCAAGTCGCTAGGGGCATAAGCTGCTTGGATTTGTTGTTGAATAAGCTCTAAAAGGTAAATAGTGAATGGTTCCAAACATTGATGGTATGTTTACATAGTAAATCGCTTCTGATTGTTGTTAGATTTTTCTTTTTACCAAGTCAGAAAATGGTCATTGTTTTAATAACAAATCCAGTGATTGCTTGAAATGTGCACACACTGATTTTTCTATTTTTATCTCTAGGTTTTGTTTTTGTATTGATATTAAATTTTCCAGTATTGGTAAGGAAATTAACAATGCTAGAATCAGATGAAGTATTGACATAAGTTCTCCGGCACTCATCAGAAAACTTTTAATGTAGCTGCCATAAAATAGTGTTGGAAAACAATAGTTTTTTAGAACTTGCTGGCCCACTTGAAGATGTTACGAGTTATGACTCTCCATTATGTTTCGTTGCTTGCCTTTGCTTTAAAATACATCTGCATAATTAGGAACAATGTATGATCTTATATTTAATTTCATGAAAAGTGTTAGAATGCAATATCATTGATATCAAATATCAATGATATTTGTTTCTGAATATTGCCAATGAAATATGCATTCAAAATATAGTAAAACTAGTGCTTACAATTAACCCTTTGCAATTGGTTGTATTTTAAATTATTAATTAATGCTCGAGGTGTCGGTAGAATCGGCAGCGGCTTATATAGACAATATTTTTGCAGATTTCTTCTTATTTTTATGAATGGCTCATTTTTTAAGGTTGGTGGCAGCTACAAACATTTTTGGAGTCTATTTTATCTGGCTTCATTATGTATTTAAAAAAAATATAAAAAATAAATAATTATGGCTATGCCAAGTGTCAAAGCTATAAAAAATATAATAATTATGGCTATGCCAAGTGTGAAGGCTATACATGTCCCGTTTAGGTCATTATCATGCACCTTTCATTATCTTAAGATCTTTGTTTTCTTCCTCTTTTTAATTCAAATAATTACCAAAATATGGAACATGCATTGGATTTCTACCAATATTGAACTATAAAAATGCTCACTCTTACTCTTGCAGTAAATAGAATAAAAAAAGAAAAACAGGAAAACTATAAAGATTCCATGTTATAAAGAAAACACACACCCAACATTTGCTCACATAATACTCTCCATCTATCAATAATGAGACTATCCATATCTATTGTATATAGGGTTTCCTCTTTCCGTGTTAGAACCATATGCTATGTAATCAGTGTAGTCGCTCGATTTGAAAAAAAATAGTTTTAGAATTCTTTTACCTTTCCTCTGGATATGGTTTAAAAAATTTCCATGTTCAAGATCCGTCTAATTGATTTTAGGAAAATATCCTAAACAAATTGTAAAAGCTCCACTCTTTTGCTTTAAATCATTGCCATATATTGTTTTGTTGTTTAGGCAAGCTTCTTCTTTCCTTAGGGTGGGAAAAAAAATTAAAATGCTAAAATACAACTATGCACACAAGGAATGTTCTTATTTTTGCATACTTTTTGGATTATTTTCAAGGATCCGCGTTTCTTCTTTCTTGAATAGTCCCAGTTATTGTTTGACTAATTGGATGATCCTTCAAATTGAACAAATGAATTTCAAACTAATTGGATGATCCTTCAAATTGAACAAATGAATTTCAAATTGATATGCTCATTTTTCTTTCATACATTTCAATTTAACAGATGAATTTCAGATTGAGATGAAAATGTTTGTGTACTTTTCACTTAAGAGGAATTCATAATTAAGATGTAAAATATTTTTAATTTGAGAAGAATATGAAATCCATATGTAAAACTAAAAAACTAAAAATAAAAAATAAAGTAATAGATTTCACAATTATATAAAATATTAATATTTTTTTGTTTTATTTTACTTACTATTGATATTCATTCGATGGTGTGGAATAATGACATATTACTCTACTTTTGAGAACTAGAGAGATTCTAGTTGAACTAACTTATAGGGAAATATAATCAGATTTTTATATAGATAGAGATAGATACATAAAGAGTAAAAATAATAGATTTCACAATTATATAAAATATTAATATTTTTTGTTATGTGGAAGAGCTTTGTTGTCTTTTTTAACATCGTTAATACAATGAATGAATGACTAATTTAAAGGTAATTAAATATTATATTTTATAACTTCAAAAAATTTAATGTAAAATCTAACCAATTTATTATTTTTCATATATATATATCAAAATTTACATTTTTATATTTGATTGTACATTTTCTCTATAATTGGTTTTTTTCTTTTTCATTTATGTTCGAAGCTTATTTGTTTTCCTAATTAATTTTTACTTAGATTATTAGAGATAGAGCATGGTTTTCAATTAAATAGAATAAAGTTAAGTTGTTTTCTATATATAATCTATCATCAACATTTGACCACGATGTTCTTTTGTGTGCATTTATATTGTGATAATTGTCTTGGGAACAAAATGTTTGTTTACCCATTATATAATTTTTTTGTTTTGTTTTGTTCATCTTGTAATAAGACATTATATTACATAGTAATATTTACTTATACTCTTTATTAATCATATTCTTGATTGTATGATCTGAACATTGAGTAATGAGTAATATGTACTTGTACTCTTTGTTGCCTCTTAATATATAAGAGCTTTTGCATAGCCTCTTAATATACCATAAATCACACGAATGAATAAGCAAATTAAAACTAGATGGCTGGTCAAATTAAAACTAAATGGCTAGTCGAATAATATTTGATCTTTTCATCTTTTGAAAAGGTAGACTGTATAGATAAGTGAACAACCTAGGGTGGGACATGTGGCTTGTATTTTATGAATTAGGACTTTTATTTACATAATTTTTTTTTCTTCAAAATTTTGTTTGCCAAAAGCTATTCCCAATTACAAAATCAGTTCTATTCCTCTTGCAATAGAAAATGGCAATGTCGGGGACATTGCCACCTCGTGGCTCTTGTTATTATTTTGAATTGGTGGTGCATATTAATTAGTAGCACATTAGTGTGAATAATGATTGAAGCATATCGATTAAATTTTTTTGCTAGAATCTTCAGTCACCCAAAATTTTTAGTTATATTAAAAATCCATTCAGAAATAGTTTAAAACTTCCACTACCAATCATGGAGGTTTTTTTTATAATTTTGTTGAATCTTGTAACATTAAAAACTTATGCTGGAAGGTTTTTTCTTGTAGTTATATCAACTTTGTAGTTTTTTCAAGCATTAATAATGTGATGGTGATAGTGATCATCAAACAAAGCCAAGTCATAATTTTTCCAAATTATTCGACCATTGCCACACTTACCATACAACTAGCTTGCATGTGATAATCTCCTTGATATATGAATGTGGTCAAAGTGTTGCATGTCCACATGGAACTCATTAGTATTATTCTAAGTTCCATTGGAGAAATATGACCATGATGGGTAAAAGCATGGTAATGTGTCTCACTTTTTCCCCTTTTGTGGTGATGAAATTTTATAAACAATAATGAACTAAATATGTACAAATCCGTAAAGAATTAGATAATGGTGTAATGAAACAAAAGTTTTCATTGTGAATGAGCTTTTATATGTTTTTTTTTTCAGAGTAAAGAAATATATTTTTATCTTATTTATTTCATTTTCTTTAAAGGTCATTTATTATTATTCGAGTATCTCATAAGTAGTCACAAAATGGTGACCCCCCATATCTATCTTCACTTATTTTTTTAATTCCAATTTTTTTAAACAGGTTTTTTAGTGACACTTTAAAAAAAAATTATTTTATGATATATTTTAATTATTATTAAATTATTAATATAAATAATAATTTTTATGTGTACCTAAAAGCACGTCCCAAAAAACTATCATTTTAAAACATCCAAATCAATATTTTTTTTTATATGAACATTAGAATAATATACAAGTGATTGTTAATTTTTTTTAATTTTTTAAATACATTTTAAAAAAAAATTAATATTTCTTTTAATACATTCAACATACTCAATAATATTTATCATTAAAGATTATGATCATTCAACACACCTATTACTACTTAAGTTATACAATGACCTTTTTTTTTAGTCGAAAAAAAGCAGTTCCTTGGTATTCAATTGAATCAAAAGAACCTTGTTACTTCATCAGACAACATACAGACCCCCCTGGGCCAACAAATCAAAGATAATATCATTACATATCAGTTCATACAATACATAATAAAAAAACAAGCAATGTATACCAGAGGTACACTAAGCACCTGGGTATCAATACAAAAATAATCCTCTCATAAATGAGCAATAATAATATCAGTCAAATATGTCCCTAAGGAATATAACAAGAGCCCAGATACCTTATCCAAGCAGGGGAGTGACTCTTGTATATCCTGTAATAGCTGTTCAACAAAACCTGATATAGCTCAAAGAATCCATGAGATAAAAGACTGAAATAGAATGAGCATACTCTAAAATAGCTGTAATGGGTCTTCCCCAATAATCTCATCATCATATGATTCAGTACGTAAGAGATGGCTAGGAGCCAAGTGCAACCCCTCCTTGGATAAGATGTCTGCCCTCTTGTTATGTTCCCTATAGACATGACTGAAATCCACCCAGGTGAAAGAGGACATAAGAAATCTGGTGTTGTAGCACCAAGCATCAAGATTCACCATGTCCAGGGTGGATTCCTTTTTTGCCCAATTTATAATCACAGAGGAGTCGCCAAAGATATGTAGGTAAGGCAACCCAATATCCTTGGAAACCCGTAAAGATGCCCAGAGTGCTAAGAGTTTTGCTCTAGTGTTCGTGCTGCTCCCGCATCCAAGTTTAAGGTCAAAAAAATGATGATCATTCAACCAAATACAAAATACTGCTCCACCAATACTTTTTGCTACAGCTCCATCGAAAAAGATCCTAGGATATTTTGAAACAGGAGGCTTCCCTATGCTCCGGATTTTCTTCCTGTGCTTCAGAACAGGTTTGTAAGTATTCACCTCATCATGAATAACATGTAAAAGGCCAGCCATCAAAGGATGTCGATCTTCAAATAACATGCAATTCCTAGCCTTCCAAATATTCCAAGTAAGAAAAAGGGGTAGATACAGTAAGGATCCATTCTTAGAGATCCAGTTGGAGAGATTTTCCATGAAAGTAGGTGTAGTCCAAAGGATGTTCACTTCGAACAAATTGATAAGTCCCAATATCATCTTCTTCATAAATAGACAACCTACAAAAAGATGGTATACAGATTCAGCTTCCCCATTACATAGACAACACCTATTACGACCGTGCCAGCCTTTCTTGCACATAATATCCCAAGTATTGATTTTCTTATTATAGGTGAGCCAGATAAAACACTTAAGCTTGTGGGGTATATTAAAGTGCCAAATATTCAAGATGATATCATTCTCCATGATAGTCCTATGATTGGAGACGATAAGATCATAAGATTTTTTTGCAGTTACCGAACCTTGTTGTTCATCATACATCCAAAGCAGTTTGTCCTCTGCATTCCCAATCCTTATACCCCCATGTGTTGGGCCCTTAACATAAGAGCACCATTGTGCAGCCCAATCACCACCCAAAAGCAGATCGGTAGCAGAGTACCAATTGGGGCCTTCAGAACCACACACATCCAAATTTTGCGCTTGAGCAACAAATGAGATCCCCAGATCATTAAGATAATCTCCGAGCTCCTCTGATAGAAGATGCAACGAGTTTAGCCCAGCAATAGGGTCAACCCCCACCTTAATCTTTAATCCATTACCCACCTTCCATCCTAGCTGACAGGTAATCCACTCAAATATCCCTATAAACCCATTCCAAAAGTATGAAGTACCATTAACACAAAAAATCCAGGCACGAATCCAGTCTTCTAAGGGTCTATTTTTTAGGTATTTATGGGCAATAATTCTGCTCCAAATACCTGTACCAGTAAGTAGCTGCCACATACTTTTTAATCTCAAAGATATACCAAACCATTCAAGGTTCTTAATATCCCAACCACCAAATTCAATAGGCAAGGAAAGAGTTTCCCAGCTTACCAAATGAGGTTTCTGATAGCCAGTAGAGGAGCCCTAGAGAAAAGAGAAAATAGTTTTACGCAAAACATTCAGAATAGACTTAGGACAATGAGCCAAAGCAAACTAGTAGACAACCAACCCAGTAAGCACAGCTTTTATAAGGAACACCCTGCCACCAAGTGAGAGATACCTGTAGGTCCAGTTTTGGATTTTATTTTCAAATAATTCGATCATCCATCTCCAATCCGAGGTGTGGTACCCTAATGGTTTAAGCCAATAACCCAGATATTTAAAGCCACAGTAAGAGGTTCCATCCTGAAAGGGAGAATCTCGGCAATTTTATTCCTGATCTCAATATCCACATTCTGATAGAGAAAAGAAGATTTATCTATGCTCACAGTCATCCTCAAGGCCGAGCAAAATAAGTCAAGGGCATCTTTATATGCACTCCATTCTTCAACAGTACCAACACCAATTAAAATAACATCATCCACAAATAGCAAGTTTGTTATTGATAGAAGAGGGGAGTACTAGAAGCCCTTAATATGACCTTTTACATGTGCATCCATAATAATACGACTGAGAGTGTCCATAAGCAAGATGAATAACAGGGGAGACAAAGGACAACCTTGACGCAACCCCCTGGAAGCAGGAAAAAAATCCGAGGGAGAACCATTAACTAACACAGCAAAACAGGAGCTAGAGACACAACCCATAATCCAGTTGACACCCAATAGGGGGATACCAATCTGTATGAGCAAAATTCTAATAAAGGTCTAGTTGACTCTATCAAATGCTTTAACCAGGTCCAATTTTAAGACCAAGACATTAGAATTCTTCGTTTTGATAGAGTGTAATAATTCCTGGGTAATACCCAGAGGTTCAGTAATCTGTCTATTCTTAAGAAAGCCAAATTGATGGGCAGAAAGAGAGCAGTTAAGGATAGGCTTCAGTCTGATGGCAGCAATCTTGGATATAACCTTGTAGACCAGGTTACATAAGGATATGGTTCAAAAGTCAGCAAAAGTCAGGGGATTTTCACACTTAGGTATCAGGGTAAGAAAGGTAGAATTAAGGGCACCAGAAACTTTACCATGTAATTTGTCTTGCTCCACAGCTAGCACCAAATCCCCCCCCACTAGATCAAAAAAAGCTAGAAAAAACTCAACAGGCCACCCATCAGGTCCCAAGCTCTTATCCTTCTTGAACCCCTTAAGTAAAGCTTCAACTTCCTGGGCTGATATGGGCTTAAGGAAACAATCAATATCCTCTTCAGTAGTCATGTGCGGGAAGAGACTGATAACTTTAAGTTGATCAGCAATATTAGTAGACTTGTCATCACCAAAAAGGTCACTAAAGTGTTGTTTACCAAGCTGCTTAAGTGTCAGGTCCTCAGTTACAGAGATGCCATCCTGATCCTTAAGAGACCAAATAACATTAGTATTTCTGCGAGCAGATGCAAATGAGTGAAAAAACCTCGTAATTGCCTCCCCCTCCTTTATGCATTGAACCTTTCCCTTCAGTCTCTGAGTAGTAATCTCATGGGCCCAATATTTACCCTTCTTATCCTGAAGGATTTTCAACTTATCAGCATTTGAGGCCGATAAGATACCAGAGTCTTCTAGTAAGAGCTCTGATATACCTTCATTTATTTCCAAAATCTGCTGCTTCCTTTCATGGTTCTTCACCCTTTCCCATTCCTTTACAGTACCTTTAAGTCTACGCAGCTTCAAAGTAAGTACATCCATATGGCTATAGTCATCCATGTCCAGAGGCGCCTTCCACGAGGAAAGAACCAAATGAGCAAAGTCCTCCTGCAAAAGCCAAGCTCTATTAAATTTGAAGGGCCAGCAATGAGCACTGATTTTCGAGCCCCATTCCAGACAAATAGGGTAGTGATCAGATACATCAGAAGGGGTATCCCAGGTCCGATAGTAAGAGAGGCAAGGGAGTAGAGATTCAGATAACAAAAACCTATCCAGCCTTTTACTTATACCAGCATCCCCCGAACGCCCATTTCTCTAGGTAGGGCCGGAAAGATACATAGCAAGGTCCACCAGCTTGTTACAAGAAATGAGATGGGAAAAAAAGGGGCCAAAGCGTCCATCCTAGCTTTACAGCCCGAGACTTCAGCAGAGGATAAAGTAAAATTGAGATCCCCTGCCAATAGTAAATTATGTTGTCCCATAAAACCTCCTGCCACCAAATTATTCCAGTAAGTAGTTCTCTAAGTATAGGGCCCATAGCAATTTATAACAATAAAGGTCTTAGCCATACCTTTAAAATTTGCTTTAAGTATGATACCAACCAGTGAGGAAAAAGCCTTACAATGAACCAAGTGAGGATCCCATCCAGCAAGCAAACCACCAGAGAGCCCCGAGGCATCAGAAGCACATAATTCCCAGCCAGGTTTAAGTTTGGAGAACAGATAAAGAGCTTGGGAATAACAACACATAGTTTCTTGTAAAATAATCATATCCAGTCTAAGGTCAGAAAATAATCTTCCAAGGGATTTTTGTTTGGCTACCCCCCCAAACCCACGAATGTTCATGGACAAAATTTTCATGGAGAAGGAAGCTCCACAAGTGAACTTGCTCTAAGGACCTGAGAGGAACCATGAGAGATATGTGACTGTCTAGCCACCTGCTTTAAACGAGTCAAAAGCGGGGTATAAGTCCCTGGATCCCCAGTCTCTTCCAAAGGAGGCTTCTTGGATTTCCTGATGGTAACATTCTTAAACCGGATAGAATCCAAGGGTAAGGTAGAGGGAGAAATAGGAGTCTTGTCCGAGAATATTGAGAGTACAGTAAGAAAGGAAGGGTTTACATGGTTACCACATGGGAGTATTCATTTAAGCAAACATGGTTAAAATCCCTCCATTGGTTGACAATCCCTAGTTCAAATTTTTAGAAAGTCAAAATTCTATTAATAAGTTTCAACACTCATCTATATGTTAATACACCTTAGAGTAATAATTGAAGTACTTCTAACATTATGAGATATTGACTTATACAGATTGTAATTATGGGTTGGCGGATCAGTGAAAAAAAACTAGAGCTGTTTTTGATAAATTATGTAACTATGACACACCTTTAAATTTTATTAATTTTAAATCAAGTTGTTTTTTTTCGCTGTAAAAAAAACCACTTTATTCAAAAATATATTAGAACACGTTATTTATATTTGTGTTAACAAATTAGTCATTTCTATCTTTTCCAAAGATACAAATTTGAAGAAAATCTTCTTAATTAAAGACAATGAGAGAGCTAACAAACACTAGTTGTTTTTTCTACTTGGAACAAGTAATTTATATTTGTGTTAACTAATTAATCATCTTATATATGTTGATTGATTTGTGTGCGATGCTATTTACAGCATACCTTATGGATTTTATCCACTTTTGAAAATGGATTTTTCAATATAAGTCATTTTATGACTCAAAGATCTTAGAGAGTTGGGGTCTTTACTTTATTTATTAATTTATATGTGAAAATATTTATTTAATTTTATTTTAAGTTTATATATATATAATTTTGAACTTGACTATTCATATTAATATAAGTTTATTATTGTCGCTAAATAATATTTGTAACAAGAGCCACGTGGTGGCAATGTCCCCGACATTGCTACTAGATTTGTGGTTGTTATGAAGAAAAGTTTTGTGACTGCTACAAAGGAGTTGTTTTTTTCTATTTGATATGAATCGAAATAATAATAGTTTAAAAGTTGAAATTAAGAAGTTAGAGCTGTGGAGTAGCACAACCACATTAAATAATGTGGTTGGTGACTCTGTGTACAACAATAGGTGATGTGTAAACCAAGAAGTAGGAAATAGAAAAAGTTATGGTATCATAAAGAGCTACTGAGAATACAAAAAGGCAACAAAAATTGAAAGTTAGTAAAAACTAAAACATCCCTAAGGAAATAGATGGACTTCCTCACGAAAAGAAAAAACATTTGCATGAATTCAAACCTCCATGATTGATTTCCTTGATACAAAATGGTTGGATCAAGGAACAAGGGCAGATGATTAGCCTTTTATCTAGAATTAATATAGAATATTCCTCCAAAAGGACCAAAACTCATCTAAATTGTTGATTAAAAAAAACCAATTAAAAAGATGATTTAATCTTGCCAAAGTGGAGATTAATTCTACACTGGTAACTACACCTGCCAGTGTAATAATCTAAAACCTTGTAGGCAAGCATATGGTACAAAAGTTGACCATAAAATGTTATAAAAAGATTACAACTCATTATCACATAACCCCCCACAATTATCACTATTTAAGGAGAATTTATATAAGAGACATGCAAAAAAACACTGCATACCGGATCGGTACATCCTTGTTGCAATGGGTACATGAACATTTCTCATGATTCTCTGCTTTTTCCAAGAGGATGGTAAATACATCCAACTTGGATGTTTTTGAGAGTCTATAATAACCCTTACGAAATCTCTTTGAACCTTTGTTTGGGTGGGTATGCAATTGCACTTCCTCTTCAAAATCCTTCAGCAAGCATAGAGGCATATGAGACTCGCTTAGCCAATACTTGCATGTACCATACAAATCCTCTTCAACCCATGTTCCATATTTAACAATGCAAGTTGGAATATCTTTCTATTTCTGGAAGTCCATCAAATATTTTATCAGACCATTTTATGAATTCTTGGCACAAATAACAATCTTCTTGAAGACTGCAGACTCTTTGTCTCCTACCATTTTATGTTGATAGAATATTCTGAATCTAGAAGATCATCCCATCTAATGCAAGCATCAAGATTCCTTATTTGTAGGGAATTTCAAGAATATAAGAACAATGGAAGGCTAATAGATTTGAAACTCAGAAAAACAATGGAATTGCAAATTGACTTATTTTAAGAACCTGATTCCTAAACCTACAAAGGGTATAGACCTAATCCAAAACCGTGCAAAATTTCCAAAACAATTAAAAACCCGGTATTCAACATTGAAACAACCCAAATGGTGATAAGAGAGTAGAAACCTGGATTGTTCTCCTGCCCAGAAAACAAACAAAAATCTCAAGAGTTTGAAATCCAATGTAAATCTTGTTACCTTTCTTCCTCTCTCCTTGAGAATTGTGTTATGAACGAGGGCATCAGAAACATAACCATCTACAAAAGCAACAACATTAGCAATTGATTCGTAGAGCTCCATGGCTGAAGTTGAGCCCGTATTATTATTAGAGGAGGACGGGAGAAAATTTAGACATGGAGTAACACGACCAACTATATCATTTCCAGGAACAATATCAAAGACTTGAAGACATTAACAAGTTTCTTAACAATCGAATCAAGGCTTCTGAAGTGACCACTTGTGTCTACAAGTGGTACAATTGGTATGATATATTAGGAGATTATTTTGCAATGCAGTTTAAATAAAAATTAATAGAATTAAATTTGAAAGAAGCTTTCTTAAAAAAGAATTGGTACACATCGCTACGAACATATGTATTATAAAAAACGTTTTGAGTAAGCATGCATATGTTGAGCTACCAATATTGATTGAGTGCTGTAATAGGCAATGGATTAGAGCCTGCAACTTAATGCTCAACTGACTTTTGCAACGGTAGGTCGTTCCTTATTAGAAAAGGGAAGACCTTCATGACACCTAGTTGCAGGAGGCTTTTTAAAATATTTTTTCACATTGTGAATCTAACTGATGTGAAAACTGTAGTTATGGAAGTGTGAGTTTTCTCTTGGGAATTTGTCCTCGTGATACTATTAATGGAAAGTTTGAAATAATTTTTAGGAAAAAACATGAATGAAAATAGTTTTAAGATAAACCTCTAGTAAAGATACTGAGAAAAAACCTTTCATTGTTTGAGATACATCGTATTTATAGAATGAAAAATGAACAACAAACATTCAAGGTTTCTCAAGCTCCATTACCACAATAGAATTTTTTTGACAATAGCAATTTTGAATTTCATGTGAAGCCTTTCAAACGAAATAGGGTTATCTGCATTTTTATTAGTGAAAAAAATTTAATAAAATTAATAATAAGCAATAGGAATCCATTGATATGTACATCTTCACCCCGTCACCATCTATATTGATTGCAAAATAAACAGGAATATATACTATCTGATCTGAAGATATAATGAGACTCTAATACAATAAGGTTAAGTGCATAATGTTGGGCTCATTCAAAGCATCTGGAGGAACAAGGCGTAGTAGCAATGCTGCATATTCCCTGTCTTTAGGATTGTAAACAAGTTGCCTTGCTCTTAGGATAGTAAAACAAGTTCATATAAGTAGGTCTTGGGACACCTCCACAGCTGTGGTGTGTAAGGAGCAATGGTAAATGAGGAGTCTACTAAAGCAAATAGTAAATAGAACATGTTGATTATCAATTTGACTCAAGCAAATTTTATTATACTATGCTCATGGTGTGGTGTTTAATGCGTTTTAAGTCAATTATTTAATGGATTATTTGAAAAATGGTTTTAACTTTTAACTTGGTCATGTTCCAATAAGATATAACTACTCATAAAAGTTTCTTTATTGATGTTGCTTAGACAATGGTTCAAGGAATTTGCATACATTATCGAGAATACCAACAACCATCAAACAACTACCCTTCTTCCTCTTGGGAAACCTGTTATATGTCTCATATTATTTAATTTGCTTGTTTTTTCTCATTCACACGGTGTGCTAAGCCCACTCCTTTATTAATACTTTGATTGGATCCTTCAAAGAATTAAAGGGCCGGGGTTGTGCAAATATATTTTGCAATCATTATACATTTTTTACTATGTACATGCATGAGAATTGCTAAACCTAAAAGATAAGAAGGATGGTTCCTATGTTTTTTAATTGAAATGCATTTTTTAATATGAAGAAATACACTATAGTTAATTGAAATGCATTTTTTAATATAAAAAAAAAACATTATAGTTATTTATTTGTAATGATTACATAAAATGAATTGGTCAGAGTAGAGGATTGCAAACAAAAATACAATAGCATCAACTTGAAGATGATTAAGATTCTTTGTAAAGAGGGCATTAAATATCTAAGTTAGAAAATTTTGATTTGAACATAGTTTCCAAACGAAAGTGCTAAAAAGAACAGTATTTTTATTTGAAATGTATTATTATTTTTTTTAGCTTCTCAAAGTTCCTTCAAAAGAACGAGGAAACGTTTGGAATGGATTCACGCCCAACAAAAACAGTATTTTTATTTGAAATGTATTATTATTATTATTTTTAGCTTCTCAAAGTTTCTTCAAAAGAATGAGGAAACGTTTGAGATGGATTCACGCCCAATCAAACATTCCTATATAGCTTAGATATATAGGAATCTTAATTGATCTAATTCTATAGATGGTTTGTTTCGCTCTTACCTTGTAGTCCAACAAAAAGAATCTTAATCTTATTATTAGGGCCATTAATAAAATGTTTGGAGAGAACAAGTGGAGACAACTAGGATAGGTTGAAAATCAAGTAGTACATATTTTTTATTTAAATCTTATGGTACTGCTGATAAAATCTTGTGTTTTTTTCAATACCGTTATAAAGATATTCCCTATTAATAAAAAATATCTTTATAAGTGAAAGAAAAACTAAGTTTTATAAAAAATTTCAAAACTATACAAAACCTTTATAAATTAGATAAGAGAAAAAAAAAAGATAGCATATCACTGTCAAAGGACATATGGCCCATGCATGTCTTACAAACCTGGCCTCTGTTAAGCATTGAACATTGGAGTGGAATCCTAATTAGAGCTAAAGTATAACCATCATAAAATATTCATTATTAAATAATGTAAATATGATAACCAATATGTAAATATTCATGAATATTTGGATTTGTTATTGAATGAGATGGTGGCATATTTCATGGACCATCTATTCCTTAATCAGTCAATGCTAAATTGTGAGTAATGGAGGCCAAAGGAAGCGAGACCATTGCTGAGAAGTGGCTTAAGCCCTTCCTTGGCTAAATAAGAAGCGCGACTCACTGGAAACGATAGAGGTTGGATCCACTTATGCGTGCAATAGAGCCCAACCCTTACCTAGGCATAAAAGTTAAACCAAGAATTAATAATTTAAAAGCCTGATAGACTGTAAAAGTTAAACCAAGAATTAATAATTTAAAAGCCTGATAGACTGGGTTGTGAATATAGAAGAATTTAACTCAGAGCCTCTGCAAAGGATATAAATGCAGTACCGATCCACTGATGTTTCCATACTTGACAGCTTTTTCACGCATCCACTTAGCAGCTTGCGCAGCCTTGGAATGGATTGATTACAAACTTGGTTACAAAGTTGTATATTCAACCTGCGATAGTTTTACACTGGTTGTACCTAAGATGGGGGATTGCGCTGTCATTGAACTGAACTTCTGTAGTGAGAATGCTGAAACAACATGACAAATATTACACTGAGATAGTAGTCGGGTAGGAGTAGCTAAGCTAGCTTGCAACGAGATAGTAAGGTGAATTTCAAAGCTAGATTTCTCATAAAAATGTTAATATATTTAAATGTTCCTTGGTTCGTTACACAACAAAATTAGAAATTATAGTCATGTTGATAAGGGAGTCTGTGATCTCTCTCAGAAAATCAGTGTATTACTGTGTAAGCTTAGCGTCTGAAGAAGACACGATCTCTCTTTGGAGAGAGAGGGGGTCGATTCGAGTTTTCCATTTATTACCGAAAAATAAAGTGTTGAATGCTGATATGATCTTCACATCCTTTTATATATACATATGTATAATTGAAATGGATTCAAGTAGGCTTTTCTACAGCCTTGAACTATATTGAACTATGATATGATCTTCACATCCTTTTATATATACATATGTATAATTGAAATGGATTCAAGTAGGCTTTTCTACAGCCTTGAACTATATTGAACTATGATATGATCTTCACATCCTTTTATATATACATATGTATAATTGAAATGGATTCAAGTAGGCTTTTCTACAGCCTTGAACTATATTGAACTATGATATGATCTTCACATCCTTTTATATATACATATGTATAATTGAAATGGATTCAAGTAGGCTTTTCTACAGCCTTGAACTATATTGAACTATGATATGATCTTCACATCCTTTTATATATACATATGTATAATTGAAATGGATTCAAGTAGGCTTTTCTACAGCCTTGAACTATATTGAACTATGATATGATCTTCACATCCTTTTATATATACATATGTATAATTGAAATGGATTCAAGTAGGCTTTTCTACAGCCTTGAACTATATTGAACTATGATATGATCTTCACATCCTTTTATATATACATATGTATAATTGAAATGGATTCAAGTAGGCTTTTCTACAGCCTTGAACTATATTGAACTATGATATGATCTTCACATCCTTTTATATATACATATGTATAATTGAAATGGATTCAAGTAGGCTTTTCTACAGCCTTGAACTATATTGAACTATATAGTTCAATATAGTTCAAGGCTGTAGAAAAGCCTACTTGAATCCATTTCAATTACGTATATTCCTTGCATTTGGTTTAATTCTCAGTTACTCTGAATCTTATTAGCTTTAAAAGCTTTTAATTTAACCTTAAAATGGTTTTAAGGTGAAAGGGTAATCAAATTACATATTGTTAATTATGTAAATAAGAGCACTAAGTGAAAGGGTTCTAAAGTAAAATGTATAATGTGTATTAAGTCAACCCATTTCATTTGAGTTTCAAAGTTGAAAGCCATGCCCTTAGTATTTAAAGAATCTTAGGATTTGCTGAAAAGAGATCAGAACATTATCAGCTAGCACTGGAAGCGAACACGACCTTGATCGTGATACAAAACTCCATCTTTTTGTTTAAATATTTCAAGAACGAACCTATAAATTATTAGAGCTTAAGATTGGATTGATCGATGAATTGGCCCTAACTTTGGTCTAAACTATCAAGAGTATAGGATCGATGAATTGGCTCTAACTTTGGACTAAACTATAAAGAGTATAGAACAATAGAGGTATAATTAATGATGGGTTGGAGATAAAATCTTGATGAGATTATGTAGTCTAAGTCATGTTGTAAACTTTATTTGGTAAACGTATATACAATGATAGGATTGAGTTATAGAATATACCGATTAATCATGTGCGAATTACTAGAGGCATAAAAACTATTTGCAATTCCCTCGATTCATTACCAGAGATATGGGAGTTTTATAGTTAATACATAATTGTTTTGAAAAGTAATATTAGAAAACATCAGACAAAGATACAAATGAAGGGAAACTCATGATGAAACATTTTTATTATTGACAATCTTTAGATAGTTTTACAAATTAGGAATCTATCGTTTAACTTAATGAAATGCGCTTTAAACACCCGAATTATTATAGAACTGAACTTTGGGGAGTTTAACGCTTAATATAAAGATTGGCAAACACAGGCAGATAAAAAACAATTAGAGAATTAAACCAATAAAAATGAAACACAATCAACAATCCACATATGAAACCCAATTAGGAAAGATGAGAGAATCCCATTACAATTAAGATGCCACCTGCACACAGATCACATGGACAACCAGTTATGATTTATGATTAAGCCCATTAAATGATACAACAACAACTTGAGAAGATCCGAGTTAAGGGAATCTACTAATGACACATTTTCACCATTGAAAATATTGAGATCTCATTCCCTGGTGTACCTGATTACTAAATAATGAGATGAGCTCAGAAGCTGAGCCTTGGAAATTATGAGTGGGCGAACAAGCTCCAAATTCTGAAAAATCTATGGAGGATTCTAAGTGAAAGTTAGCTTTCAGAGATCAATTGTTAGCTTTTCCAACAAATCAATGCTACCCACCTTTCAAGCAAAAAATAAAAATGATTTTTTAAATTTTTTTTTTTATAGAAACCTGGAAATTCCAGAAATGGCTTGCAAAGGAGCTCAAAATAAACTTTCTTTGCAGTTTGGCCATAAATAAGCTTTAAAAAACAAATACTTACTGAAAGAGAAAGCAAACTGGTCTACATTCATGGACCTTTCTAGGTGTTTTGCAGCAAGCTCATTTACCATTGCAATGAGGTAACAAATAGTAAATATAACTCCCTTTGAAAAAATTAAGTATCCACTAATTCAAACCAAGATTTGGTTTACCAGTGACAAGGAGTTACAAGATTTAGTTTACCAGTGACAAGGAGTTACATAAGCACGTACAACAATGACACACAACATAATAGAGGATTATTGTAGTTTCACTAGCGACATCTCTTCGCTCGGTTTTGGATCCAAGTACAGATTGAGTAGTTGCCTGAGCATATTCAGTTCCAATCGACAATTTCTTCATCATTCCCATCAGTTGGCCTTAATTAGGGCGGCCTCACCTCCACTAACCATCAATCAAATTCTGTTACAAGCTGCTCCAAATTGGGAATTGTACATTTGAAAGGTTTCTATACCTCTCCTGGCATAAAAACTAGACTATTCTTCCTAAATCAATTTTGTCAAGGACAAAGATTAGCCAAATCATTTTTGCTGAGGACAAAGATAAGCCTTTAGGACTCAGATAAGCTTTATGCAACCATAATCTTTTTAAACAATGTTTATGCAACCATAGTCTTTTTAAAGAGCGTTGGCCTGTGACAGTTGGAAAGCTACAAAGCTACATATGGAAGGTTCTTCCACTTCTTTGAACATATGTTCAAAGTTGTCAGAGTTATTTATGGAAGTTGTCAAGTAGTGATGAGAAGATGAAAAATCAAATTGACAATAAGAGGGGTACCTAGAAAAATATTGGGAATATTGAAAAAAATTGTCAAAAATCATATAATAAAAAACTGTAATTTACATTACACGAAAATCAAAACATGACAAAGAAAACGTAATTCATCGTAAACGTAATTCCCTGCTTGTAGGGAATAATAAGGCATTCATGATAACTCATTTAATCAAATTGAAATTTGGTAGAGAGGTTGAATTTTCAAGACTCTTGTAAACCACCACGTAGCATGAGAAGTATGGAACCCTTGTAGGTGGAGAAGCTCTGGCAGGCCTCAAATTCCAATTCCAAGAAGGAGGGATTTGGAAATATTAATGAAAAATAGCTGGCAAACAATTCCAAGCAGGCATCATACCATATCCCAAGATACCAAGCTGACGTAACCCTGCCGTTGGGTCTTGGGGCACAAATATCCACACCAACGTCACTTGTACAGAGCCAATAGAATGTCATTTAATTACAATTTAAAAAAATCACATTAAATAAATAATATTCCAACTATGATGTAACTTTAGAAAAATTAAAAAATCAAAATTAACTAAATGAATTAATCGGTGTGAGCGATTCATATATATCCCCTCGAGGACATAATAACTAAATGAATTAATCGGTGTGAGCGATTCATATATATCCCCTCGGGGACATAAAAATACATTTGTTTTAAGAAAATAGAAAGACGGCATTTTCATGTTGTAATTTTAGTTAAAATAGTGTCTCATAAGTTAACTACTCTCTAAACACTTGTTTTAGAATTAGAAATGTGAAACATTTTATGGGTAAACATTTTCTTTGATTAAAAAATTGGCCGAGTAGAAGAAATTTTAAATTCGTATAAAATATTCAAAGACATATTGGCTTTGACCCAATATTTATGCTATTATTATTATAATTTAAAATAAAGTTATAATTTTGTTATGGCACTTTTGAGCACACTATATACGGGGCCTTGTCATGTTATAGAGTGAGAGCATGGTGGAGTCAGAGGTGGTTTATTGTATGGTTTTATATTTTCCTTATATATTTATGGATCCATGGAACAGATTCTACATGGTTCCGCTATTTTTTATTTACTTGAAACATGACTCTACTTGTCTAGAATGTGTCGATGTCTTTACAATGATCTTTAAACATATGGTTTGGTATGTCTCTTCCTTTTATAGTGTCTCTCTCAAGAGTTTTGGATCTTTTGAAAAAGTCATAACCTTCATGATTTTTCATTCACTTGGTTGTTGCATCATTTCTTTGGTTAGTGATTTAGCTCATGGTATTTTAGTGTTGTAGCTTTCATTGATTGGATTTTTGTTCGGGGTTTTTTAGTTCTTTCAACCTAGTTCAATGTCTTAGTTCAATGTTTTATGGTGAAAACATAGTGAGGTACTTTTCTTTTGTGGTTGATCCAGATTTATGTCAGAACAAAATGAAAGAACGTATATAGAATCATAAACACAGATATATTGCAAGGAACACAGTGATATAGTAAACACATATTCTATTAAATAATGGAAATAGAGCAAACTGTAAAATAAAACTGATCCAGGAGGATATTGGTGGCCACCCACCTATTCCTCTTGGACCCCTACCACTGTTTCTTTCAGTTTTCTAGTTTCCTTAATTGTAGCACAATTTACTATTTTTGGCAATTTTCGGGTCCTAAACTTTCGGAGCCGTTTTGAGGCCCTAAACGACGTTTTTTTGGATGTAGTCCTTAAACAGATCTTTCTAACGATGTATCATGTGCGTCAAACGAAGGTAGTATGCTAAAGTTACGACCCCGGGAAATTGATGTACCAAGTTACCAAACGGGGCCCACATTAAGGCGTTTCACCTCCTAGGGTTAGGTTTTTCGATGTGTAGGGTTTCCATTGTTTCTCAATAATATATAGGCCTTCGAGCCTCATTGTAACACCGAGTTCAGAGGCATGTAGCCGCCTTATCTCTTCTCAGAGATAAGCTACCAGCACTCTAGCTAGTTTATTTCCATTCTGTATGTAAACAAGTTTCAGTTATTGATTAATGAAATGATGTGTTATTTCCACTGCATATTTGTTTCTATGGTTATTTGTGTATTCTGTTGCGTTCCTGCATAAATCTGGATCATTGGTATCAGAGCAATCTACTCCTTCTCGATCCTTCTTTGCATGTCCCAACGAGGGCGGGGTATAAAGAGTTAGGGCTCGATCTGGTTGAACCTTTGCAAGATCAGCCTCACAAATTCCGATGGCCACCCACGGGGGACGAAAAGAAAGACGAGGGCGCAAAAGATCCTATCAAAGTGTTGCTCGAGGAGGCCCTTGAAAAACAAAGGAATGTGATGATGGATAACTTCACCTAGATCCTTCAACGACTTCCCACTGGCGGCGCATCTGCATCTAGCAGCCCCTCTAGAGGTGCAACCCCTTTTAAGGTACAAGTAAACTTCGACATTCCCATATTTGATGGTCGAATAGATGCAGACACCGTAGATAAATGGTTGAATCTATTAGAAGGATATTTCTCAGTTCATGACTTTTCTGACCGGGAAAAGATTACTTTTTCTCTACTCAAAGCCGCCCCCCATGTCAAGGACTGGTGGGAAACCTACTGTGAGAGAAAAGATGAGGAGGAACCCTCTCTGTTCTCAGCCGTACCCACTTGGAATTCTTTCTGAGATGCCATAAAGGGACAATATTACCCGGTGGGGAGCTATGAGGACAAGTACATCCAATGGACTACGCTGCGACAGTAAAGAGATCAAGATGTGCATGAGCTGACGAATCTGTTCCATACCCTGCGCACTAAGTTGGGTATCAAAGATTCAGAGAAACATTTGGTGCTGAAGTACCGCAGTTGTCTGCACAAATACATTCAGGAGGAAATGGAGTTCCTTGACATCTCCTCGCTTGGTACGACATATCGGTATGCTGCCAAAATTGAGCAAATATTCAAACAGAAAAAGCAAGACTTTGGATCTGTGAATCAGAAGCAAGGGAAAGGTGCCCCCAAACCGCAGAACCAAGGACACAGCCAAGGCATGTCGACTCAAGAAAACTTCCCAAAGCCGCAAGCAAAGAGCAACACTGCAAAGCCGAAGAAGGAAGCGAGAAAGTGGTGCGAATTCCATAAGAGCCCCACTCATAACACAAGTGAGTGTCGGGCTAAGCAGTCACTGGTGGCTGAGAGAAAGGATTCTGAATCAGATGCATACTCTGACACTAAATCTGAACCCAAGAAGGGGAATGACAAAGGGAAGAAGATTATTGATGCAGAGCCCAACGCCACAATTGCCACCACGAAGATCCAAAAGGAAGAACCAGAAGATTCAGAGGAGGAGGAGTGTCTTTTCCACTCCCAGATGTGGGTAAAGGGTTCCCCACTACAGTTCATCGTCGACAATGGGAGCCAAAAGAACCTGATTTCAATAGAGGTCATGAAGCGGTTGGGTTTGCCAACCACAGCACACCCGCATCTGTACACCATCGAGTGGCTTCACCAAGGACGAGATCTTCGCGTCAGCCAGCAGTGCCGCCTTCCCTACAACATGAAGCCCTTCACCGATGAGGTATGATGTGATATTGCTCCTCTTGATGTTTGTGATGTATTATTAGGTCAACCATACTTATGGAAGCAACATGTTGTGTATGAGTCCCAGCCTCGCGCTGTTATTATTACGTTGCGAAATAATTTGTATAGGATCCCAGAGGTACCACCCCCTACCGTTATCTCTTTGGTTACTGCAAAATAATGCAGTAAGCTCATTTCCAAAACCAGAAAGTTTGTTTTCTTGATGATCTGCCCTCAGGGAAAGAAGAAGATCGTGGCCACAACCTCTAGACAGGGCCCCTCCGCACGACAACAACAAATGGACAAGGTCGTGGAGGAGTACCGGGACATATTCACCTCACCCACCGGGGTGCCTCTCCACTGTCAGGTCAAGCACCCCATCGATCTGACCCCAGGTGCGTCGCTGCCCAATGGAACGATCTATCTCTGCTCTGTTATGGAGAATGATGAAATCAAGAGGCAAATTCAGGAGCTGCTGTAGAAGGGTCACATCCGGCCAAGTTCATCGCCCCGTGGGAGCCCGATCATGTTGCTATAGAAAAAGGATGGGACTTGGAGACTCTGTATTGACTATTGGGTGCTGAACAAGATCACTGTCCAGAATAGGTACCCGATCCCACGGATTGATGACCTCCTGGACCAGCTTAAAGGGGCAAAATATTTTAGCAAGATCGACTTAAATTCCGGGTATCACCAGGTACCGATCGAGCCGATCGATGTGTGGAAGACTGCCTTCAAAGCCAAGGAGGGACTTTTCGAATGGTTGGTCATGCCTTTTGGGCTGACGAATGCTCCTGCAACCTTCATGAGACTGATGGACAACATCTTGCAGCCATTCACGAACTCATTTGTAGTAGTGTACTTGGATGACATCCTGATCTTCAGCCAGACTTGGGAAGAGCACCTCCACCACATCTGACAGGTTCTCCAAACATTGTGGCAGCACAAGTTGTGTGCCAATTTGGACAAGTGCACTTTTGGCATGACCCAGGTTCAGTATCTGGGATACATTATTGATGACTGTGGGGTACATGTGGATCCAACCAAGATCCAAGTCATTCGGGATTGGCCAGCCCCAACTACTCTAATAGAGCTTCACAACTTTTTAGGCCTTGCTAATTTCTACCGCAGGTTCGTGTTGGGATTTTCTCATATCACTTGGCCCTTGAGTCAAGTCACCAAGGGAGGAGCGAAAGCAAAATTCTTTTGGTCAGAAACTCAGCAGAAGGCATTTACAGAATTGAAACATCACCTCTGTTGTGCCCCAGTGCTCACATTACCAGACTTGCAACGACCATTTGAGATCGAGACAGATGCCTCTGACTATGCTATTGGGGCAGTCCTTACTCAATAAGGGCATCCAGTGGCATATCACAGTGAGACACTGTCAGACATAGTCTGCAAATATCCCACTTATGACAAAGAGATGTATTCCATTGTACAGGCTTGCCAGTAATGGAAGCATTACATTTTGGGGAAGGAAACGATCTTCCACACAGACCATCGACCCCTACAGTTCATGCAGACACAAGGGAAGTTACAGAACGATCGCCATCAGAAGTGGTCCACATATCTACAACAGTTTCATTTGAACATCAAGTACAAGAAAGGAAGCACCAATAATGTTGCAGACTGCCTCAGCCGACCACCAATCGTGGTGATAACGACCGTGCTCAACTCTTGTGGGCACGAGACTTCTGATTGGCCGCTTCTCTATAAGAGCGATCCAAAATTCAGCCACACATACCAGACGCTCTTGGAGGGAAACCAAGTTCCAAAATTTCACCTCCAGGATGTACTACTGTGTCACATGGGACACCTTTGTGTTCCTTCAAGCGAGCGTGCCAAGATGATTTGGGAAGCGCACTACAGTCGAGTCGTTGGGCATTTTAGGGTCGAGAAAACAGTGGCAGTACTGGAGAAGTATTTCTATTGGCTAAACCTTCGATAGGACGTCGGGAAGTACATCCGATCCTGCACTGCCTGCGCCATTGCCAAACCATCCATCAAGAAGCAAGGCCTCTATACTCGTTGTCTATGCCTAGTCGACCTTGGAAATCCATCTCCATGGATTACATGTCAGGCCTTCCTTCTACTAAGCACGACAACGACTGTGTGTTTGTGGTCGTTGATAGATTCTCAAAGATGGCCATAATGGCGGTCTGCAAGAAGAATATCACAGCAGAAGCCACTGCTAAACTCTTCTTTGAACGAGTGTGGGTACACTTTGGTATCCCACAGTCTATAATCTCAGACCAGGACAGCAAGTTCCTTAGTACATTCTGGTCTAGCCTATGGTCAATGCTAGACACCAAGCTCACAAAGTCCACAGCTTTCCATCCCCAGACTGATGGCCAGACAAAGGTCGTCAATAGGATGATCGTACAGATTTTGCGCATGTACAACTCAAAGCATCCACACACATGGGATGAGAGCCTCCCCTATGTACAACATAGCTATAACCGGGCCCTCCACAGCTCAACCAACCACATCCCCTTTCAGGTGGGCTTGGGATTCCAGCTACTATGTCCCATTGATGTAGCCATGCCATTTGCAGCTACTCAGGCTGATTCAACTCATATCTAGTATGAAGTTTCCAAGGAAAACAACTTCATTGAGTGCATTCAGCACCTTCGCCAACAGGTTCATGACATATTGGACAGATCCAATGCTAAGTACAAGCAGCGACATGATCAACATCGGCTGCAACACAACTTCCAGGTGGGAAACAAAGTGTGGCTACATTTACAGAAGGAGCACCTCACTGGACCCCACCGCAAGCTTCGCCCACTCCGATATGGGCCATACACCATCACCAAGGCTATCGGGGACAATGCCTTCGAGCTCAGTATTCCACCATTCCTTGGTTTGCACCCAGTGTTCAATGTGGACCGCCTTCGGCCCTACTTTCCACCTCTACTGGACACATCAGACGTTGCAGAACAACTCACACCAACAGAGTTAAACCCCGACTGCATGGAACAAGCCACAAATGATCGGATTATTGACATACAGATCAAGAACACCCTCCAGCAGAAGATCCATCTATATCGAGTTGTCAAAGCAGGCCAACTCCTTCACCAGGGAAAGTGGCTCACCAGGGACCAAGTTCAACAGAAGTTTCCTCATCTCATAGAGGAACTCAACGCAATGGGGACCATTGCTTCCTAAGGGGGAAGGAATGATCCAGGAGGATATTGGTGGCCACCCACCTATTCCTCTTGGACCCCCACCACTGTTTCTTTCAGTTTTCCAGTTTCCTTAATTGTAGCACAATTTACTATTTTTGGCAGTTTTCGGGTCCTAAACTTCCGGAGCCGTTTTGAGGCCCTAAACGACGTTTTTTTGGCATCGAATGGTCGGGAAAATATGAATCCGTTTTGGACTCAACATTTGTTGGTTGTGGATGTAGTCCTTAAACATATATTTCTAATGATGTATCATGTGCGTCAAACGGAGGTAGTATGCTAAAGTTACGACCCCGAGAAATTGATGTACCAAGTTACCCAACAGGGCCCACATTAAGGCGTTTCACCACCTAGGGTTAGGTTTTTGGATGTGTAGGGTTTCCATTGTTTCTCAATAATATATAGGCCTTCAAGCCTCATTGTAACATAGAGTTCAGAGGCATGTGGCTGCCACATCTCTTCTCAGAGATAAGCTACCAGCACTCTAGCTAGTTTATTTCCATTCTGTATGTAAACAAGTTTCAGTTATTGATTAATGAAATGAAGTGTTATTTTCGCTGCATATTTGCTTCTATGGTTATTTGTGTATTCTGTTGCGTTCCTGCATAAATCTAGATCAAAAACAGCTAGAATGGTGGTAGTTATCTCTGAGAAGAAATGTGGCAGTTGCGCTCATTCATGCCAAGCTGAAATACAAAAGGAGGCCAAAAGGGACCATTTATGATAAGCATGAGGGAAATAACCTTAAACATCCAAAACATAACCCTAGAATATGAATCGTCATAAAGTTTGCGGCCCCAAGGTGGTTAGTTGAACAGTCAAGTTCCCGGGGTTATAACTTTTGCATACGATA
>LPNX010759104.1:129353-202027 GCA_001517045.1 Pseudotsuga menziesii | reverse complement strand
CCCCCCCCCCCCCCCTCCCCCCTTTCTTCTAATCGCCAAAAAATGTCGTTTAGGGCCTCAAAATGGCCCCTAAAGTTTGGGGTCTGAAAAACCGTAGAAAAATTACTGGGAAACTACCAAAATGGACAATTAGTTTGAGCCATTGGAACAGCTGGGTGTCCATCGAGATCCATCTGGATTAATGGTATCGTGAGAACCCATTTTGGTATCTTCATATGGATACTAAGTGATATAACTTAGACATATTTAGGCTCTGGTTGTGACCATTTGTCTCTAGTAAATCCTACTTTTATATTGGCATCATCAAAGTCATCCTCATAATGATTATTGATGGTTTATTGTCATTTGACAGTACTCCTTTAACACCCGTTGACATGACCCCTTAGTGTGTGAGCCACACAATATTTGGCATCTCTTGCACACTATGTTTTAGGATATGTCACTTATTCAATTTGACTTATCTCAACTTTGTAATCACAACTTCACTCTAGATATCATTGCGATTAATGTCAATGTTATTTTAGGTGCCTTTCAAGTTTCTGTTGGGTTTTTTTTTCCCTCAGAAAAAATCAAATTTTTTTTTTCAAATCAAAATTAGATGTCATATGCTTATAAGCATTCCAATAACTAGTTTCCTTGACATGCTCAAAAGGTTAAGCACATATGTGCATTACATTATTTCATTCATCATCACATGGATTAGCCTCAAAAACTGTATTTTACCATATAAACACTATAGGTAGAAGATTTTTTCCCTCAAAATATATCAAAATATTCATATCTAATTTGACACTACAATCATTAAGACAAATAATTTGTAATATCCCCTAGTTTGCATCAATATTTACTTAGTTGAAATTCATACTATGTTTTTGAGCAGAATCATTTTGTTAGATTTTAACTGAAAAAGTGTGTAAGGGTGTGCTTGACACTTGTCCTTGGGTAAGGACTATTTTAAAAGACAAATTCTAAATAATTTAAATGACTTAAAATAACAGTTGGGTGGCCATGAATAGAGATGAGTATGAATCCATGAGTGGGGAGAGAGATTACAATCCTACTATTTAGGGAGAGAGATTACAAGTGTCATGTGACAAAAATCTCGAACTAAATCCCAAAAATATAGAGGTGAATCCAAGCCTACGAATTTCCCAAAAGGAGGGAAAGCCTTTGGAGGTAAGACCGAGGCAATTATTCTATATATGAGCATATAACAAGAGGCATGACATTGCCGAGTATGTTGAGAAGTATTGATGTGTGAGCACTTGAAAGTGTTAGGAAAAGTTTGTTGAGAGTTTTGGAAGAGAATTGAGTTGGATATTGTGTTAAGAACCTTGAGTTTTGATCTGGCATAGACCCTGTTGAAGAGGGTTAGTGGGAATGTGGACTGATAGAGGAGAAGTGTTTTACCTAATGGAGTCATAGTGCATGCTTGGAGATGACATGAGCAAGTAAGTTTTGGATGCTCATAGTCTATATATAGGAGGTGTGTGGATATCCCAAATTCCATTCCACAATTGTTGCAGACAAGCTAAGCATTATCACTATGTGTTTCCTAATTTATTTCCTGTAAAAATATTTTATTTGTTTATGTTATTGTTACATTTTTGTTTATTGCATTTAGTTTAGTTCCTATCTAATTCTAGTGATCTATCCAAAGAATTTATTTGATCTTAAATTTTCATAGGTCATCAATAGTTCATATTCAATTAACTATAGTTATTTGTCAGGTTACAATAATTATGCTTTTTACTAGTACCAGTTTTCCATCCTTTTAGTGGCAAGTTATACGTAGTTCTCTAAATTGTTTTTATCAACTAGTTGCTTAACTCACTATATGTATTTCAATTGTTATTTAACTTTATAGAGTTAACCAAAAAATAAATGATTGTAAGTATTATATACTTAGTATATAATACATACTTTTAACTCAATAGATAACCAATAGTGTCAATTAATACGAGCAAACCAATTTTATATCATCCAGGAAGAGACATTAAAAAGGTCTCAAATTCGAACCATATCATTACTAAAACTCTAACATTGTAAACATTGAATTATTAGAGAGTATCACACCAATTAATTAAGCTTTCATTGTACTAATTATCACCTCACGGGTTAAGTAACAAGATATGTGTGTGTGTGTGTGTGTGTCCATTGGATGTAGCTTGGGTGGTTGGGAGGAATGATTATTACCCTCCCCACCTAGGTTCAATTCCTTTTAAGTGACATGTTGAGCCCTTAAATGGCTCTATATGATGTTATTGTTGTTGAGCCCCCACTATACAAACAATGCTTTGCCACTCCATCTTCTCTCGCGGATTTCAGAGAGGTTTATATGGATGTAGTGAGCATCAATATCTAGTTTCGTGAACCACATGTAATATATATATACCATGTCTTATAAGGTAACTAAAGATATTCTTTTGACAGAATCAAACAATTGGTTCTTCTCTCTCTATATGTGTATTAGAGATATATTATGGAAGGAATTTACCAAATTTATGGTCTTATCCAATGAGGATTGTAAATAAATGTTCTTTGGCCTGAAAATACCTTTGATCCAATTTGTTAGCAACAGAGAATCACCAAAAATTTGAACATAATTTTTCGCATACTCTATAACCAAAGTAAGAGTAAGCTTTAAAGCCCACAATTTAGTAGAATTATTACATGCTTGACTTAACCTTGCTTTGTAGTTGATAGACTGAGTTTAAGAGATGTTTAAAATACCACTAGCTCCATCTAATTGCAAGTCTCCTTGAGAGGTTTTATCAAAATAGGCCCATGGTTTTCTTTCGTCAATAATTTCTTCGATTACCATCCCAAGGGATTTAACCATAGTGTAAGGATTGTAAAATTTAACAACGTTGATTCCTTGAATAAGTACATCCACTAGGTCTATTATTGTATTTTTAAAAATGTATGAGTTTTTGGCCAACTAGATACCCCATGCTATCGTTAATGGCAACACTTTGAACTATTTAGTTCCACCATGCTCGCACCATCTCTTTAGACCTTCTTCTATGGAATCACCAAACCAAATACCTACTATGCCAATGATGTTAGATACTTCATCATTGTTATAACATTAAATACACCTCCTAAGACCTACAAAATATCTCTTCTAAAGAATATCCCATAACTTTGTTGGGAGTAACACCTCATGATCAAACAAATATTTGTATCCTAAATGCCTTGTGGATTCTTAGACCAAATAAGAACATCTTCGTCATCCTTTAACCTCACTAGAATAGCTTGAATCCTGTCAATATAATTGTCCCATATTACACTATCCTCTTGATTGAAGTCCAAGATCCTTCTTTTCAACCATGCCTAATTCCAAATGGTAGAATTAACACGGTCTAAAAGTTGAGATAACACATATATTTCCCAATAATATAAATGAAAAACCATATGGAGGGGAAATCTAAAGTTCTCACCACAACCCATCCATGTAACCAAACATATTTGGAATTCTGGCCCATTGCCAATTTCCCAAATCAGACAATTTCTAACTAAGGGAAAGGCATCAACTAGGGCCCTCCATATCATAGAAACGTTCTGCAATTAAAAATTGGCCCTTCTCAGCTAGTCCACCGTCATATTTGGGAAAATGAACTCCTTGAGAATGACTCTAGACTAGAGTCCTTGACCTTTTAGTAATCAAATTCCAAACACTTTTGGTAGCCAATTATTTATAGAATAGGAATATGTTCTTTCGGCCCCAACCCCCTTGCACTTTTGAGAGTTCCATCTATTTTTACTTCACTAATGGAAATCCTTTTTGTCTCTTTCCCCAAACAAATGATAAATCTAAAACATAATCTGTGAATCCATTTCAGAACCACTTTTGGTGTCCATGATAAGGAAAACCAATAAACAAAGTTGAGCATCCAAGACAAGTTTTACAAGCACCGACCAACTATCCTAATACAACCATCCATTTCACCATTAATTAACCATATCTTCCACCTTAATTTTGAATAGCCACTACTAGTCTATTTTCTTGTAATATTTTAGCATTGAGAAAACAACCCAAGGTGTTTGATTCTAGAATCTAAATCTACCTATTGGAAAGGTAGTCTCAATTTCAAATAATCCTTGGGTTTCTCCTTAATACCATTTTTCAATAATGTTTATTTCCCAATGTTTACCTTTATTCCTATAGCTGCAAAAAATAGGTCAATAATATTTTTAAGCTTGTTGGTATCCCCTCTATCCCCTAAACCAAAAATTAAAATGGAATCTACAAACAACATGTGTACCAAATAGCATGTATTCATTATATTAATCCTTTTGAAATTTCCATATCTATGGGTGCCTTTATCATTCTTATTAAACCTTTTGAAATACAGAGGAAGAATAAAAAAGATAGATGAAATCCTTGCCAAAGAGACAAAGGGAACACATAACCCCAACCGAATTAAGATAATGTTCAAAAAGAGCCAATTTACATGATCAAATGCTTTGGACAATTCTATTTTTATAGAAACTACCTTGTATTTCTTAATCTTTATTGAATGCATCCCTCTTGTGTTGCATCATGATTCTATATCCTTGCTAGGAAGCCAAAATTTTCTTCTCAAATATTTGGGATAGAACCAATTTTGGATGCCTAGCAATTATTATGTAGATACAATTGCATAGAGATATGGGCCAGAACTACTCAAAAGAGACATGATTGTACACCTTTAGGATGAGAGATGGAAAGGTGAATTGAAGGTTGGTAAGATATTTCTAGTGGCTCTTGACTCTTCGATAAACCCTCTAATATCCTCCCCTATCAAAATCAAAACATCCCAAGAAGAATTATATTGGTGGTCCATCGAGACTTGGACTCCTATCATTATGAAAGTTGTGGAGGATTGTTTCTAGTTCTTCTATCCTAACTTCAACAATTAAATTTTGATTATCATGTTCATTGGCAAATTTTGGAAGGTTAGATGCCACCTTTAAGGTCTCAGCAATTGAAATCATTTCTCCTCCTAGACTATTTTTTTGAAGTACTCTACTCCCTATTGAGCTATCCCTTTAAATGTTTTAACCTTCTCACCATATTTCTTGACAATCTTCTATACACAGTCCATTGATTCGCTCATCTTAGCGAATTTGTGAATAAATTTAGTATTTTCATCCCCTTCCTATAGCTAGAGGACCTATTGACACATTTTTTGGAACTTGGTCATTTTTTCTTTTTGTCTCGTTTTCCTTTCACGTCATGCAGAAGTGAGAAAAAACATTTCATCTTTTCCTTGTGAAAACCCCACACTCTATATCAGCATGTCTTTCCCTTTTTTATTTTTCACTAAGTGTCGAGCGTTCTGTATAAAAAATTCAAGGTAGTGTTTTTTATTGGTGCGTACCTCTCATCCATCCTGCTTCATATTACTAGAATTCCAACCTCCCCACATCTGCTTCCCTCTTGATCTCAACCTTTGTTTCCCTCTTAATCACAACCTCTGCTTCCCTCTCGACACTTAGTTAATTTTTCATCCTCAACATGTTATGAATGCACAAAGAAAAGTTACATGTAAGAATTTCCACAACTCCATGTTCTCTGCAACCCGTGTGAAGAAATGTGTGGGGCATGTAAATCTTTTTGTTCTCTTGGAACCTTGGAACTTCGGATTGTGAGACGAAAAAATTCTACACATGCTATTACAGGCCAAAATTTTCACATCTCACCTTCCACATGGATTTCATTTACATTTCACATTTGGATTTATTTCGCATCCTTAGCATATCCATCGTACAAGGACGACAATTGTTGTGAAGTAAATGAACCACATCCTTCCCATGTTCCCTTGAAATTATCATGCATGTAATAATGACTATCTAATATATGGAAAAAATTAACAATCAAGCTCAAATGAGATGAGTTGATGGAAAACTAATGTGGAATGGATCACATTAGATACCCATTGAACATAAAAATCTAATAAATACTTGTCACCATCATTCACCATTTTCAAGGAACATTCATGTTTAAGGGATGACACCTGAGAAGAATAATGAGCCATTCTATGGAGATAGAATTGACTCCCTACTCTAAGAGGATTGAGGAATTCCATTGGTCTAAGTATTATTGGTGGTATGATAGGCTCTCAGTACAAGAAAAAAACATGAACAAGCTTTGGACATTGAACATTGCCAAAGCATGGTACAAACCTGAGGTCTTCAACATCAAAGAACTAGTGTCATGGTGCACCAACAAGTTTAATTCAAAACATAGACTAATAGAGGTATGTGATAGTGGAAACCCACATGTTCCCTTGAATCCTAACTCCTTCAGGAGTATGTTAAGGTTCCAGTACCAAACAAAGTTCTCAAATTACCAAAATCCAACTCTTTCATGGATTTGTAGGGTGCTAGGGTAAATATTTTGAACTATTTTCTTAGTCAACCCTTTGACAAGCCAATAAATATTAATTAGATTGAGATATGCATGTTAGCCAAACCCTATAAGGAATTTGAATCCATACTAGGTCAATATTCAACCTCTCATGTTCCTGGGTATGTGTAATACATTTTACATTTCTTTCTACAAGTGGGCGTTCTTTTTGCATACTTGGCTCAAGTAATTTTAACTAATATTTCTCATCAATTGTCCACTTTCAATAAATCCAAGTGTAACACCCCGGTTTTGACCCCATGGTATTAAATTGCATATGATGTAAATATTGTATTAAATCATGGTGTGGAGCTCAAGGCAAAGGCCCCACCATGGGTTAGTGTTTTATGTTTCGGTGATTAAAATCGACGCCGATGGTTTATGTGCTAGCCAGGCAGAATGTGTTTTGAGACATCATGTAAAATGCAAATTAATAAAAATACCACAACTAGCTATGTGCCACAATGTTAAAGAGATGGGGGCATGATTTCACAAGGAATATGGAGGGGGAATTATTCAAACCTTGAGCCTAAGGGGAAAAGCCAAATGTCCAAGGGGGAAAACCCATAAGTTGTCAACTACCCATTTTGTCCTTTTGTGCACAGTCATCTAGAAGTGGTTGAATAAGTTATCTCCTTGGAATGGGAAAGGTATGGAGGTCAAATTCGAATTTGGGAAGTCATCCATTTTTTAAAAGCGTGTTTTTAACTTGTGGGGCAAGTAAATGCTTGGAAATGCATGCCCAAGCCATTATTCACCCATGACTTTTATTTTCACCCATCCTCATGGAGTTTTGGCTCTCTCACATAGCAAGAAGGGGACTGAGCTTGTTGGGCTCCGAAATTGTCTTTTATAATGATTTTATTTACAATAATTTCCCGGCCTATTTATCGAAATCTAATACATATATCTTTAATTTGTCTATCTTTTACTAAGTTTTCATCAATTATAACTTATAAATGTAAAATAATCTTAATTCATCATTTTTGATGTGTTATTGCATTTAGTGCGCATTTCGGTACTCCATCCAGCCCTTCACCCGACTCTGAGTTCCACGCTAGGTTTAATGACATGTTTCTTATTACGTTCTTGGTTTGTTTTATCTTCGTCTTCTATTTCTCGTCGGTCCCGTGAATACCTGCACATGCAAAAACCATGAGTGATGATGAACTTTGAGCGTTGGTTTAAAATTAAGTAATGAAGAGAATAAAAATTATTAAAAAATGAGAATTAAATATAAAAAAGATGAGAATTAAATAAAGAAAATAAAAATAGGAATTAAATATTAAAACAAATAAAATCCACTCATATTAACCAACCCCCATAAAGTGGATTGTAATAACTTATTTAAACCCATATGTCACGTGCCCAATCTCCTTTAATTCATTTTAAAGTGAGTTCATAAATGTATCATTTATTTATATAACCACTTTCCTTTTCCATAAGACTTTATGTTTAATATATATTACCATTTCATGTTTTGCTAACTAACGAACTTTATGTTTTGTGCAGGCACGCAAGTATGGAGAATTATTTTACGTACAATGAAGAGGAATTTACGCACAGTGGAGGAGTTCACATGCCATGAAGAAGAGGAGCGCAACGAGAACGGAGATGGAACCTAGCTCCTAGCAAATAAAATCCAGCTATAATTAAACCAAGCACTCAGCAAATTAACTTAGAAAACAAACCAGTGTTAATTTATCCAGGAATAAAGATTTCAATTGCAGGTCATTCGGGCATCCATTCAGCTCTCCGTTAATGCAATAGAAGGCGGGTTCTGTTGGCAACGTGTCCTTGATGATTCATAATCCTGCAGTCTAGAAGATCCATGAGCTTGCTCTCCCAGCCTGACACCACACTCTCTACCCATGTCAAAGAGAATCCTCACATTACAACGCGCACAAGAGAGAACCGACGCGCGAGGAAGATGGAGAAACGTTGTGTGTTGGCATTCAAATGTTTGTTTGTAATAATGGTTGGCTATTTTAGGAGCGATCGACCACTGAAAGGGTCGACCTGCCCATCCTTGAAAACACTATATATATTCACCTACAAGCGAGAGCATGAGGAGACTAGTCGTCGACATGTAAATTCTGTAAAAACTCGATTCAAATTTAATAAAACTCTTTTCAGCTATGGATGTATGTTTTCGGCTTCTGTGAAGTGATTCACTGACTTAGACGTAGCCTCTGATTGTTGAGAAGGGCCCCTCAACAACCGAAGGTTCTATTTGTGCATATTCAACAGTTTCCTTTCGTTTTTGCAGATAAGTAATTTTGTTTTCATGTCTATGTATTTAGTTTTCTTGTAGATGATGTTTTGCTGTTGATAAACTGTAATTTTCCTGTGTATTTTGTAATTTATATTTTTAGAATTAATACGGCTGGCCATTCGCATTTTTATTTAGTTTGTCTCTCAGCCTTCTATTCACATTATTCGCTTAGACTTCATTCCAGCCCGTCTTTCAACCTTTAATTCGAACTTATAAAGAAATTTTCCATCATTTGCAATCATTTCCAGAATTGTTAATGTCTTTAATATTTCTGGCACTCTATATCCAGTTTGGTATCCACTAGAAATTAATTATTTCAAGTTTGATTGATGATAAAATCCATTTGTAGTTTGCATATGTTTCATTGTTTAAATGAGAAGTAGTTGTTCATTTAAAAAATGATTATTCACTATGTCTCTTTCGCTCCAGGCGTTTGTGTGCATAAAATCCCGTATAAAAACTTGATAAAAGCCTGTGCATGCATTACAATTTGCATACATCTAGCGTTTTGTACCTTAATCTTGATGCATCAATCACGTGCCAAAGGTTTATGCACATAATGTTTGACGTTAGGGTGCATACATTTGTTTTCAAAAACACATACATATTAAAGTGCATACATATAATCATAAATTCAAAAAGGAATAGGTTTGAATTTCAAGTTTGAGTTTCTTTTTATTAGAAAGTTATTTTAAGAATTGGTTTGTAATTTGTAGTTTTTAATAGATTGAATATTAAATTATTTGTTTTATAATATAATATGATCATAAAGTAAGAATAACTTTATGTATTAAAGTAGAAGTTAATTACAATTTAGATTATATGTTATAGGGACAACATAGAATGTATGTTTTTGAAGCAAAATGAAGACAGATGTATTGGATGTATATGGGGATCAGTAGAAAAACGTAGTCCAAACTTGTGATACCTTTTATTATATATAAGACTTTTTCTTTTTGAAAAAAAAAAAGATTATATGTTATAGAATTTAGTTTAAAGTAGTTAAGTTGAATTTAGTTTGTAATTTAGACATTTCTTTAGTTGATAAAATTTAATTGTTTAGAGTGTTTTGCAATTGTAATTAAATATATAATATTTAATTCGCAATATAGTTTGTGATATAATATTTAATTCGCAATATAGTTTGTGATATAGTTTTTAATTGGTAATTCAAGTTGTAATTTAATTTGTATTTTTTATATAATTTGTAGTGTGAGATTTGTTTTAAAATGCTTCGTGAATGATAGTTTTGAGTTTTCAAAAAAAGTAACAAATCCGTATTTTAGTTTCATTTCTTCAAGCTATTGTGTTTTGACGGGTAGAGTAGATTAGGAACTAGTTCTAGTCCAAGTTTAATAAGTTCATTTGTATTAGATGCATTAGTTTCATTTTGAAAGTTCTCATAGCTTAGTTTACTTTTCAAATTCATAGATTAGTTGCTGATTAGATTGGATTTGTTAAACTAGTTTGCTTACATTAGTTTACGACTCCTCACAAAGTAGTTGTTTACTCTTGGTCCTTAGATTAGTGTTTCAATATGCTTTATACGATTGCATAGAGCTCGATAACTAGAGTAGGATGGTTGGTTAGTTTGCTCTTTTGAAAATATAGAGTAGTTTTGCTCATAGAATATATATATTAATTGTTGTTTTCACTTGAAGCATAATTTCTTGTTTTACAAGTAATTAGTTTTGGATTTGCTTTCGTAATTAATCGCATGGTTAAATAGATTCTCATCCATGCATAAGCATATAGTTCATGCATTCATGAAATAGTTTAGTTGATTTGTTGCCTATTTTGAATAGTTAAATTTACTTTCATTAGATTAGATTGCTTTCAGACCAACTGACCGCTTTCCTAGATTAGTTGTTGCAGTTTTATTCCATAGAATAGATTAACATAACAGTAGATTAAATTTAAATTCCAGTTGTTAAATAGTTTCCCTACTTTCATAAGAATAGATTGGATTCGTGCATTTAACTCATGATAGTCATGCATGTAATTTAACATCATGTAGTTGTATGATTAGTGCATTTGCATATTTAGTTAGCTTAGATTAGTTCAAGCCTTCAATCCTGCACATATAGTGTTTGCATCTCATAAGCTACCTTCCCAGGTTGTCAATTAAGTGTTGAATTATATAGTGCATATTTTACCCAACAGAGCTCTCTCCCCCTCACGATTGGATGTTGTTTCTTCACTTCTCCATGCCCATAATTCATTTTCTGTGTTGCTGGGCGAATGGGAAGAAAGGAACCATGATTTTGGGGTTTAAGAAGGTCGTTTTTTCCACTGTGAGCAACCTGGGAGCTTCCCTCATGTTTTTCTACATTTTTCCTATTTTCTCCAAGCTGGGAAACTTGTTTTTGGGTTGTCGGCGAACTGGAGAAGAGACCCAAAATTTTTGGGTGGTTGTTGAGTCTGTTTTTCCCACGTGAAACCCCTAGAAGTTTCTGAAAATCGAATTGTTGTCAGAGGGATGTTTTCCCCATTTTATTGGGTCATTTGTGGTTGCAAATTATGTTTCTGGTAATGCCCAATGAATGGGATAATAGATCCACGATCTAAGGTTTTGATGAGGACGTTTTGCCTCTGGGAAGCCCAAGAATGTTTCCTAAAAATGTATTTGCTCATGCATGGTCGTTTTCCCCTCAGCCATTTCGTTTTGGTTTCCCACAAACGCTTTGTTCATATTCGTCAATTGTGTGTGGCTATGTTTGATTAACTGGTTGACTGTGTGTTTGATGCAAAGTGTGGCTTGGCTAAGTAAGTCCAAGGAACCCATCTGTTAGATGGTTGTCTATGCTTGATTAGCAGGTTGGCTTAGCTAGGTAAGCCCAAGGAACCATCTGTTAATTGGATGACTGTGTGTTTGATGTATGGTTTGGCTTGGCTGATTAAGTCCAAGGAATCCTCAATGTTATTGGCTTGTTTCCTTAATAGTTTGTGAAACCCAATGGTGTGTTGGCTTGACTGTGAACGTATGGTTTTGGCTATGTGTGATCCTGTTGTTCCCTAGTGCCTCGTGGAATCATGCCTAGCTCGGGGTAGTAGTGATGTTGAGAGATTAATGAGCACACTGGCCTATGGTTGGGTGGAATGTTGCAGTGACATAGCTAGTTGAGGGCTATCTTCTTTCAAGATAAGTATTTTTGTGCTTAATCTATGCAAACTTTGGTTTTATGAATTATATGAACATGTTGAATGTTTGAATGAAATGGATGTATTTTCTTCCGCTGTATTTACATGTCTTATGCATTTGCATATGTTTTTATGTCAATGAATTTTAATGATCATGTTCATGGGGCTAGATTTCCCGTTTGATAGAAGGAGTAGCCTAGTCGCTTCCTCTCCATCGTTGGTATGAGGGCTGGGGACGTGACAGTGTGGTATCAGAGCCCATGTTGCAGCATTGGTCCTCAATGGGCCAAGTTGAATAGTTGACAGATGCAGAATCAGCCTCTATGTTCAACAGGAAGAAGAGGTAGGCAAAAAAATTCTAAATTTTTCTAAGTATTGGAGAGTATTCTCCTTTTCCGGCCGAGATGAATGAAGCTGCAGCGACATTGTCGGGTGTGGAAGCTAAATATGAGCCGACAATGTCGGCGAGAAGAGAGGAATGGACCCGACAAGAAGGAAGAGGAAGAAAAATATTCAAAAAATTTTCTTAGTCTTTGAAGGGAAAATTTGTGTGTCGAAAAAAATTCGGTGAATTTTGCCGATGTGTCGGCTACATTGGGAGAAGCCGAGCTGATATGTCGGCTGGGTTGCCAAGAATCTGAGCTAAGACATGTTGGCTCAATTAACTGAATTAGAGACTCTACATGTTAGCTGGAGAAGGAGATTTGAGCCGCTGCATGTCGGTTGGCTTGAGGAAATTTTCGCCAATGTGTGTCGACGGGAAAAAGGTGAATGGAGCTGACGCGTGTCGGGTAGAAGTGAAATGTTTCGCTGATGAGAGGAGGAAGTAATTTGTTTTTTCAAGTATGGAAAATCGGAATAAACCTTGAAAGTTTTCTGCAACTGCGGAAGAAAAGTTGGAAAGTTTTCCGACATAGCGGATGGAATTCAGAAAGTTTTTCGACGCGGCAGAGGGACTTGTCAGAAGAAACCCTGGAAGTTTTCGACGTGGCGTAGCGGATGAAAATCAGAAAGTTTTTTGACATAGCAGCTAAAAGTAAATAAAAGTAAAAATTATTTCCACAACGGCGGAGGGATTGCCCAGAAGAAAGATGGAATTTTTTTTGCAATGGGGGAGGGCTTGGCCGAGAGAAATTCAGAAAGTTTTTCGATGCAGCAGACGGTCCGATCGAATGAAACTTTGGAAGTTTTTTGGCGCAGCGGATGGTTTGATCAGAAGTAACTTGGAGATTTTTCTGACACGTCAGAAGGAAGTTTGATATTTTTTCGACGAAGTGGAAGGCTCAATTGGATGAAATCGGGCGAAGTTTTCTGATACGTGTCAGACAAATTTGGAAAATTTTGTCGACATGTCAGAAGGTAACCTGATCGGAGGAATATATAAGTTGCTTCAAAACAAAGGAATTTAGTAGGTTTCTCAGTGAAGATTACAGGGGCCAGAAAGATGACTCGCCCCCCTGAGACAAGTCGGTTGAAGACGATAAGAATATAAAGGAAGAAAAATAAATGTACAAGGACATTTCTATAGAGCAGAATCAAGGTTGTATTATGATGAAGAGGAAGTCACCTTGCGAGAATAAATTATGAAAGTAGAACATCATTCTGTTATGAATGAAGGGACACCATATGAAGATGGCATTGAAGCACATTTAGATGGTGTATCCATGCAGGTTGTGAAGAATAGGATGGATGCTCGAGTAAAGATAGAATTGGGCCATTGACAGGGGATTATGTTCACTGTTGTGAAGCTGAAACTGTGGGTCAAGAAGCAAGGATCATTCCTAAAATTTGTACAGTAGACCCTAGGTAGGTCATAATTCAACTATGGTGGAAGTTGAGGGTGAGGTTGCTGGGAAAATTGTTCTATTCTAATCAACCCACTATATCACCCCTAGACTTGTGAGATGTTCACTTTGAAGAAGACAAAGCATAGAAGATCATGGTTAGTCTAACTAGCCACTAGAACCAGGAGGAAATCCAGTGAGGTGGTAAGAAATGCCCATTGGTCATTGATGGGTTAGTCACTTGTGCAGATCTGAATGTTCTACCACTTGGATCCTATGATATACTTATTGGAATGGGCCGTTCAAAAGCACATATAGCAAAGATTAATCGTTACAATAAGAATTTTGAGTGCTTTTTTAAAGAAGGAAACCTAAGGGTTGTGAAAGGATTTCCAAAAAAATGATCTCTGGAGGGCAGTCTTCAGCAATACAGCTGAAGAAGTTCTATGGGAAATGTTGTAGAGTGTATGCAGCTCATGATTTGGAGGCATCAGAGAATGATAATCCTAGGTTGGAGGGCTGTAATGTGGTACAGGAATTCAAGAACGTTTTTCCTGATGAAATTTCAGGGCTTCCTCCAAAGAGGGACGTTGATCTCACAATCGAACTTGTGCCAGGTAAAGCACCATTGTCCAAGACACCCTAGAGGGTGAGTACACCAGAATTCTAGAGCTAATGATGTAGCTGCAAGGGTTGTGGGAAAGGAAGTATGACAGACCAAGTGTGTCCCCGTGGGGAGAACCAATTTGGTTTGAGAAAGAGAAAGATGATACACTCTAATTGTGTATTGATTCAAACATTTGAACAAGGCCACTATGAAGAACAAGTATAATTTTCCTAGGACATTGATCAAGTGCGAGGATAAAAGGTATTTTCCAAGCTTGACTTAGGGTCTGGTGACCATCGAGAAAGACTTAAGGATGAGAATGTTCATAAGACAACCTTCAGAGCAAGGTATGGATCTTATGAAGTTGTAGTGGTATCATTTGGTTTCACAAATGCACCAGCTACATTCATGTGCCTCATGAATAAGGTTTTCAGAAGTATCTGGACAGGTTTGTTCTTGTTTTCCTTGATGGAGTTCTTATTTATTCTAAGAATGAGGAAGAACACGTGGAACATTTGAGGCTGACTTTTAAATTTCTTAGGAAGCATAAGTTGTATGCAGGGTTGAGCAACTATGACTTCTATGAAGATAGAATTCATTATTTGGGTCACGTTATCTCAGATAAAGGAATATCTGTAGACCTTGAAAAGATTGAGGCTCTGATGAGTTGTTCTGATCAAATAAAGTTAACAGATGCAATATCTTTTGTGGGACTTGCAGGACATTACAATAAATTCATTGAAGGACATTCTATAGGTAAGTGGATCCTATGTATAGGCTGAGGAGGCATGCATGTGAACTTGTGGTTCCATAAGGAAATGGCTCTTGTGTGTATGGGAATACATATGAGGACTTCCTGAAGACTCATGTAGAATGACATGAGCAGAGAAGTATGGTTGTGCCAATGAAACCCGGGGTAGAAAGATTCCATGTGCCATGAGAAGGGTCTCATGACTGAGAACATATTTTGAAACTTTAGATTGCAAGTTTTTCTGTTGATTATGGGAGACTGTGATCTCCTGTGATGGTTTTGAATCATGCTAACAATGGATATTCTTGTACTGCATTGCTTGATGTTTGAGGTTTCTTGTTACTAATTGTTATTGTTTGTATGGTTTAAAATTGTGTCAGGATGACATGTTGTATGCAGATGTCTAGGTTTTGGGAAGCATGTGTAAGAAAGGGATGCGTACTCCCCATTTGCAAAAGCCAGACAACATGAGGATGGCCTCATGGTTGCAATATATGATTTTCTGTAGGAAGCAGAATTGTGAACTTAGATTTTTATTTAAATATCAATGTTATTGATCGTTTGATATTTGGGAAATCATGTATGCATGAAATAGATTTGAAAATCTATGATTAAAATTTTATGATGACATCTCATGTAAACTGCATACTTGTATGTAACGCAGGTGAGATGGTGAAAGTACGCCCTTGGAGTACATAGCTTCTTGGAAGGATGTGTTTGGGATACATAACTCCTCGGAAGGATGTGCTGTGTGTACATAGCTCCTTGGAAGGATGTACTAGGCGTACATAGCTTCTCGGATGGATGTGTTGGAAATAGGTTTGAGAATCTATAACTGAAATTTTAATGATGACATCTCATATGAACTGTATGCTTGTATCTAACGTAGGTGAGATGATGAAAATATGTCCTAGATATACATGGCTTCTCAGAAGGATGTATGGGGTGTACATAGCTTCTTAGAGGGATATCTTTGGAATAGGTTTGAAAACCTATGATTGCAATTATTTTTATGATGACATCTCATATAAACTGCATGCTTGTATGTAACACAGGTGAGATGATGAAAATATGTATTGGATGTACATGACTCCTCGGAGGGATGTATGGGGTGTACATAGATTCTCGAAGGGATGTGTTTGGAATAGGTTTGGAAAACTATGATTGAAATTTTATAATGACCTATGATGTAAACTGCATGTATATATGTAACACAGGTGAGACGATGAAAATATGTACAGGGAGTACATGGATCCTTTGGAAGGATGTACTTGGGTACACAGCTTCTCCCCACTGCCAGATAGGCACCAATATGGATCACTGGGGACGCCCAGGGTGTAAGACATCCAGTTAGAATTTTTTCTGCACACATTAACGTCGTAAGGGGACTGTCACGAGAGTGGGGGCTCTGTGAAGAGAATAACCCCTAGGTATTATGATGTCTAGAAAGGAAGCACCTGAGCATTGGTAAGAACTTGGAGGAGTTGATGGGCCCTTAATCTAGAGTTGTCATTAAGCACCTGAGGAGGTGTTGGGATCTGAAGCGGGGTTGATCGGATCTCGATTGAGAGATGCTATACAGATAAGTATTGGATTACTTGGAAAATCCTAGTTTATTTTTTGTAATTACACATGTGTATAATGATTCAGCTAAGATTTTTGAAAATCTTGTTAAGAAATAAATCCTGCGAAAAATTAATTTGACATGTGAATTAATCTGTTATGGTTCTTGGAAAGGAAGCGCTTGAGAATTGGTAAGCACTTGGAAAAGGTGCTAGGCCCGTAATCTAGAGATTCCATTGAGCACCCAAGGAAGTGTTAGGCTCTGAAGTAGGGTTGACAAGATCTCGGTTGAGAGATGTTATGCAGCTGAGCTTTGTAAGCACCTAGAGGAGGTGCAGGCTCTTGTTCAGAGTTGTCATTGAAGCACCCAAAGAGGTGTTGGGCTCAAGAACGGAGCTGTCAGACCTTGGTAAAGAGGTATTTTTAGGTGATCTAAGGCTTAGAAAAATTTTCCTACCCTTTAATGCACACCCACGTGTGGGGTGGAGCAGGGTTATGAGCGCCATGGTTGTATAAAGCCCAGTCGGACACCTATGGAACCAAAAGAAGATACTTATGCAGAAGAGTATTTGGTTCACTTGGAAAATTTTGTTGATTTTATATCAATATACATGTGCATGTGATTCATATACGATTTTGGAAAATCTTGTGAATACTAACATGGGATTTGGCTCATTGCTTGGGGCTTGAGCATAGGTATTGCAGGTTTCCAAAGACATTGGAAATGTTCCAAGCTGAGAAGAAGGATTCTCCAAGACTAGAAAAATATCCTATGGTGTGTGTTTATGCATGCAAGCAAGGGCTTGGAAAAGTTCCAGATCGTTCCATTGGATAGATAAAGGTGTAGAGGAAGCACTGCGGTCCTGAAGAGGCTATATGGGAGCTGGAGGATGCCATGCGATTGGCACACCCATTTTTGGTTCAATTTTGCAGAACACTGAGGGAGGTGCCAGTGTAGAAGTTTGTCAAATTATTGTAAAGCACTGAGAATAGTGCTATTGAAGGGGGAGGGGAATGTAACACCCTGGTTTTGACCCCATGGTATTAAATTGCATATGATGTAAATATTGTATTAAATAATGGTGTGGAGCTCAAGGCAAAGGCCCCACCATGGGTTAGTGTTTTATGTTTCGACGATTAAAATCGATGTCGATGGTTTATGTGCTAGACAGACACAATGTGTTTTGAGACATCATGTAAAATGCAAATTAATAAAAATACCACAACTAGCTATGTGCTGCAACATTAAAGAGATGGGAGCATGTTTTCACAAGGAATAAGGAGGGGAATTATTCAAAACTTGAGCCTATGGGGAAAATCCAAATGTCCAAGGGAGAAAACCCATAAGTTCCCAACTACCCATTTTGTCCTTTTGTGCCTAGTCATTTAGAAGTGGTTGAAGAAGTTATCTCCTTGTGATGGGAAAGGTATGGAGGTCAATATCGAATTTGGGAAGTCACCCATTTTTTAAAAGCGTGTTTTTGACTTGTGGGGTAAGTAAATGCTTGGAAATGCATGCCCAAGCCATTATTCACCCATGACTTTCATTTTCACCCATCCTCATGGAGTTTTGGTTCTCTCACGCAGCAAGAAGGGAACTGAGCTCTCTCTCCCTCACGATTGGATGTTGTTTCTTCACTTCTCCATGCCCAGAATTCATTTTTTGTGTTGCTGGGTGAATGGGAAGAAAGGAGCAATGATTTTGGGGTTTAAGAAGGCCGTTTTTTCCACTGTGAGCAAGCTGGGAGCTTCCCTCACGTTTTTCTGCTTTTTTCCTATTTTCTCTAAGCTGAGAAACTCGTTTTTTGGTTGCTGACGAACTGGAGAAGAGACCCATGATTTTTGGGTGGTTGTTGAGTCTGTTTTTCCCACGTGAAACTGCTAGAAGTTTTTGAAAATCAAATTGTTTTCAGAGGGATGTTTTCCCCATTTTATTGGGTTGTTTGTGGTTACAAATTCTATTTTTGGTAATGCCCAGTGGATGGGAGAATAGATCCACGATCTGAGGCTTTGATGAGGACATTTTACCTCCAAGAAGCCCAAAAATGTTTCCTGAAAACGTATTTGCTCATGCAGGGTAGTTTTCCCCTCAGCCATTTTGTTTTGGTTGCCCAAAAACGTTTTGTTCATATCCAATAGTTGTGTGTGGCTATGTTTGATTAATTGGTTGATTGTGTGTTTGATGCAAAGTGTGGCTTGGTTGAGTAAGCCCAAGGAACCCATCTGTTAGATGGTTGTCTATGCTTAATTAGCAGGTTGGCTTAGCAAGGTAAGCCCAAGGAACCATCTATTAATTGGATGACTATGTGTTTGATGTATGGTTTGGCTTGGTTGAGTAAGTCCAAGGACCCCTCCATGTTATTGGATTTTTTCCTTAATAGTCGTTGAAACCCAACGATGTGTTGGCTTGACTATGAACATATGGTTTTGGCTATGTGTGAGCCTGTTGTTCACTAGTGCCTTGTGGAATCATGCCCAGCTCAGGTGTGGTAGTGATGCTGAGAGATTAATGAGTACATTGACCTATGGTTGGCTGGAACATTGCAGCGACGTAGCTAGTTGCGGGCCAGCTTCTTTCAAGATAAGTATTCTTGTGCTTAATATCTTCAAACTATTGGTTTTATGAATTATATGAACATGTTGAATGTTTGAATGAAATGGATGTATTTGCTTCCAATGTATTTACATGTCTTATGCATTTGTATATGTTTTTATGTCAATGAATTTTAATGACCATGTTCATGGGGCTAGATTGCCCGTTTGATAGAAGGAGCACCCTAGTCGCGTCCTCTCCATTGTCGGTATGAGGGGTGGGGACGTGAACCAAGATGTTTTTCATGACCTCATATCTATTTTATTCTATGGTTTTCTATCATGAATTTGAGGGTTAACCCTGAATAAAGATTTAAATTTGAAGAAGATTTGGTGCAATTTTGGTATCTAGTACTATGGAAGCACAAAGCACCTTTTTGTATTTATTAGGTTGAGGGTAGTTCTGTTGGAAGATACAAACATCTCCTAACTGGGAAGAACCCTGGTAGATCATGAACAAAACCATATATTTTTTTGATGGCAAGGAATTCTATGTGTTTGAGGATAATTCCATATACATCGGATTGCTTACCTTTGAAGAGAGGCATTTCCTTTTTCCATGATTTGTCAAATAGATTCTTTGTCACTAAGGTATGCAATGTAATTTTTGAACCTGTGCAAAGAAGCAAATCATATATATTATTTTAAGAAAAACAGAGTTTACACCACAACATTCACACATAAAACACAGAGATTTACCCTGGAAACTCTTAACCAGGAAAACCAACATTCCTTGGAGCCACATCTCCTATTTTATCATTATCATTATGAATCCCTAACAATACAAAATATATGTATTATGTAGCACCCAATACCCTAATCCATTAACCCATATTATAAAATAGGCCCTAATCCCTTAACCGGGATTAAATTACATATTTTTAGAAAAATAGCCCAAAAATAGTCGAAAACAACTTAGCCCAAAAATCATCAGGGGCACCCCCCCCCCCCCCAAAAAAAAAAAAACATGCAAAGAGTATAACACATACCCAACATTCTCCCACTTGTTTTATTTGCATAACAATGATTCATGTACTCATGTGGTCATAGGTTCAGGGCATCAATGCCCATAGATTCTCTACACCAAGAGAACTTCTCTGTACTTACAGAATTTGTTAATGAGTTTGCAACATTTTTCAAGGTGTCAACCTTTTCCAACAACACCTTCTTGTCTTCAACCATATCTCTCACAAAGTTATATTGCACATCAATATTCTTTTTCTTATCATGATAAATAGGGTTCTTTTCTAGGAAGATTGCACTTTTGCTATTGCAATCTAACCTTACATCTTTCTGTACAAACCCAACACTTGAACATAGTCTCTACAACCATAAAGCTTCTTTGCTGGCATGTGTGGCTACCATGTATTCAATTTTTGTAGTTGAGAGTGCAACTACATCCATACTTTCTCATCCATTGATAGCTCCTCCAAATAGGTTAAATACATACCCACCTGTAGATCTTCTATGATGAAGATATCCAACCTAGTCTGCATCAACAAATCCATGTACATCTATTAATCTATCTGGTATAGGTATTCCATGGTAGAAGATTGCATAATATGTGGTGCCACACAAATATCTGAATACCTTCTTTACAGTTGTCCAATGCTCTTTCCCTGGTTTTGACATATTTCCGCTCAAAACTCCCACTGCATGAGTAATGTTTGGTCTGGTACAAACCATTGCATACATCAAAATTCCAATTGCACTACCATATGGAACTCCTGACATATATTATTACTCTTCCTATGTCTTGGGACATTGTTCTACAAATAAATTTACGCCTATAGGAATAGGGACCTTCACCAGCTTACTTTCCTACATGTTAAATCTCTGTAGTATTGTCTCAAAATATTTTATTTGATTTAACAATATCTTCCTGTTTGCATGATGTCTTCTTATCATCATTCCCAGAATGAAGTTTGCAGCACCGAGATCCTTCATGCCAAATTTAGAGAACAACAGAGACTTCACCTCCTTTATAACATCTTTGTTTTTTCCAATCAACAAGATGTCATCAACATACGATACTATGTTAATGAAGTGATCACTAATATGTTTGGAGCATACAAAGTGATCAACCTTGCTCCTCACAAACCCCAATCCAAGTACGTATGTGTCAAAATTTTGGTACCACATCCTTGGATATTTATTTAATCATAAAGGGGCTTCTTTAGTTTACATACCATTTCTTTCTTTCCCTTTACTGTGAACCCTTATGGTTGCTTCATGTAGATTTCTTCTTCAATATCTCCATGTAAGAACGTTGTCTTCACATCCATCTACTCTAATTCAAGGTAAAAAACAAAAATAATGGAAAGAATAAATCTAATAGAAGTTAATTTTGCAACTAGATAAGATATTTGATCAAAATCAATCCCCTCTACCTGAGAATATCCCTTTGCTACCAAACAAGATTTGTACTTCTCCACTATACCTTATGGATTTAACTTATTTTTAAACAACCATTTGCTACCAACAAATTTTCTTCCAGCTAGTGACTCAACTAAATCCCAAGTTTTTTTTCGTCCAAGCCATCCATTTCTTAAACCATGGTCTTCTTCCAGATATCACTATCCTCTGAATCAACAACTTTATTCGCATTTCTAGGATCATCATCAGTAATAGACAAAGTAAAATGAGAGTGACAATCAGGAGGGGAATCAATTTATGGTTTCCTTCTTTCTTGAGGTGATCTCCTCAAAATTGTGGTATGATGTTCTTCTTCTTCTGTTGAGTCAAATTCTTCACCTTCTAACTCAAACTCTATCTTCTCTAGTTCCTTTTCCAATAGAGTCACTTCCTTTCTGGATACTTATTTGTCCTCTCTTAACACAACATGTCGACTGTAAATAGTATTCTTAGTTACAGGATTCCAAATATTATAACCTGTTATGTTGTCTTTATGGACAATAAAGATACATTTTTCATCTTTGTTATCCAACTTGCTCCTTTTCTCCTTTGGAACATGTACATAAGCATCATAGACAAAAAATTTCAGATGCTTAATAGAGGGTTTCTTACCACTCCATACCTCTTGTGGAGTTTTTTCAACCAACGCTGAAGTGGGTAATCAATTTACCAAGTAACATGTTGTCTCCATTGCTTCTTCCCAAAATTATTTTCCTATCATCGAACTTCTTAGCATGCTCTTTACATTTTCCATCAGTGTCCTATTCATCCTATCACATGCCCCAATATGCAAAAACATTTTATGTTTTAAGAAACATTATGTTACATTTTATGTTAAAGTTTATAATTAATGACCAAGTGGGGTCAAGGATAATTTAATGTAATTGCTAAATATTTTATTAATAAATAAATGAAAGATGAGACAACAACTTAGGGAAGCTGTTAAATGAGTGTTTTACTGGTCACTTGATGGAGAAGGCTAGGTTGAGAGAAGATTGATACTTGGCAGCATCCTCAAACTACTTCTAGTTGTTGCAAGTGGAAACTTCCCTATTTTTGTGGTCATGTTCCCCAAGAAAGTGGAACAAGAGCAGGTGGCTCATTAAGTAAAAACTGACCCAAAATACCTAGGCATGCTAATAAAACTTCCCATTGAAGACAGCTGAGGATGCTCATTCTAGATTGGTGAACATTTTGAGTGAATGAAGTACACAAGAGAATTCGATGGAGGGGACTAGCTGAAGTATGTTTTGAGTGGAAAAGTGTTGAAGACCTAAACTAGTGCAACTATTCTAAGTTGAGTTCATACTGCTGCATGCAGAACTGACTTATTTTTGAACACTCAGTGGAGTTGCAGAGGATTCCTATACTACATCTCTCACACAGTACTTCTACCAGGTGGACCAGGAGACAAGCTCGGGGGTCTTGAGAATTGCAGTCCTGCTTTTCTCCAGGAGTTGGTTAGGAGGAATAGGTTCCTTAAGCTGTTGTCACCTCATCTATATTTCTAGGTTCTACTTGTTTTATTCAACTATATAAGTATTTACTGTTCTCTGGAAAGTTTATGTTTAAGTAAAAATATGTTATGTTTCTGTTCTTATTGCTGCTTGTATATGCTGTGAAAAGTTAGTAAGTTCTGAGCTATTTAAATTAGGGTAAATGATTAGAAGAATTTCTGATTTAATTAATAGATAGAAATAAATTACCTAAACAATATTTTTCCACACCTTTTATAAGGTAGTACTCTAGTACAGTAGGTTAGTTTAATTTCAGATAAAGAATTCGAATAAAGTATGCATGCATATGAAATTGTTAACTTTTACAGGTTCATAAATATAAGTTGTGTGTATGCTTTCTTTTATATTGTTCATTTAGTTAGAGTACTTGAACTAAATAACTTGAAACAGTTAGTAAAGAGCTAAGGTTATTAAACACCTAGTCTGTGTAATGATTTACACCAACGTAGATCCAAATCCTGGGCTCTATCAAGCGCCAAGATGGATCAAATATCTCGAGCTGCAAACCTCTTCTTAGGTATCCATTGATTTGATTCAAACCAAAAGACACATCTTTTTATTTAAGGTCCACATATAATTTTATTATTATTAATATTTAATATTATTTATGGCCGACATATAATATTTTTTATTATTTTTTATTTTGTTAGGAACGAATATTGCATAATTTCCCCACACATGGTTTTAAAACCAAATTGAAGGCCCTCCTACAATCGTGGGTTGTTTAGGAAGCCTTGCACATGGTCTTAAAACCATTTGCAGGGCCCTCCTAAACCATGTACAATAAAACCATGGGTTGTTTAGGAGGCCTTGCACATGGTTTTAAAACCATGTGCAAAGCCTCCTAAACCATGTACAATAAAACCATGGGTTGTTTAGAATGCCTTGCACATGGTTTTAAAACCATGTGCAAGGCCAACATTTTTTTGCGGATAATTCAATTTTTTCTTTCTTTCTTGACCCACATATTTTTTTTATGGATAATTAAATTTTTACTTTTTTATTGTTTTGTTAGGTAGGAAGATTACAACATCTCCCCAATATTAGATTGTTTTTGTGGCTGACATTTATTTTGGCCTATTAGAAAATTTATTTTTTATTAATAAAAATAACGTTACGAAAGTGATATTATTTTTTATTTTGTGTTACAAAATCTCTCCCATAATATTCACTATCACTATTATTTTTTGCTGACATGTTACAAACGTTACATCACTTAAAAGATCTCTCCCATAATATTCAATATCACTATTATTTTTTGCCGACATGTTACAAACGTTACTAATGTTACATCACGTTACAAGATCTCCCCCATATTGGGCTGTAGAGTGCCTCTCGGCACAATAAATAAAAATTATTATTACAAATATAGTATTTTAATAATAAACAGATACTATATAAGTAGGGAATTAACATAACAAATTTTAACTTAAAAGAAACAGTTTACAAGGCTAAACATATACCAAAATAATTCATTTAAGTGAAAATGCAAACTAGGGTTAACTAAGAATGAAATACTAGCTCTATAATTATCTAAAGAAGAATTAGGGTTTGTAAAATAACTTATGTAAAAGAACTGTTCTTTTCATAATTAAATGAATTCAAAATCTATCTACTCTATTCTATACAACCATAAGCATCAATTAGATGTTTGTATGGAGTTACATACTTTATCTATGAGTAATTATAAAAATTAAAACCTAACAGTATATTTTCTATATCAGAGATTACAGAAAAGAATTAATTTATACAACTAATATCTCTCCTCTATTTTATTTGTTATAGAAATCATTACTGATTTAATAACTAAGTTACTATCTAAAAACCCCAACTGTCAGAAACCGAGGCTTACCATGAGAATAGTTGTTGTTGAGTCCCTTCTCTTTACGATTTTCAACCTTGATTATCCTTTAAACTGTAGTCTGCAATGATTTTTGAACACGAAAACAAAAATTATTAATTACCACTGATAATAATGAAAGAAGCTAACTGAACAGTGCATTAATGGTTAAGATAGAAAATAATTTTATACCTGAGAATTATCCTCTTTCTCTACTGTGAGAAGACGAGTTTTAAAACCCTAGCCACCTGTTGCGAAGACAACGAGCTTCAGAAAGGCATTGTCAAGACAGTTTATAGCACATAGTGCTCACTTTCAAACCCTTAGCTACCATTCAAAGAACGGCGAGCTTCCAGAAAACTCTGACAGAAGGAAACGCAACACACTAAGCTCAAGACTGAAAACCGAAACCTCGACAGGAAAAGACAAATGCCACCTGAGAAATAATCAGTTAAAAAGTAAACCCTAACTAGCAAAACCACACTACGATAATTCTAGAGCCATGCTCATCTCTTTATCTTACCAAAATACCAGAGAGCGATTAACAGTACTTGCATGGGCAGAGATATGGCAGATGCATCGTTGTTTAGCGCCAAACAATGGCGAGAAGAGGAGCACGATTACAAAACCAGAGCAAGCACCAGACTTTGCCTCTACACGAAGAAGAGAAAGACCTTTGACAGGGTGGTTTACACTTTGGTTCGACAAAGAGACAGAGCGACCATGAGCCTGCGACCTCTCTTCCAAAACAGGATAAAAAGATAGGGTAAGGGTGAGATTTTAGGGTTTAGAGAGACTTTATAACAAAAAATCCAAAGTCAAAACCCCAACGAATGTGCATCGAACACGTAGCTCCAAATATTTTTTCAAAGGATGGGTTTGCACTATAGTTTGAGACCCACATTCAAATCTTGCACATAATATGGTATAAAAGTTATTATTATATTGTATTTTGGCATGGTTTCTTTATCATTGTTTTGGTTTATGTTTGTTTAACCAAAATAAATAGTATGGAGGTAGTCACGAAACTAAGGTTTAACATAAACTAGAACCTTAAAAAAAAATATAAGCAAACTTATATATGTTCATGAATCCTCTCATATTAAATAATGCTTAGTGTTCCATTCTAGGAAGATACAAAATGGAGAATGAACCATTGATATGTTTATACTTGTAATTTTAGAGATTACCTAGCTAGGGCTGTAGTCTAGGAATTTATTTATGAATTCTAGTATTTGATTCGTTAATAAAACTCATATGAGATGAGAATCCATATAAAGGAAAATAGGGTAGACATCTATGAAGACTAATTCTTCTTACCGTACGATAAAAAGTATGAACACTGTTATCAACCCAAATGGCACTTCTCCGTCCGAGTGCCAACATTCCTTATGTTGGTACACAAAAGGACATCTTACAATTGAAGTTTGCCAAAACACTATAGATGGGCATGACTTGGGATGCATTTACCCTTGAACCAGCTTGCTATATTATTTTTCTAAGTGTTCAGTTGCGTACGTGACTATCCTCATTGTAACTCGCATACGTATGTGACTATTTCCATTGACAACTCACGTACTGTACATGACTATCTACATTGCAACCCACATACATCAACGTATGCGGGTTTCCTTTAAGAAACTTGCGTGTCATACGTGGGTTTCCTATATTAATAGTTGCATACATATTGATTCGACATTAAAAATATAAATCACGATTAATGGAGATTAGTTGGGCCCTAATCATTAACTATCCTAACTGTTTCAACCTCCTCAACCTTCGAAACCACTCTATTTACCAAAGTATAAATATAGGCCTTGGGGAGGGCATTAATGAATCAATTTTGGAGAGCAAAGTTATGCTGGTGGTATATCTTCAGAAGTCTTAGAGCAGCAGAACTCAGAGTCCTTTGGTTGCAGAGGAGTCCTTGTTTCAGAAGCTGGGTTGTACTCTTATCTCATTCACTGATTAATAATAAAAAGAATTCTTCTTCCAACATTGTGTTGAGTCTCTTTCATGTATTATGGTTAATGAATATATTTGATTATGTACTGGATATATGGTTTATCTAACCTCTCATATATACATGTATAAGATTGTACTTGGAGAATTTGCTCTTTGCAGGTGAAGGAGGTGCATCCCTGGAAGCTTTGGAGAGAAGAGGAACGGAAGAAGATTAATCTTGGATCAACCGTTGGTAATTGGGTAAGTCAAGACTTTCTTCCTATTTCCTTTCTATTCTCTATTAAAGTTGGTTGTCTGCAAGGTTAGTAGTAAGTTGGTAACCCTAGACCCTAGGTTACAAGGGTGTTTAATCTTGAACAATAGAACTGGCGACTCCGCTCGGGAGTCCAGCTTGCTATGGGTTAGTCCTGTAGATCCTTGCCCAGTCTTTGCTTTGATTCAGTGTGTGATTTTATGTCTTGGTTTGGACTTGCAGTAGTGTTTTAAAGACCTTTATAATTTTTCTTTTTTTGAATTTTTTTAATCTTGTACGCGGGTTAATGTGCTACACAGTCGCGTATAGAGGCTTGTATACGTGGGTTGATGTATTGAACAGTTGCGTACAGTACGCGGGTTGCTCAACTAGACAGTTGCGTACATACCTTAGCAACAAAATTTTTGGGTAGGGTTGCTTGTCCCTATCCTTTTTTCAATTTTGTCTTGCTTTGTGGTCTTCTAGTATTGGCATTTCACTGTAGGTTTGAAAGCCCTGTTAAACATACTTCGTGCTTTTCAGTAAGCCCTTGAGTTTTTTGTTGGTTGGATTTTCTTTCTTTTAGAAATTTGAGGTGGATTTTCTTGTTGGGTGATAGGTCCAAGTGCTGTGTGTCTGAATCAATGATCAGGGTTCTAGATACCGTGTATCCTGTGCTATTTACAAGTAGTGTCGGTTTGTCACTTGCCTTTTATTGATTTCATTCATTGTGTCTTCCCAAGCTAGGTGTTTTCCAAGTTTCTTCCTTAGGTGGTTAATCTTTGGTTCTTATAGTTTGCTATACTTCATTTTTCTTGCTTTATGTAGTTTGATTATTCAAGCATGCTCAAGAATTTTTGCATTTAGGTGCATAGTAATTTTTGAAGAATTTGAAAAGTGAAAAGAAAATCATTGGAAACATTTGCATTTGAATTGCATATGGTAGTTTTACTTTCAGTTTTTAAATAAAATCTCAAAAATTACAAAAATAAGTCTTAGTTTTCTCTTTCCTAGTTGCATTTTCATTAGTTCATATTTACAAAAAAGAAAAAGAAAAAAAGCTTACTTTAAGTAGTGATAATTTGCTTTGGAATTCATTTATACACATGTTTTACTTTTCTTATTGAGTCTATAATATCATTGTCATTCACACCACTTACCCTCTGATTAAGAACAACCCTTAAAATGAACGATATAATTTAAAATTTATTAGTAAGTTTTGTTTTATAGGGTTATACACCTACTAGCTTAGGCTAGATTTGTGGGATAGGAAGTGTAAAATCCCCATAAGTACTTAAATTCAGACGTAGTTGGCCAATCGATAGGTAAATCCTTCTATGTGTTGATAGCATCTGGGAAGCTCCTCTCAAACAGGAGTTAAGCATGAGGCTGCGTAGAGGCATTGGACTAAGGAGATAACCCTCTGATTCCTTGTCAAAACGTAGACCAAGGTTTTTACGCATCTGGGGATTTTGTCTTAGACATATTTTTGGGATTTGCTACCCTGCCCATGTGTACGAATCAGGCTTGCGACTGTTCCTTCAGACTGTTGATATAGTTAAGGTAGCCTCTAGTCTCTTGGAAATCTAGGGTTTATACACAGGTAAACCGGAAGGCTATTTCTGGTTCACCTTGGATGGGCTTGGAAGGTAACCCTTGTTGAAAGTGTAGGAGGGTGGTGGGTGATTCCTCCACTTATGCCTAAGAACCTCTTCAAGGACACCAAGAAACCGTCTCTTAGCTCTCTTCAGGAAAGGATATCTTATACCGCTTGTGATTGTTGAGACTTTAGGAAATTTTTGTAGTGATTGCTCTATGGTTTGTCTATGTTTTTAGCCAACCTTAGGGTGTGAAGAGTCAAATTGAGAATCATGGACGACCAATCTATCAGAAGGTCACGAAGGTTGCAAAACCTTCCTTCGCTTATCACATTGGAACCTCCACCTCCCCCTCAAAGGCGGAGATTAGACACAGATGGTTCTTTCGAACCGATAGGAGTTAGTGAAGTTACAGGTGAACCAGAAGTTAGGGCAAACCGTTTTAATTTAAATACAGGTGAGATAAAAGACTTGCAGGCTGACGAGTTTGCAAGGAATTTTAATTCACCTCTAACTGACTTAAATGATTTGGTGATCGTTCAGGTTCGTCCTTTCAATCCACCCGTGATTGATGTCCCTTTGGGCAGAATAATGTCTACTGCAGGAGAAAGTTCTTCTACTTCCACCTTTGCCGCTCTGGCTGAAGGGGTGCTACTTCCCCTAGTAGGTGCCCCTAGAACAAGTATACCCACTACACTGTTAACTCCAGCTAGCCGAGTGGTTCAACCATTGGATCCCACAAGTTTAGCAGGTGCTTCTGGTGGTATGGTCACTGGGATTCCTAGTGTATCTACAGTTCCTACTTCCTTCGCACACACTACCCAGAGTGGTCCTATAGGATCCTCTGCTTTCGTCCAAGGTTTTCCTTGGAATGGGGGGCACATTCCCCCGTCCACTCCATATCTAGGCCCAACACCCGCATATGTAGGGGTGCAGTTTGGAAACCCTAATCCTTATGGTCAAGGTTTTCAATCTCTGGTTTCAGCTCCGTTCACGATCTCTCCTTTTTCGCTTTTTAGTGGAGGGATACTTGCTCTTGTATGCCAAACCCCATCTTCTACTGGGGCAGCTAGAACCTCTTATATTGCACCGCACATAAACAATCTGCTGGCTTATGGATGGAATCCTTTCCAAAGCAGCCCACCCACTTCACAACCGGAAGCAGCGGGCAACCCCACCTTCACATATGGGAATATGGGGGCAAGTCCCTCTAATCCCCAAGCTGGTACTTTTAGTGCTCCGGTTAGACCCAAGCTCCCTTTCCTGTAAATGTTAAATTTGCTAGATTTGTTGAAACTAATGAATGACCCGGTGAGACATGACCCCTCTTGGCCACCCGTACCTACCAAGCTGCCCTCGAATATCCCAAAATTCGAAGGCAAAGTTGGTGATGATCCTAGAGCTCATGCCACCACTTTCCATTTATGGTGCTCTTCCAACTCACTGAACGAGGATTCAATTCAGTTGAGGATGTTCCAAAGAACTTAAACTAGTGCTGCAGCAAAATGGTATATTGAATTGCCTTCTGCCGCATTTAGCAGTTTTTGGGACTTGGCTAATTCATTCCTTAGTCACTTCCAGCTTCCTGTCCGATATGATTTCAAGACAGACTTGTTGTCTACCTTCCGGCAGGACAAGGCCACCCATATTTCGGATCACATCCAAGAGTGGAGAAGACAGAAGAGCCTTATCAAAGCCACTATTCCTCCCGAGTTCTTATTAGAATGGTTCCTTAAATCCCTATTGCCATATATATCTAAGGATGTATCTACTTCGGGTGTGACGAATGAGGAAGAAGCTATCCTCAGGGCCCAGCAACTAGATTTGATATATTCTCAGTCTAGGATCTTATATGATATTATCCCTGAGGCACTGAGGCCAACACACAATGTAGAGAAACCTAAGCCTGGACCCCATGCTGATGGTGTGGTTAGTTCTATGAATTCTCCCACTGTAGAATCTTTGGCTAAATTTCTCCATCAACTATCCATCAAACATTTTATGTCAGAAGTGGAAAAGGCTTCCCCCTCACCCTAAAATGCAAATGTTTTTGCACAAACCTCTCAGAAGGGAAATCAGCAGCCCGGTGGGAAAAAGAAGAGAGGAAAAAAGGGTGAGGGAAACCAAAAAAAGAAAAAACCCACAAACAATGATGATGGGGGCAAGAAAGAAAAGAAGAAGGTGAAATTCCCATGTAAGTCATGCAATGAAGATTACCTGACCCATCTATGTCCCCTTATGGAACAAGCTCAGAAGCTATTAAAATGCCAACAACCGACTGTCTTGAAGGATCCTTTTGCCCAAGGACAAAATTCTGCTTCAGCTTCAAATGCAGTAGGGGGCACCCCAAATGCTCCTGAACCTAATTATATCAACATGGTTCGATATGAGACTTTACTACAGACCAGGAACAAGAACTATGAAAAAGAGACCTCAGAGAAGGGTAAGTCGATAGGTGAAACTTCTAACCCTCTCACGATTGAGAAACCTGTCGAAATTATGCCCAAGATACCAAAAGGTGTATTTAAGAAAACCTTGCATAATCCTAATGCTAGGGCTGCAGCAAACTACTTTGTAGTTGAAGACTTATCCCAGACTCCTTATACAATTTCAGCTTTAGAAGTGTTACAGAGTTGTCCCTCCTAGCGGGATGCACTCTTAGTAGCCTTAGGCAATATGGACTCATCGAGTCTCATGGCGAAATTTAATTTGTCTGATGTCAAAATTTGCCTACCATATCATGTATCCTTATAGATAGATGTCATCCATGGTGGAAAGACCATTGGAAGGGAATTTGTCGACAAGGGTGCTTCTACATGTGTTATGTCCCTGTCTTGTTGGAAAGCTCTTGGATCCCCAGAGCTGGTTCCATCGAACAACCTACTTATTGCTTTCGACGGAAGGCCATTTCGTCCACATGGTATCCTACCGGCTTTCGAAATTAAGTTAGAAGGGAAAGTGAAGTATGTTGAGGTAGGGATGATTGATGCACCTTTGGATTATAACTTGCTCTTGGGGAGAAGTTGGACTTACGCCATGTCAGCTATTGCATCGACCATTTTTTTGGTGGTAGTGTTTCCACACGAAGGGAAGTAGGTTACTGTAGACTGACTCATTTTTACTCGAAAAGGCCGCATGGAAACTAACAAGTCCACCATACCATTGGTTGATCAGGTTAGACCTGCTTCAAAGAGCTTAGGGGTTGGAATGTATGCATCATTGATGGGCACATTTGATATTCCATCTCTGATTAATTATATAGGTTCTACTAGTGTGGGGAAGTCCATAGCAATGGTTGTTGATAGAACTGATCCTTGGGTTCTTCCTTCCCACCATGAACCTGAAGTGTCCTTATCGGCAATGGAAGTGGCTTATCAAGATATCGTCCATCCCACTGTTGATTCCTTTCCGGTCCCTCTCACAGTCTCAGAGGAACCAGAAGAAGCCTATTTTCCTGCTTGGGCAGAGAACTCTTTGCATTCTATAGATTGCTTAGATATGGTTTTACCTTCGGATGAAGCCATTTTGGAAGCCATGTGCGGATGAGATAAGATCTGCGAAGATCTTCACCATCGATCCTATTTTCTTCCAGAGTTAAGCAGGATAGAGAACCAGGAGTTCCATATGGGACTGGCAGGTGATGTTGATACACTTATTAATCCCTTACCAAGGGAAGGGATATTTGCTGAGGGGAATATGGGAAACATTTCCACTACAATTCCTATCAACATCTCTGTAAATCCAAACATTGTGGAAAATGTACACATCGGCGCAAACTGCTCTCCGAAGGAGATTGCGATCTATACAGCCTTGTTTAAGGAATTCCGTGACATTTTTGCCTGGTCATATGAGGAGATGCCAGGAATTGATCCATCAATAGTCGAGCATGAAATCCGAACATACCTTGATGCTAGACCTGTTCGACAAAATTTGAGACCTGTCAACCCGCGTAAAGCGATGGCAGTGAAGGTCGAAGTTGAGAAACTGCTGAAAGCCAGTTTCATTTACCCCATAGCTTTGACATAATGGGTATCCAACCCTGTTCCTGTTGAAAAAAATAAAGGGACTATACACGTTTGTACTGACTTTCGAGATCTAAACAAAACATGTCCTAAGGACAACTACCCCACACCATTTATAGATCAAATTATTGATGCTTGCATGGGAAGTGAAGTCTTTTCGTTTATGGATGGTTTCTCCGGATATAATAAAATCCAAATTAAACCAGAATACCAACATAAAACAACTTTTATTTGTCCTTGGGGTACCTTCGCATTCAATAAAATGCCATTTGGATTGAAAAATGCTGGGGAAACCTTTCGGCAAGCAATGAATTTTGCCTTTCACGACATTAAATCCATTGTCGAACCCTACCTTGATTATCTTCCAGCAGATTCTCGTAAGAGGATCGATCACCTAGATCACTTGCGTTCGATTTTTGAACGATGTAGATACTACAAATTTTGCTTGAATCCCCACAAGTGCATTTTCTGTGTCGAGTTAGGGAGACTGCTTGGATTCATTGTTTCCAACAAAGGCATTCAGGTGGATCCTTTGAAAGTTGAGGCCATCGTAAATCTGCCTCCTCCTCGTTCTATCAGGAAGCTTCAAAGCCTGCAGGGGAAGTCCAATTTCCTTCAATGTTTTATTGTAAATTATGCGAAGATTACTAAAGGTTTCATGCGCCTGTTGAAACAGGACACCCCATTTATATGGGATGAAATTGCACAACTCACATTCGAGGCATTAAAAAAAACTTTCTTGTTGGTACCGTCATTGCATCTGCCAGATTACTCTATGGATTTTATATTGTATCTGGCCGCATTTTAGTTGACCATAGGGGTAGTACTAGTCCAGGAGGATGATAAGCTTCAAGAGCATGTTGTCTACTATCTCAGTCATGCTTTAGTAGGCCCTGAATTGAGGTATTCCCACGTCGAGAAGTTTCCCTTGGCAGCTGTGTATGCTGTTCAGAGGTTGCGTCACTACATTTTACTAAGGACCATGACGGTAGTGGCAGATGTTAATCCTTTTCAATATTTTTTGTCTCGACGGATAGTTGGAGGCAAATTCAACAAATGGATAGTCATTCTTTAAGAGTTTGACTTAGATTTTCAATCCACCAAATCCAAAAAATCCTTAGTTTTTGCTGAGCTCATTGCAAAATTTCCAGTAGAGGAATATGTAGCCATTGAAGAAGACTCATTCCCAGATGAGCATATCTTTTTGATTTCCACCTCTGACCCTTGGTACGGAGATATACTTATCTATCTCCAGACTTTGAAGTACCCTGCAGCCTTCTCGTGGGAAGAACGACGTAAACTACACGTACATGCCAAGAACTACTTCATTATTGGAGATACTTTATATTGTACGGGGGTAGATTATATTTTGCGTCGATGTCTTACCCACGAAGAAGCAGAGATTGTCCTGATTGATGCCCATAGTGGAGCATGTGGGGGTCATTTATTTGAGTTAGCAACGACCCATAATATCTTACGTGCTAGTTATTTCTGGCCCACAATTTTTTGAGATTGTGTGGAAGTCGTGAAGCGCTGTCATCCTTGTCAGCTTTACACCAAAAATATGCGGTCGCATCCCGCTTCGTTATTTCCCGTCATCTTAGTGGGCCCCTTCACGAAGTGGGGGATAGAATACATTGCGTTCAACCCAGTCTCAACTGGGGGGCACAAACATATCATTGTCGCTATAGATTATTTCACGAAGTGGGCAGAGGCAATGCCCACCTTTAAAGCTGATGGGGAAACTACAGATTTTTTCATTTTCAACCAAATTATCGCACGATTCGGTATCCCTAAAGAGATTGTCACTGACCATGGCAGTCATTTCCAAAATAGTACGATGACTGAATTGACCACCATGCTAGGGTTTATACAAGAACATTCATCTTCGTTCTATCGTCAAGCAAACGGTCAAGTCGAGGCTATCAATAAAACTTTGAAGACTATTCTCAAACGTACTATTAATGCAGCTCGTTCCAACTAGCACATCATGTTGTATCCTGCACTTTGGGCATATAAGACCAATGTGAAAACTGCTACAAGGTTTTCTCCTTTCCAACTCGTTCATGGAGTGGAAGTAGTTACCCCGGTTGAATGCGAAATCCCATCCTTAAAGATTTCTATTCATGTGTTACCTGATACAACTGAGCTAGAAGAACGGTTATTACATTTAGAACATCTAGATGAGCAGTGTAGAGATGCACTAACAGCAAACGAAGCTCATAAAAATAGGGTAAAAATCCAATACGATAAATCGGTCAAGCCTTGGATTTTTTCTGAAGGGAAGCTTGTCTTGCTCTGGGATCAAGACAAAGAACCCCTGGGGGCAGGAAAGTTCAGGTCTATGTGGTTAGGACCTTACATCGTGTCAAGGGTATTGAAGAAGGGTGCATATGAATTGACAGATGCCTGAGCCTAGAAATGGGCTCTACTTGAAAAAGTACTATGCTTAGGCTTAACGCTTTTTCCTGTATTTTATTGTATGTATTTTTATGTACAATAGTTCGTCGGTTTGTGTTTTTTATACCATCTGCTGGTTGTTTCAGATGTCTTTTAAGTGGTTCGTAGGTTTCGCCAATGGTGCCAGTTGCCACACTTGTAATTTGGCTTCAGTTGCATGGGTCATTTACTCACCCTTAGGACAATTAGTTGCCTCGGGAGGAGCTTGCTTAGGTCTTGCTACCAATAATGTGGCTGAATACAGGGCTATCATTGAGCTTTTATGGGATGCTTTGTCATGTGGTATCACTCAGCTGGAAGTCTGACTTGACTCTCAGTTGGTGGTTTCCCAGCTCAATCGACCTTATCAGGTGTGGAACCCTATTCTACTACATCAGTTTATGCAAGTTAGGTTATTGGAAATAAATTTTGAGTTTATTATACCATATTCCAAGAAATCAAAATTCATTAACTAATGCATATGCTAATTATATCTTGGATTGGCATTTAACACATTTTGCATAAAAAATATATAGCAGACACATAATAAAACACTTGTAAATAAACCGACAATATATATGTGTGTGTGTGTGTGTGTGAATATCTATCCATATAGATAGGTCGATTTTCTGATCCTCTGATCCAGTCATAACTGTATAATATATAAAAAATATACAAAACATGGATCAAAGTCCATAAAATGATCATAAGTCTAAGCTTGACCACCCTGGTCACTTAGACCACCCTGGTCCCCCTGATCACCCTGATCACCCTGCTCTCTGGCTTCTTCAGCCTCCTCGGCTTCAACAACCTCAACAACATCAATATACACAAGTACTACTCTCGCTACGCGCCTCATAAGGCATATCCAGACAAGTGTTATACCAACCACTAGCTCCTGCATGATGGCAGGGATATGATCAATGTGTAAGGTAGGTACTCTCTGGGTAAGCCTGGCCAGCTTTCCCTCAAGAACCCTAATCAAACCCTGGTCCTCTCCCAACACAGGACGCACATACATGCGTGGATTCCCAACAAGGTGGACTGGTCCAATATCTGTATTTTGACATTTTACAAGGATTAAAACTCTTATACATATGTATATATATTTATAATTAAAATTCATAAAAATTTTAAAAGATTTGAAAACAAAAAATACCTAACTCTCCCCATGCTCCTCCAGGAGGGAGGACAAGGTTGGTATCACCTTGGAAATCTAACACAGTATATGGAAACTGTTCCAAGGTTGGTAACTATTGCTCCCACCAAAAATAGAAGTCGTCGTCATATACACTCTGGACCGATCCACCGCCTCCCTGGCAGAGCAAGATCTTTCCCCACCTACTCAGTCTAGGCTGACGGGGAGAACAAACTGGCAATGGTACTACAGGACTCAAACCTCGCACCCTCTCAAAGAAAAAGGCTACCAATATGCTGGAATAACCAAAATTATTTTGCCTTCCTCTTTTGCAATCGGAGAGTTGTTTCCTCATTATCGGGATCACTCCCGAACACCAGTCATATAGAGCTCCCTATATACAGTCCACTGCTAGTCTGATTTGGTTCCGAGTTGCAAGGTGAAGTGATTATGACCCTGCAACCCTCACTATAGTGCTAGTCAATACCTGTAAAGGAAAGTTGTGAATATGAACAATAGGGATGCAGCTACCCCTCTTTTGAGTGCCAGGCTCGTAGTATATGTCTATGTCATTCTGTACACTTAGAAGTTCACCGCCTCTGCCGGTACCTTCCAAGTTCACTGGAGCTCCCCGTCGTAATAAACCAGAAATAAAATAGACATCTTCCGAAGTAACCTCTAGAAACTCACCTTGAAGTTCAAACATACCAAGGTCGTGATCCCAATAGTTTATCAAAAACTCTAATAGGTGGACATTTGATTGCATAGGTGAGGTAAAGAAGAATTTCAATAACCCACTTTGCCGTAAAACATTTACCATGGGGGCATCTTGTAGAGCTTCTTGGTCCATGTCTTCATGTTCCCTCTCCCTCCACTCAAGCACCATATTTCAATCTAATTAAAAAGCCATTTCAAACCATTAGACTCATATAAAAATTTGATTTTTTTGACCCTATATAATATTTTTCTACCTTGCGCAGTGTACACGACTGTCCTTTGGACAAGTCACGTACTGTACGCAACTTTCCTTCGGGAAACCCGCGTACAAAATGTGTGTACACGACTGGTGAAAAACCATACCCATGTTGTTATCAACCCAAATGGAACTTCTCCGTCTGAGTGTCGACACTTCACTTGTTGGCACACAAAAGGACATTTATGGATTGAAGGTTGCCTAAAACACTATAGATGGGCATGTTATGAAATACATTCACTATCCATTTAGCTTGCCATTTTTACCTTTTCATATGTCAATTGATGTACGCGACTTTGTCTATAAGCAACCCGCGTACATACATGATTTTTTCCTACAGCATATCACGTATTGTACGCAAGTATTGTCATTGCATCCCGCGTACAGATCTCTGCGCGGGTTTCCCTTATAGCAACTCGCGTGTCATACGCGGGTTGCCAATATCAATACTTGTGTACACCTTCCTTTGACATTAAAAATAATAAATCGCGATTAATGGAGATGTGTTAAGCCCTAATCAATAACTATCTTAACTATCTCAACCTCCTCAACCTTCAAAACTGCTCTGTTTCCCTAAGTATAAATAGAGGCCTTGGGGAGGGCATTAATCAATCATACTTGGAGAGAAAAGTTATGCTGGTGGTATCTATTCAGAAGTATTTGGAGCAGCAGAACTCGGAATCCTTTGGTTGCAGAGGAGTCCTTGTTTTAGGCGTTGGGTTGTAATCTTATCTCATTCACTATTGTTAATATAGATAATCCTTATTCCAAATGCATGTTGAATGTCTTTCATGTATCATGGTTTGATGAATATTTATGATTAAGCACTCTATATATTGTTTATCTAACTTGTCATATATACATGTATGAGATTGTATTTGGAATATTTTCTCTTTGCAGGTGAGGGAGATGCATCCCTGAAAGCTTTGAAGAAGAAGTAGAGCGGAAGAAGTCAAGGCTTGGATCAAACGTCGTTAATCAGGTGAGTTCATTCTATCTTCCTATTTCCTTTCTGTACTTCGAAGCTGATTGTTTGCAAGTTTTAAGAGTATGTTGGTAACCCCAGACCTTCGGTTATAAGGTGTTTATTCCTGAACAAAAGAACTGGCGACTCCACTGGGGAGCCCAGATTGCTATAGGTTATTTCTGTTACCCTTGACTAGTCTTTGCCCTAAGTTTGTGTGTGGTATTTTGTCCTAGTTCGTGCTTACCATAATGTTTGAAGACCTTGTGAATTTTCCTTCTTTTTAGAAAATTTTGTACCTGTATGCGGGTTGCTCTTGCATATAGTCACGTACAGAGGCCCATGTACACGGGTTGCTCTCTAGGACAGTCGCATACGGTACGCGAGTTGCCCTTATACATAGTCACGTACAAGCCTTAGTATTTGAATTTTTGGGTTAGGGTTTTCTTGTCCCTATCCCTTTATAAAAAAAATTTGTTGGTTGGTCTTCCTTATGAGCATTACACTATCAGTTTGATTACCTTGTTGGCCACACCTTGTGCTTTCTTGTAAAGCCCTTGAGTTCTTTTTGTTTGGATTGTCTTCTATTAGCAGCTTGAAGTGGATTTGCCTGTTTGGGTTATAGGTTCAAGTGTTGGTTGTCCGAATCAGTGATTAAGGTTCTGGACACTGTATTTCTCATGCTATCTTCGGATAGTGATTGGTTTGTCACTTTCCTTTCTGTGATCTCGATGATTTCTTGTCATTGTGCCTGACCAAGTTAGGGTTCCAAGTCTTCCTTAGTTGGTTGATCCTTGGTCTTATTAATCTGTTTTACTTCACTTTGCTTACTTTATACAGTTAGTTTATCCAAGCATGCTCAAGTTTTTGTGCATTTAGGTGCAGAGTAGTCTTTGAGCATTTTAAAAAGTGAAAAGAAAACACTTAGAAACTTTTGCATTTGATTTGCATATAGTAGTTTTGTTTTCAGTTTTAAAGATAATCTCAAAAATTACAAAAAACTTTAGTCTTAGTTTTCTTTTGCATTTATAAAAGAAAAAGAAAAACACATGTTTGATTTATATGCATGTAGATTAGTTTATTAGTCTAGATTGCATGGCATATCATTGTTTTTGAAAAAATAAAAAGAATTTGTTCTTTTGTGGCTTCTAAGTTTCTACTTGGAAAAGAAAGAGAATAGTTTGCTTTTTGCAATTCGTTTCTCTTTGCTTAGTCATTTGGTTTCAACTTTGAGTCAAAACACCACATAGGTTTCATGCCATTTACCCTCTGACTAAAAACACCCCTTAAAATAAACGATATAATTTTAAAACTATTAGTAAGTTTTATTTTATAGGGTCACACACCAACTAGCTCAGGTTAGACTTGTGGGATAGGGAGTTTAAACTCCCCACAAGTGTTAAAATTTAGATGTAGTTGGCCAATCACTAGGTAAACCCTTTTCTACGTTGATTGTATCTGGGAAGCTCCTCTCAAACGGGAGTTAAGAACGAGGTCATGTGGAAGCTTGGACTGAGGAGATAACCCTCTGATTCCTTGTCAAAGCGCACACCAAGGTTTTTGCGCATCTGGGGATTTTGTCTTAGACAGGATTTTGGGTTTTGCTACCCTGCCCATGCATACGAACCAGGATTGCGACTGACCCCCCAGACTGTCAATATAGTTAAGGTAGCCTTTAGTCTCTTTGACATCTAGGGTTCATACACAGGTACACCGGAAGGCTATTTTTGGTTGACCTTGGACGGGCTTGGAAGGTAACCTCGGTAGAAGGTGTGGGAGGGCGGTGGGTGATTCCTCTGCTTGTGCCTAAGAATATATATAGGGATGCCAAGTAACTGTCTCTCAGCTTTATTTTGGAAAGCGTATCTTATACATGTTTGTCTGTTTGGCTTTAGGAGTTTTTAATGAGTGCTATGTGGTTTGTCTATACTTAGTGTTCCTTGAGGTGTGTGCTTGGTACTTTTGGTTTCGTGTTGACCTCAGATTTTGTCTCCTTGTTTGAAACTATGGCTAACATCCCTTTGAACACCAACCAAGAGATCCCCATGCTGGGAACTCCTTGTACTATTCCTCTCACAGGGAATGTTGGTGTTCCTTTGATGGCCACCTTGAATCTACCTGGATTCACCTTAGGGCTACCGGTGTGGTTGTTTTCCACTCCAACTACCCTGAATGCTCCTGATGCTTCTCAAATAAGCTCCTTCTATCAAGGGCATCAAAACACTGCTTCCCCTTCACCTTTAGTTGATTCTCCTCCTCCTTCTACCTCATGCGATGAAAGTACCGATACTAGTAACCGATAGTCTAAAAGGAGTAAAAGAAGGAGGAATAGGAAGAAGGCATATAAGAAAGGGGACACCCGTTCAACCTCTGCAAGTCAAATTGAACCTCACCACCCAGCCTCTGCAGTTCATGCTGGGGGCACCTATCCAACCTCTACAGGTCATGTTGGATGTAAGCACTCAACCTCTGCAAGTCAAGTTGATCTTCACCATCCAACCTCTGTTGATAATGCTGGTGGGATCCTTCCAATCTTTCTAGGTCACGTTGAATCCAGTCACTCAGCCTTTGCAGTTCATGCTGAGGGCACCCGTTCAACCTCTGATGTTCAAGTTAAACCTCCCCATCCAACATTTGCAAGTCATGTTGGATCCGTCCACCCAGCCTTTGCAGTTCATGTTGGGGGCACACACTCAAATGCTGCAAAGCATGTTGATCCTAACCATTCAACCTCTATTTTTCATGTTGGTAGTGCCCATCCAACCTCTGAAGGTCATGTTGGACCCAGTCTCTCAGCCTCTGTAGGTCATGCTGGGGGCAGTCTCTCAGCCTCTGTGGTTCATGTTGAAGACAATCTGCCAACCACTGCAATTCATGTTGACACTGTTGAAAAGACTACCTGTTCAAAACACAAGCCCAAGTTTCCTTGTAAGCTTTGTGAGGGCGACCACCTTACTTATGAATTCCCTTCTATCGTGGAGGTGTGAAGAGTTTGGTTTCATGGTCATCTTGTTTTTGAAGATTCTGAAGCTTTTCAACAACCAACCTCTCTTAGTCAGGTTGGACCCAGTCACCTAGCCTCTGTAGTTCATACTGGGGACAAACTCTTAGCCTCTGCAGGTCATGCTGAGAGAAAACAGTCAGCCACTGCTAGTCATGTTGACACCGTTGAGAAAAATGGTCGTTCGAAGTGCAAACTTAAGTTCCCTTGTAAGTTATGCAAAGGAGATCATCTTACTCACCAGTGCCCTGCTATCGCAGAGGTGTGAAGAGTGTGGTACGAGACTCAAGAATTTCCTTCTTCTGAACAACCTATAGTTTCTCAATAACCTACTCAACCTTTGGTTGATCAAGTGGTCGAACCAATCTCAGCTTTGGTCGATCCCACTCTTCTTTCGGAGAGTGATCCTGATGTGATTGAATCAATGTCATCTTTGGTCAATCCCACTCTCCCTTCGGAGAGTGACTTTCATGAAGCGGTTGAATTGATTTCAGTATCGATCAATCCCACTCTTCCTTTGGGGAGTGAAGTGTCTGCTAGTCACATTTTATTCACTGCCGGTTCAGAATTTACTGAACATGGGGGCATTGAAATCACTTCATATCAACCCCCACCATGCTCTCGGATTGCTTCCTTTGATTGGGATAACCTAGTTGAGCTGCGCCTTCCTTCTGATGCACCTTTTCAGATAAAGGTCAAAGTTGAACCATACATGATTGCTCGTTGTATTGTTGATGAAGGAGCCTCAGTTAGTATCTTGTCTACTCGTACTTGGTGAGGCTTGGGATCTCCCATCCTTGTGTCAACTGCTAGTCAGTTACTGGCATTTTATAGAAGAACTTGTATAGCCTTGGGAATTCTTGCTCAAACACCTGTTACTTTGGGTGGGAATACCGTCTTAGTTGACTTCATGGTGATAGAAGACCCCTTGGACTTCAATATGCTCCTTGGACATGATTATGTCTATGCCATGCAAGCTGTGGTGTCAACATTCTTTCGTGTGATGTACTTTAATCATGGTGAATAAATTGTCACTATTGATCAGCTGGATTTTCTTGATTTGTCTCCTGACCCAACTAGAGACCAAGTCTTTCCTTTATCGATTCCCAATGTTTCTATAGACACTCCCTCACCACAGGTGAGCTATGTGGCATCATTTCCTTTGCATTCAATTGCTACTGAGAAGAAGCCTCTATTTTCATGCTTACCTTCTCAGGACTTGGTCCCAGCAGTGGACCAGGTGAGTCATCCTATACAGACTGTGGGGCCTAATCTCCACTCTGTCTATCCATTTGAAAGTTTAGACACGTGTCCTATCTCGGATGATCTCCTTCCTTTGGATGAAGTATTCCTAGTGTCTTTGATACAGTTTGATCTTCTCTTGGATGTTGGTTCAGTTGTGACTAAGTCTAACTCTGATTTGCCTAGTAAGCCTGACCTTTCTTCTTATGTTGGTCTTCTTGAGTCTTTTGACACTTCCTTTGAACAACAAGTTAGTGATCCTGACGAGTTTGATTTTTCTTATGAATTTTTCAACTCCTGTGACATTGAGTTTGTTCCTACAGACTCTATCTCCCTTGTTGATTTTTGCTCTCCTTCTGAGGTTGATCTTACTGATTATAAACCCTTGAGCCTTGGTTCTATAGAATCTTCTTCAGTCGATTCTGCCTTGACTTTACCTTTTGTAGAAGATAGCAAAGTCACATGTGTTTTTGCCAAAGTGACCTGCATCAGATATTTTCTTCTGAATATGATTCTAATGTTGTTGTTTCTTGGAGACAGGATTTTTAGTTGGATTCACAACTGTTTACTGGCCTTGTCTTGTTGTTCAAGCTGTAACTGCATTTGCATGTGCCCTACTCGTGCTTATGAGCCTGATGCCAGATTTCACGCTTTTAGTTCATTGTATAAGCCCTCATATTTGTTCTCATCGTTTCTAAGCCTTGTATCATTTTACCTTTGCAACTTGACACCTTTTACCCTAAGGAGACGTTCCCTGAGTGCCCTTATCTTGCTCACTTTCCTTGCATTATGCATAGGTCTGTTCCTTGCACTTGGAACTAGTTTCGCCTGCCTATGACACTCATCTCCTCACATTTAGAGCATTCTTTCTACTCTCCTTCAAGCTCGTTAAAAATAGTAAGGAGGCCGCGAGTTGACTTTTTCGAACTCGTTAAAACTTCACAGGAAATATATTGAGTTTCTTTAGGCCCAGGTCTGACTCCTCAAAATATACTTGACTACCGAGTAAACTTGTCCATTCAGAGTCGTTAAGAATATGTGAATGGGCATCCACATTGGTGGTAGGTTATCACTTTCTCGGACCATGTGGAATAATACAAGAAAGGAACACTCTCTTTTCTTCAGAATTGAGAAGAGTATTCTCATGCATAGGTTTATCGCTTTTCCGAACCTGAGGGACTAAATTTACGGAAAAGGAACTCCCTGTATGAGCTTAGTGTTCTCTTTTTCGTGCTCTGGACCTAAACATGAAAAAGATTCAGAGTGTACTTTATGTCTTTGTCATGCTCATTAAACACTAAAGAACAAAGCATCGAGTTTATTGTTGTAAGTCCCATTTCTCTTACTCAAATGGATCTTTCGGAGTGATCTTGCTTTCCTTCACACTCGTGAAAATCAAGCTATTTATGCTGTTCTTGAAGGAGCATTGCGTAGGTGGTAATTTAACCTTTTTCGGACCTCCCTGACTAAGTACGAAAAAGGTTCACCTTTTCTTACTCGAAAGTTAAGAGAGTTCTGCTGTGGTATGTTTTATACTTTTCCGGCCTCAGGAGACTAAATTGGATGAAAAAGGACCCCCTTGGAGTCTTCTTTGGAGTTTTCAGACTCTCTAAATGTGAAAACACCAACTGAGCATGTACTAGTTCGGGCTCATTAAATCCATGAATCAATGACACTATCAAGCATTATTTTCTCTTCTCTTCAAGCTTGTTAAGAAATGAAGAGAGATCCGAGTTGACTTTCTTGGACTCGTTAAAATTTAACAGGGAAGGTAAGGAAGAAGTTTTCTCTTGTTTTCAGTTAGTGGCAGCATGTCATACTTGAACATAGCTCTCTCTGTTTTTTTTTATACCCATGTCTCAGTGTTCACTTTCAGTTCAACTATTACTTCGATTTTATTACTCCTCCTCTTTTCTGTTATACCTGGGTAATTTGATCATGTCTCCTACATGACAGATAGGTCTAGTTGTTCTATCTATAAAGTTAAAAGCTTCTTTGGGTCATCTCTGTGTCGTGCTCATTGTTCAAGGACTCAACTCAATGTCTGACCTCTATCCTGATCCCATCATTTTTGTATCTGTTATCATCTGTGTCTAGCTTCTGTTTTCCCAGTTCCTAGTCACTCTTGTGATCCGTTGGAGGATCTATTGCCTTCCGTATCACAGTATGGTTCTGCATCAGTACTTCCTAACAATGAAGACCTATAGTTTTGAAAATAGTACCTCAGGATTCACTTCCATCATTGGTGAATTCCTTTGCTTCAGTTGTCGATTATCACCTATTGATTGACAAACTGTTGAATCCGCTCCATGTTCGACTTCAACTTACATTTATTCACATGGCTTGGATTGTACTGGTTCTTTGGGATTGTTTATGAAGACCTTAGTTTCTCATCTATGGACTAAGTTGCACAAGATTATGTTTCACTTATGTACACAGCTTCCAGATCTTTGAAGACTCATCATTATTGTATATTGTGGCTTCAATCCACCTTTGTAATATACGTGGTCTTGTACCCATATTATTTGATGTACTCAAACATTGTAAAGGAGCTAGTATATTGAACATAGCATCCTGAGATATGACTTTGTATATGACGTTATTATGTATTTGTTTCAGGTACTACCTCTGCTCCATTGGATTTCTGAGTTCTCCAAAAACAAATATTATAATGTATTTCGGCCATTGCTTCCCTCTGACCTCACACATTAGGGGGCATCTGTTATCAACCCAAATGGAACTTCTCCATCCGAGTGCCGACACTTCACTTGTTGGCACACAAAAGGACATTTATGGATTGAAGGTTTCCTAAAACACTATAGATGGGCATGTTATGAAATACATTCACTATCCATCCAGCTTGCCATTTTTACCTTTTCATATGTCAATTGCTGTACATGAATTTGTCTATAAGCAACCCGCGTACATACGTGACTTTTTCCTACAGCATATCGCTTATTGTACGCGAGTATTGTCATTGCATCCCGTGTACACATCTGTACGCGGGTTTCCCTTATAGTAACTCGCATGTCATACATGGGTTTCCAGTATCAATACTCGCGTATGCCTTCCTTTGACATTAAAAATAATAAATCGCGATTAATGGAGATGTGTTAAGCCCTAATCAATAACTATCTTAACTGTCTCAACCTCCTCAACCTTCGAAACTACTCTATTTCCCTAAGTATAAATAGGCCTTGGGGAGGGCATTAATCAATCATACTTGGAGAGCAAAGTTATGCTAGTGGTATCTATTCAGAAGAATTTGGAGCAACAGAACTCAGAATCCTTTGGTTGCAGAGGAGTCCTTGTTTCAAGCGTTGGGTTGTAATCTTATCTCATTCACTATTGTTAATAAAGAGAATCCTTATTCCAAATGCGTGTTGAATGTCTTTCATGTATCATGGTTTGATGAATATTTGGAATATTTGCTCTTTGCAGGTGAAGGAGATGCATCCCTGAAAGCTTTGAAGAAGAAGCAGAGCGGAAGAAGTCAAGGCTTGGATCAACCGTCGTTAATCAGGTGAGTTCATTCTATCTTCCTATTTCCTTTCTGTACTTTAAAGCTGATTGTCTGCAAGTTTTAAGAGTATGTTGGTAACCCTACACGTACACGGCGTTCATGCTTTGAGGGCGTTTGAAAACATAAAATTTGGGCCCAAAATTGAAATTTTCTTGGATCAAATGAAAGATAGTTCATATTTTTTATATAAAATAAAACTAATGCCATATTGTTTCTTCCATGTGACAGGTTTATGGTCATTTAAAGTTGTTTTTTTGCTCATATAGGATGGTTTTTTGGTCATTTCACATGCATTCTGCATTTATACCTAATCCATCTTAATCCTAGCATTAACACTTCGAGCACGGACTATGGTATCTTTAACCATTAGTTCCCCGTTTATACCATTGTTCTTCCGTGGATAGGACTTTCCTCCCATGATTATTTGCATTTAGAACCTACTTATTGTCTTTTGATACTCATGCTGCAGCTGCCATAGGTTCAGGAGAGTCTTCTTAGCTATTTTGCATGCCAAATTGAGCCTCATTTTGGTCTCTTTTTACAAGCTATCCCTTTATAAGACTCCCCACCCTTATGGAGTTTCTTTAGGCCTAGGTCTAACTCCTCAAAATAGACTTGACTACCGAGTAAACTTGTCCATTCAAGCTCGTTAAGAATATGTGAATGGGAATCTGCATTGGTGGTAGTTTTTCTCTTTCTCAGACTGTGTGGAATAATATGAGAAAGGATCACTCTCTTTTCTACGGAATTGAGAAGAGTATTCTCAGGTATAGGTTTATCACTTTTTCGGACCCGAGGAAATAAATTTAGGGAAAAGGAACACCCAGTATGAGCTCAGTTTTCTCTTTTTCGTGCTCTGGACCTAAACATGAAAAAGATTCCAAGTGTACTTCATGTCTTTGTCATGCTCGTTAAACACCAAGAACAAAGCATCGAGTTTATTTTTGTAAGCCCCATTTCTCATACTCAAATGGATCTTTCCGAGTGATATTGCTTTCCTTCACACTCGTAAAACTCAAGCTATATGCTGCTCTCGAAGGAGTGTTGGGTAGGTGGTAATTTAACCTTTTTCGGACCTCCCTGACTAAGTACGAAAAAATTTCACCTTTTCTTCTACAGGAGTTAAGAGAGTTCTTCTGTGGTATGTCTTATACTTTTTCGGCCTCAGGAGACTAAATTGGATGAAAAAGGACCCCCCTGGAGTCTTCATCGGAGTTTTCAAACTCTCTAAACATGAAAACACCAAGTGAGCATGTACTAGTTAAGGTTCATAAAATCCACGAATCAGTGACACTATCAAGCATTATTCTCTTTTCTCTTCAAGCTTGTAAAAAAATGAAGAGAGACTTGAGTTGAATTTCCTGGACTCGTTAAAATTTAACAAGGAAGATAAGGAAGAAGTTTTCTTTTGGTTCTCAGTCGGTGGCAACATGTCTTCCTTGAACATAGCACTCTCTGTCTTTTTCGATACTCATGTCTCAGTGTTCACTTTTAGTTCAGCTATTACTTTGAGTTTCTTACTCCTCCTCTTGTCAGTTATACCTGGGGAATATGATCATGTCTCCTACATGACAGACAAGTCTAATTGTACTATCTGCAAATTTAAAAGATGCCTTGGGTCATCTTTGTGTCGTGCTCACTGTTCAAGGATTTAACCCTGTATCTGATCTATATCCCGATTCCATCATTGTCTTATATGTTATTCCTTGCACTTTCCTTCCTTTACCCAGTTCCTAGTCACTCTTATGATCTGTTGGAGGATCTATTTCCTTCCTCATCACAGTATGGTTCTGCATCAATACTTCCTGACGACGAAGACCTAGAGTTTTTGACGATCGTACCTTAGGATTCACTTTCATTATTGGTGAATTCCTTTGCTTCAGTTGTCAATTATCACCTATTGGTTCACAATCTGTTGAATCCTATCCATGTTCGACTTCAATAATATCTATTCACATGGCTTGGATTGTACTGGTTCTTTGGGATTTTTTACGAAGAACTTAGGTTCATATCTATGGACTAAGTTGCGCATGATTATGTTGTGGTCACTTACACAACTTCCAGATCTTTGAAGAGTCATCATTATTGTATATTGTGGCTTCGATCCACCTTTGTAATATACGTGGTATTGTACCCGTACTATATGATGTACTCAAATATTGTAAAGGAGGTAGTGTTCCAATATATTGAACATAGCATCCTCAGATATGAATTTGTATATGACATTATTATGTATTTTTTTCAGGTACTATCTCTGCTCCATTGGACTTCTGAGTTCTCCAAGATAATGATTATAATGTATTTCATCAATCATTTCCCTCTGACCTAAGACATTAGGGGGCATCTGTTATCAACCCAAATGGCACTTCTCCGTCCGAGTGCCGACATTCCTTATGTTGGTACACAAAAGGACATCTTAGGATTGAAGTTTGCCAAAACACTATAGATGGGCATGACTTGGGATGCATTTACCCTTGAACCAGCTTGCCATATTATTTTTCTAAGTGTTGAGTTGCGTACATGACTATCCTCATTATAACTCACATACGTATGACTATTTCCATTGACAACTCGCGTACTGTACACGACTATCTACATTACAACCCGCGTACATCAACGTACGCGGGTTTCCTTTAAGCAACTTGCGTGTCATACGTGGGTTTCCTATATCAATAGTCACATACATCTTGATTCGACATTAAAAATATAAATCACGATTAATGGAGATTAGTTGGGCCCTAATCATTAACTATCCTAACTATTTCAACGTCCTCAACCTTCGAAACCACTCTATTTCCAAAAGTGTAAATAGAGGCCTTGGGGAGGGCATTAATGAATCAAGTTTGGAGAGCAAATTTATGATGGTGGTATATCTTCAGAAGTCTTGGAGCAGCAGAACTCATAGTCCTTTGGTTGCAGAGGAGTCCTTGTTTTAGAAGCTGGGTTGTACTCTTATCTCATTCATTGATTGTTAATAAAGAGAATTCTTCTTCCAATTGAGTCTCATTCATGTATTATGGTTAATGAATATATTTTATTATGTACTAGATATATTGTTTATCTAACCTCTCATATATACATGTATAAGATTGTACTTGGAGAATTTGCTCTTTGCAGGTGAAGGAGGTGCATCCTTGGAAGCTTTAGAGAGAAGAGGAATGGAAGAAGATCAAGCTTGGATCAACCGTTGGTAATCGCGTAAGTCAAGGCTTTCTTCCTATTTCCTTTTTGTTCTCTATTAAAGCTGATTGTCTGCAAGGTTAGTAGTAAGTTGGTAACCCCAGACCCTAGGTTACAAGGGTGTTTAATCCTGAACAACAAATACTTAGTTTAAAGAAAAACATTGGTAATAAAACATTTCAAGTTTGAAAGATATTTGAATAGTTATAAACAGTACTGTTTACCAAGCACTAGTGTTAATGTTTAGTTTAGGCCAAAGTATTTTTACAACCACTTTTGGATCATATATCTTCTAGGTTACTGTAACTATTTATTGGTAGAAAGGAATCTGTTCCACAAAATACATATACTAGAATTACATACAAGTTTTCAATTGAAAATCACAGAAGGAAAGTTAAATGAATAAGCTCTATGATAGTAAGTGTAAAGGAGCTAAATCTAGTTTATTGGAATATTGTCATTACTAACAATTATGGAGGTTACTAACAATAAAAAGATCAACGATACCTTTTACGGTGTTCAAGCTGCAAAACAAATAATTTAACTAGAATTTTATTATATGCTAGTTGAATGATAATCTCGATCTGGAAATACTGGTAACAAAACTACTTACTTGTATAGAACCTATAAAAGAAGCATCACTTCACTGCATTAGCTGTAAGCTAAGTAATCCCCGATCTCAACTAAAGTTCTTTCCTAATTGTCATAAGATGGTAAATACATACTTAGTATCAGGTTTAGATATAGTTTTTTTCCCTGTCATTTTAAAACATAAACTGCTAAATTCAAAATCATTAACATGGAACTATGAAGATAAACAAATAATTTATACAGAACTAGAGATTTATCAATGTTCAGTTCTAGATACTACTGTTTAAAGTAACCGTTAGCAGTTATTGGTTCTTCGGCAGTGACGACTATGAACATTTTATGTTACATGAAAAATTTTAAAGTTTTATGAATTTTTGGGTTATTATACATCCTCTCATCAACTCCATTATGTTGAGGTGTGTATGGAGTAGTTTTTTTCCTGGTTATACTGTTAGTTTTTCTACTTTAATTGAATTAAGATATTTATCTGAAATAATAACAAGCACATCAAGATATCAAGATACACAAGAGACACAAGACACAAAGATTTTCCTCGGGGAAACCATAAATAAGAAAACCTCGCAAAATTCCTAAGAATAGTTCTATCATTAAGACAATATCACAAAATGGAAAAACCCAAGAATAAGATGTCTCCTACAGCTCTCTATCTTTCCTCCTTATCCTCTCTCTCCTAATGTGCACTTTAGAGAGTGTGAGCGTGTGTCCAAATAGGGAGGGATCCTCCCTATTTATATTCTTCCTTTGAGTGACTTACTCAACTCACTAGGTTGTCCAGGTAACCTCTTTGGGGCAGACCTACCTAGGAATACTCATAAATACATTTTACTTTATTTATCTTCGAGACTATTTCCCCGACTACCATAGAGGTTGTACCTCAAGGACCATATACAATAATGGAATCTCGAAAGGAGGGAATTACATCTTCGATGGGGGTACAAGAATATACAATGATAATATAAATTAGAATATCTTCTGAAGTTACAAATACAACAACACTCCCTCTTAAATAGGAAGTTATTCTCTCTCCATAGACATCAACACATATGGTCATGTCATCATCACTGATTCATCATCATCGTTGCTGCCATAGTCCTCATCTTATTGATCATTGAATAGTGAAATATGTCGGATCTATCTGTCATCCAAAGTTTCTATAGAGCCATCCCTGTTTCATGTTGGGTGTGGTATAGTCCTTATCTAGGTCTTCATCACATCCACGAGAAAGCCATCATGTAGGTACATCCCAAGACCATCCATTACATTGCCATTGCAATCACCTACATCTCCTATTGTCATTTCATCGTATCCATATCATCTCAGCATCATATACGGAGCACAACCCAGATACATATCACATACCACCTACGCTCTACCAACATAGGATCATGCTAGAACTCATTACGTCACCAAGAAAACTTGCGTCTTCCACTATGCGGGAATCACCTAGGAGCTGCACACCAAGTGCAATACGTCTCACAATCAACCCGTGTTCTACAAACATAGGAGCATGTGAGGACTCATTGCATCTCAATGATGACCTGCATCTACAACAATGTGAGAACCACCCAGGAATACACCAAGTTCCTTGTGATCTCTCATCATCTCCAACATGGGAACACACATAAGGACTGATTACATCCGAGGACAACCTGCGTACGATGCCAGGAGTGATTTCATCCAAGTATAACCTCAAGGACTTATTATATCTAAGGAAAACCTGCATGCCATGCCAGGAATTATTACATCCAAAGGAAACTTTTTGGGACTCATTGCATATAAGGAAAACATGTGTACCACGCTAGGACTGATTACATCCAAAGACGACCTCATAGGATTGATTACGTCTCGGGACAACCTGTGTTATACGTCGGGACTGATCACATCTGGGGTTAAATTATATACATTCCCATGTGAGATCGCGTACTAGTGCATTTGATTCTTCTCGTATTCTTGCCATGTCTATCATGGGAGCATGTCAAGATTGATTACGTCTGAGAACAACCTGAGTCTACCACCATGCAAGGCTCATCACTCCCTCTTTCGAGGGACCTCATTTTGGATCACATCAACTCTCTCTTTGAGGTACTCTAACTTCACTCTAGCTAGCGGCTTTTTCAATACATCAACTATCTACTTGTCTATCACCACATACATGAGCTTCAATTCTCCTCTCTACACCATATCCTAGATATAGTGGTACTCAATCTCAATATGTTTCATTTTTTCATGGAAAACTGGGTTCTCTAACAACTTCATGCAACTTTGGTTGTCAAAGAAGATACAAGTCACCTCTAACTCAAGATCAAACAATTAGAAAATAGCTTCTGAATCCATACTACCTCACAAATGGCTGAGAAACTACAACATAATCTGCCTCAACTATACTCAGCACCATGCATGTGCTTCCTACTAAACCAGGAGATCATTTTGGATCCAAAATTGAAACAACATCCTGAAGTGCTCTTCATATTAGTGGTGTTTCCTGGCCAATCCGAATCAAGATAATCATGCAGGTTAATCTCATGATTCATGTAATACTCGATCCCATACTCAATTGTACCCTTCAGGTACCTTAATACATGCTTTGCAGAAACCGGGTGAACATGTATCATATCCATAAGGAACTGGCTCAGGGTATTCACAACAAAGAATATGTCAGGTCTCATATTCGTCAGATACATCAATGAACCAATCATCCGATGATACATCTTGGCATCAACTGACTCTGATGAAGCATCACACAGTAACTTCAAGTTCGATGCCATAGGTGTGGCTATTTCCTAGCATTACCGAATTTTGAATCTCTTTAGAATATCCATGGCATACTTTCCTTAACCAAGGAAAACCCCATCCACACTCTGCCACACCTCCAATACTAAGAAGTAGTGCATCATCCCTAGGTATTTTATCTCAAACTTAGTGGAAAGCTTCCTCTTTGCATCTACAATGAGTTTGTCCTCTCCTGTCAGAAACTGGCCATCAACATTTAGCAGGAGCATTATTGGTCTTCCACCTTCAACTTTGAAGTAAAGGTTGGAATACGATTTGTTCTTGGAAAAGACAAACCTCATCAGGAAGTTGTCCATCTTGTCGTACCGTGTCAAGATTCTCAAACTCAGAGATCTTCTGTAGTCACTCCCTCTGAAGTGAAGCACCACTCTCCCTCTGCATTTTGTACTCTATGTATCGGAACATTATGTACTTGTTGTTCAGGAAAACACACCCTTATAACCTAGGTTCTACGGGGTTACCAATGTACTAAGTTAACTTGCAGACAGTCAACCATTTCAGAATTTGAAATAGAAATATGAAGAAATTAGGCATACCTTATTTATGACGATCGATCCGAGATTTTCTTCTTCTCTTCAAATTGCTTCCACAACTTCTATTGGATCTCCAACACCTGAAAAGAACAAGATATTTCCTACAATATCTTATATATTATATGAATGATTAATGAAATAACATACTTATAATGAAACAATAAGATAATTTAGAAATCACAATATATAAGAGTGCAAAGACACAATATTGGAAGAAGGTCTCTCTTGATTGATAAACAAGTGAGGTGATATTACAAACCAACATTTGAGACAAGTGCTCCTCGGCAAGCCAAGGACAATGAGTTCTGCTACTCCAAGATATCCAAAGGAAAACCACCAGCATAACTTTGCTCTATAATTCATCATTGATTAGCCTCAACCCCTACCCTCTATTTATACATGAGAAAAGAAAGAGGTTACAAATGTTGAGATGGTTGAGGAAGTTGGGATAGTTATGATTAAGGACCAAATTGTCCTCGACTAATCGTGTTTACATTTTTTAACTTTGGATTAAGGAATACACAACTAGTAATACTGGAAGGTCGTGTATGATATGCATATTTCTTAAGGACAACCTGCGGGTGCAATCCCTAATGATGTATATGCGAGTTGTAATGACAATAATCGTGTATGATACACAGGTTTCAATGATAATAGTCACATATTCACCTCAATGGCCATACAAAAAATATGTCAAGCTGGTCAAGGAATGGTGTATCAGAAGTCATGCCAATCTATAGTGTTATGGCTACTTCAATCCTTTTTTTCCTTTTGTGTACCAAAACATTGGGTGTTAGTACTCGGACAAAGAAGTGCCATTTTACATGAGAATATATTCCCCCTAATGTGTGAGGTTAGTGGGAAGCGATGGCCAAAATACATTACAATATTTTAATCTTGGAGAACTCAGTTACCAAGGAAGCAGGGAGGTACCTAAAAGAAATAGATATCGAAGTCATATACAAAATCATATATGAGGATGTCATGTTCAATAAATCGGAACACTAGCTCCTTTACAATATTTAATTACATCATATGATACTAGTACCAAGACCACACATATTACAAAGGTGGATCAAAGCCACAATATACAAGGACTAGTCTTCAAAATCTGGAAGCAGTGTAGTTGAACATAACACAATAGTGCACAACTTAGGTTACAGAGGTGAACCTAAGGTATTTTTCCAAATCCAAAGGAACCAGTACAATCCCTACCATGTGAATAGATGTGTTGAAGTTGAACATGGAAGGAACTCAACAGGATGTCAGTAAACAAGTGATACTAACAACTGAAGCAAAGGAGTTCACTAATAATGGTAGTGAATCCTAAGGTACCATCATCAAAACTCTAGCTCTTCGTCTTCAGGAGATGCTGATGAGAAATCGTTATGTGAGGAGGAAGGCAATGAATCCTTCAATAGATCACAAGAGTGACTAGGAAACTGGATGCAGGAAGGTAGACACAAGGAATTCTCAGAGAGGATAATGATGGGAATCATGATAATAATAAGATGAAGGTACAAATCCTTGAACAGTGAGCACGACACAGAAATGACCCAAGGCATCTTTTGACTTGTAGATAGGACAACTAGACTTATCTATCATGTAGGAGACATTGTCAGATTCCCCATGTATAAAGTACAAGTGGATTAAAAACTCAAAGTAATAGCTGAGCTGGAAGTGTAAATTGAGACATGAGTATCAGAAAATTCAAAGAAATCTTTGTTCAAGGATGACATGCTGCCACTATTTATAACCCAAAGAGAGTAATTCTTGCTTATCTTTCTTGTTAAGTTTTAATGAGTCTAAGAAAGTCAACACAAGTCTCTCTTCATTTATTACAATCTTGAAGAGGGGAGAGAATAATGCTTGATATTCACTTATTCATGGATTTTACGAGCCCAAACTAGTACATTCTCGTTGGTTTTTTCATATTTTGAAAGTTTGAAAACTCTGAAGAAGACTCTAGGGGGGTGCTTTCTCGTACAATTTAGTCTCCCGAGACCGAAAAATTATAAGACAATCAACAAAAGTACTCTCTTAGCTGCTGGAGGACTAAGGTATACCTTTTTCATACTTAGTCGGCAAGGTCTGAAAAAGGGATAAACTAATACCAGACTAACGCCCCTTCAGAAGCAGAAGATAGCTTGAGTTTAATGAGTGTGAAGGAAGGAAAGATCACTCAAAAAGATCCATCTGATTACGAGAAATGGGGCTTACAAGAGTAAACTCAATGCTTTGTTCTTAGGTTTTGCGAGCATCACAGAGACGTAAAGCATGCTAGGAATCTTTTTCATGTTTAGGTCTAGAGCATGAAAAAGAGAAAACTAAGCTCATACTGAGTGTTCCTTTTCAGTAAGTGTAGTCCCTCAGGTCCGAAAAAGTGATAAACCTATGCCTGAAGATACTCTTCTCAATTACATAGAAAAGAGAGTATTCCTTTCGCGTAAATAATCTACATGCTCTAACAAAGAAATAACTTACCACCAATGTAGATGCCCGTTCACTTATTCTTAATGAGTATGAATGAACAAGTTTACTCGGCAGTATAGACTATTTTGAGGAGTCATACCAGGGCCTAAATAAAACTCCATAAGTGCGGGGATCCTTATAAACAGGGATAGCTCGTAAAAAGATGCAAAATGAAGCTCATTTTGTCATGAAAAAACAACTAAGAAGGCTCCTGTAAACCTAACACAATAGCGGCATGGGTACCAAAATATGATAAAGTGTTCTAAACTAGGGTACCCATGGGAAGGAGGCCATATCTACAGAGGAACAATGATGGATACAAGGTAAAAGTGGTTTGACACCATAGTCCATGGACGAAAAAGTGATCCTAGGGTTTAATGACAGATAAGGTATAAGTGCAGTATCATCAATGATGGCCAAATACTACCCTATACGACAGGAAAAAAACAAAAAAACAACAACAACAACAACTTTTTAATGATCCTGGACCTATTGCAGTTAGCAAACAATCATGGTATTGGTCTACACATTTAAAAATTAATTTGAAACTATAAGCAATGGGTCAAAATTTTGAATTTTTTGCTATAAATAGTTCAAAAAACAAAAATAGACATACCATTTGGAAAATTACTAAACTTGGCAAGTTTTACCTCCTAAATTCAGTGGATCACCGAGGACAAACCGTTGGACTGGATTCAAATCCGCAAGTTGTAGTTTGGTTATCTCTCCTTTCTCCTTCTCTCTATCCGTTCAATTTTTTATTTTAGTGGAGAGAATTCTAGTTTTGTGCATGCCCTAGGAAGCTCACACAACATACGTGGGTCTGCTTTATAGCAGTCACGTATACATGTTTTATACGTGAATTGCTCCATAGCAACCCATGTATGACCCGCATTGTACTGAAAGCACAGTCACGTATGTTGTACGACTTAGAAAAAATTAAAAAATGGCCAAAATCAAAAGAAACTGATAGGTTCTAATGATTGATAGTGGTCACTAGGAAGGTACAAAATGGTTCTAGAATGGAGGGAGAGAGAGCATGAGGATATGGATCAAGAGGTAATGAGGGATGCCCCGAATTTGCATGCATTGCAACAATGTGGCTTTATGAAAATATTCTGTACTTCCAACGTGAGGGAAAATGTCTGACTATTAGAGACTCTTATCGGTTATTGGGACCATGACCTTGGTGTTTTTTAATCTACAAGGAGAGATATTGGAAATTATAGTAGAAGACATTTATTTCATTACAGGGATTTCCTACAGAGGCATTCCCATGAACCTTGATGGCACTGCTAGGGGTGGTGACCCTATGAGTGTTCAGGAGTACATTGATACTTACTGTCCACTAGGTACACAAAAAAAGGGGACATGTGTCCCAATTGCGCAAATAAGTAGATTTTCTTTATAGGTCATGATAAGCACGGTGGCGAGAATTTATGGCTCTTCTTCATTACACTTGGCCACTCGGACTAATATGCGAGTTGCAGTGGCATGCATGCAGGGTGTAGTGTTTGATTGGTGCTCGGTTATGATCTTGATCATGAAAAAAAACAACTCTTTGATTGCAAGAGGGGACGAAGGAAGAACTTTGGTTATGCAAGAATTCTGGTGTCGTTCTTCTTGTTCGATAGTTCCTGTTATCAGTCCTACAGTACCATTGCCACCACTTTCCCCCCACCATCCTAGGATTACTAGACGAGGAGAGATATTTCTCCGTCAAGGTGGCAGAGGTTCAGTCCAAAGCGTATATGATGACGATTTCTATCTTCGGTGGGACATGAAAGTACCGGCACTTGAGCGATTCCCATATGTCGGATTAGACTTCCGAGAAGACAATGAACTCATCCTCCCGCCAGGGGAGGAATGAGTCGAGATTAGTATGTTTCACTTTTTAAATTATTTGATTTTTAAGAGTTTTCTTCATAAAGTTATATATACATATGTATATGAGCTTGACCATTTTAAACATCTGATGTGTAGATATTGGACCTATGTGCCCTGATGGGCATGCTAGAACATTTGTGCGGCTCATACCAGGTGGGAATGAGAGCATGCTAAGGGTTATCAAGGGGAATCTGGACATGCTGACCCAAGGTGTCCCTACGCTGTGGATAGAGTGAATCACATTATCATGCAAGAGTTTGTAGTAGGGGTTCCATCGACCTGGATACACCTTCTGAGAAGGGTATCTAGGGTTGTTCTTCATTATAAGGAGGCTATAGAGGTAGCCGCATCCAAGGAGGATGAGGAATAGGTCTAGGTTTAGACATATATGGATGATGATCCTATTTTTTGTATATTGATACAGTTATGACATGATCTACGAATAAAAAACGTGGCCTATCTATGGACATATTTTACACACACACACACGGTTATTTACATGTGTTTCAAATGCATTTGTTATATGTTTTTTACAAAGTGTGTGTTAAGTTCCAGTCTAATATGTAATTCGCATAAGCATCAGTAATTGTATTTAAATTTCTTGAAATGTGATTAAATGAAATGTATTCAAATTTTCTTTCAAGTAATATTACACGCAAAAACTGACATAGCAAGGTAGGGTTTCATACCTGATAATCTCCATTGAGTTGGGAAACCATGAGTTGAGAGTCAAGTCTGACCTCCAAATGGGTAACACCACATAGTGAAACATCCCATAACAAATCAATAACTACCCTGTACTCAGCCACGTTATTAGTAGAAGGACCTAAGCAAGCGCCACTGGAGGAAACTAGCTGTCCTTAGGGTGGATAAACAACCCAAGTGGCTGAAACCAGGTTACAAATATGGTCGTTAGCACCATCTGCAAAACCTACAAACCACTCAGCTGACATTTGTAACAACCAATAGACTGTATAAGAAACACTAACCAGCTAAATATTGTACATAAAATACATACAATAAAAAACCAAGAATAAGAACCATGCCTAGGCATATTACTTCTTTAGGTAGAGCCCATTTCTAGGCACAGGAAACTTATTTCCATCATAATTAGTCAATTTGTACACTCCATTTTTCAAAACATTTGACACGACATAGGGACCTAACCACATAGACTTGCATTTTCCTGCCCCCAGGAGCTCCTTGTCTTAATCCCAGAGAAAAACAAGTTCCTTTTCAGAAAGAACTCTCGGCTTAACTATTTTGTCATACTGGTTCTTGACCCTATTCTTGTGAGCCACGTTTGTTGTCAGCAAATCTCTGCGTCATTCATCCAGAGTTTCTAACTGAAGCAAGCATTCTTTTAGTTCCGTAGTGTTAGGAAGTACATGAATAACTATTTTAAGAGATGGAATCTCACATTCGATAAACATGACTAATTCCACCCCGTGAATGAGTTGGAAAGGTGAAAAACCAGTAGCAGTATTGACATTAGTCTGGTACGCCCAAAGTGCAGGATATAGCATGATGTGCCAATTTGACCAACTTGAGTTAATGGTAAGCTTTAGAGTGGTTTTCAAGGTTTTGTTAACTAACTCTACTTTTCCATTCGCTTGAGGGTAGAAGGAAGATGAATGATCTTACCTAAACCCTAGCATTGTAGTTAGCTTAATCATCATACTATTATGAAAGTGACTACCATGGTCAGTTCCAATCTCCTTTGGTATACCGAAACGAGTAATGATTTGGTTAAATACGAAGTAAGCTTCCCTTTCACCATCTGCTTTGAAGGTAGGCATTCCCTCTGCCCACTTTGTGAAGTAGACTACTTCATGAACGTGGGAGTATCTGGGTTCTAGACCAACTAATGCACAACTGAGATAATAGACAACATGCTCTTGGAGCTTGTCATCCTCCTGAACCAATACTACCATGATAGTCGACTCTAACGCAACCAGATACAATATAAAATCTTTAAAGTAATATAGTGGACATAATAAAGGAGCCTATGGTAAATTCTTTTTCAATGCCTCGAATGCAAGTTGTGCAGTTTCATCCCATAGAAATTGGGTGTCCTACTTAATCAATCACATGAAACCCTTAGTTATCTTGGCATAATTGACTATAAAATTCCAAAGAAAATTAGATTTCCCTTGTAGGATCTGAAGTTTCCTGATGGAACAAGGAGCCATATTTACAATAGCCTCAACTTTCAAAGGATCCACCTGAATTCCTTTGTTTTACATGATAAACCCTAGTAGCCACCATGAATCGACACAAAAAACACACTTTTGGGGATTCAATCGTATCTTATAATGTCTACATTGTTCAAACATCATGCAAAGGTGATCTAGATGGTCCCTCCTCTTGCAAGAATGGGTAGGCATATCATCCAAGTACGACTTGACAAAATTCTTGATGTCGTGGAAGGAAAATTTCATTTCCTACTGAAAGGTAGCTCCGACATTTTTCAAACCGAAGGGAATTTTATTATACGCGAAGGTAACCCAAGGACAAATAAAAGTTGTTTTATGCTGGTCTGCTGGCTTGATTTGGATTTGATTATACCCAGAAAATAAGCAAAAATACTTATCTACCCACACAAGCATCAATGATCTCATCAATGAAGGGTGTGGGATAGTTTTCCTTGGGACATGCTTTATTTAGGTCACGAAAATCAGTGCACACATGAATGGTCCCTTGTTTTTTATCAATGGGAACTGGGTTGGATAAGCTTCTTGTGACTCCTATGAGACTATAGAAGGAGTCGTGATAGAATTAGTAGTGGTTTTAATAATAGCTTGATAATCCACTTCCACTATAGATAAGGTCACTTGAGGTTCATGATGGGAAGGAAGGACCCAAGATCAGTTATGTTGACAACTATTGTGATAGACTTCCATACACTTGTAAAACCTAGATAGTTAATAGGGGTTGGGATATCAAATGTTCCCATCAAATATGTATACATTCCAACCCCCAAGCTCTAATTAGAGGGTTTGGTCTGACCGATCAAAGGTACAATGGACTCATTAGTCCTCCAAACATCCCTTCCAAGTGAAACTGAGTTGGTCAACAGTAACCAACTTCCCTTCGTGTGGAAACACTAGCACTCGAAAAATGACCGAGGAAATCGCACACATGGTGTAAGTCTAGCTTCTCCCTAACAACAAGTTATAATCCAATGGGGCATCAATCATTTCTACCTCAACAACCACTTCTTTGCCTTCCAACTTTATCTCAAAATTCGGTAGGATACCATGTAGACGAAAATAACTTCCATCGAAAGTAGTAAGTAAATTGTTTGATGGAACTAGCTCTGGGGAACCTAAGGATTTCCAAAAAGACATTGGCATTATGCACATGGAAGCACCTTCATCAACAACTATACGTCCAATGGTTTTTCCTCCATGGACCACATCCATTGACAAAGCCACTTGATATGGCAGGAAGATCTTAACATCTGAAATATGAAACTTCGCCAGGAGCATCGATGAATCCATACTGCCTAAAGCTACTAAGAGGGCATCCCGTTGAGCAGGGAAACTATGTAAAACCTCCAATGACGCCATTTCACAAGGATTTTGAGCCAAATATTCAACTACGGAATAGTTAGAAGCATCCCTAGAGTTAGGATTGTGAAATTCTTTTTTAAATACACCTTTTGGTATCTTAGGCATCGAATCAGCAGGTTTCTCAATAGTGGGAGGGTTAGAAGTTTCACAAGTAGACTTTCCCTTCTCTGGAGCCTCTAATTCATAATTCGTATTTCTAGTATGGAGTAAGGTGCTAGATCGTACCATGTTGATATAGTTTTGATCAGGAGGAGCACTAGAAGTGCCCCCAGCTACATTTGAAATAGAAACTGCATTGTGTCCATGGGAAAATGGATCCTTCACGACAATCGGTTGTTGATTTTTCAACAACTTCTGAGCTTGTTCCATAAGAGGGCATTGATGAGTTAGGTGGCCTCCTTGGCACAAATTACAAGAAAACTTAATCTTTTTCTTATCTTTTTACCCCCATCAACATTGTTTGTGGGTTTCTGCTTGTTTTTATTACCCTCGCCCTTCTTCCCTTTCTTCTTTTCCCCACCAGGCTACTGATTTCCCTTCTGAGAAGACTATGCAAAAAACGTTGCACTTTGAGGTGAGGGGGTGGTAGCCTTTGCTGCATCTGCTGCATATTGTTTCACTAACAACTCATGGAGTTTGTTAAACAATGATTCTATAGTGGGAGAACTTACTGAATCAACGACACCATTAGCATGGGGTCCAGGCTTGGGTTTCTCTGCATTATTGGTAGACCTCGGCGCCTCAGATATGATTTCATAAAAAATCCTAGACTGAGCATATATCAAGTCTAATTGTTGGGCCCTGAGGATAGCCTCTTCTTCTGTGGTCACTCTCGAAATGGATACGTCCTTAGAGATATACAACAGTAAATATTTTAATAACCACTCTAATAAAAACTTGGGGGGTATAGTGGCTTTAATAATCCTCTTTCTCCTTCACCACTCCTGGATGTGATCCAAGATATGAGTGGCATTATTTTTCCAAAAAGTCGACAACAAGTTTTTTTCTGGCATCATATCGGATAGGAAGCTGAAAGTGATTGAGGAACACAGTTGCTAAATCCAAAAAACTATCATATGCAACAGAGGGAATTTCTATGTACCGTTTTGCTGCAACATGAGTTAAGGTTCTCTAGAAGAGCCTCAACTAAACGAAGTCATCATTCAATGAGTTTAAAGAGAACCAAAGGTGAAAAGTGGTTATGTGTGCACTTGGATCTTCGCCACCTTTTCCTTCAAGCTTAGGAATGTCTGAATGTAACTTAATAAGTACAGGTGGCCATGCCACACTAGGCCATTCATCAACTTTAACAAGTTTGACAAGCTTAAATTTTATAGGAAAGGAAGCTTTGGCCTAACTGGGGTCTAAAAATAACGAGTCTGGGATGTAGAAGGACCTGCCCCTTGGTTCCCAAATGAAAAGGTGGGGTTTCCCCCAGCCATCGGTTGTGATGTAGTTGGACTACTCTTAAAAGGATTCCACCTTAAAGGCAGTGGATTACTTTTTTGTGGTGCACTATAAGTGGTTTGGGTCACTCCAGATGAAACTGGAGTTTGAAAAACAGGAGCAGGTATCCCTCCATTGAAAATCGAAAAGGGAGAGCTCATGAAAGGGGCCAAAACTGTTGTCTAGAAATTATGACCAAAATAATATGTGTTTGTAGAATGCATGCCTACATATGCACGAGAAGGACCTACATAAGGAGTGGATGGGGGAATATGCCCCCAATTCCATGAAAAACCCTGGAAGAACGAGGAGGATCCACTTAGACCGATATGATCAGTTTGGATAAAGGAAGGGGAAGCAAAAGGTGCACTAGGAATACTAATGACCAACCCACTAGATGGATCTACTACATTAGAGGGAACCGACGGTTGAACCACTTGACTACTTGGTGAAAAGGGTGCAGTAGAGGCACTTGGTCTTGGATCACCAACCGGGGGAGGTGGGAATCCACCAGCAAAAATTGTTGAAGTTGGGGTAGAAATACCCTCTCTAGAGCTAGACATATCTCTGGTCAAAGGAACATGAGTATTAGGTGAAAAAGGGAGAACCTGGACAATCACAGGATTGTTTAGGTCAGTTAGAGGTGGGTTAAAATTTCTTGCAAACTCGTCAGCCCGCAAGTATTTAATATCTACTACAGTTGTTTTTTCCTAGTTAATCCTAAGTTCCAGTTCACCTAGAACTTCACTAACTCTTACTGGTTCAAAAGAACAACATCTAGTCTCTACCGTTAGGGGGGCGGTGGAGGCTCCACTATAACTGATGGAGGAAGGTTTTGCAACCTTCTTAATCTACGAATAGGTTGGTCCTCCACATCTATAAATTCGACTCATGCACACCTGAAGGCCAACTAAGAATAGAAAAACCAAACAACACTCACTAAAAATGTCCTAAAGTCACTAAGACACAACAGATATAAGGTACATCTTCCAAAGGTAATCCTGGGATGATTAGGGCGCAGGTCCAACCAGTAAATAATGAAGGATGGTTACTTGGTGTACTGTGAAGATGTTCCTAAATGCAAGAGCTAGAATCACCCAACCACCCTGCCAAATTGTCTACCGGGGTTACCTTCCAAGTCCGTCCTAGGTGTACTGGAAATAACCTTCCAAATAACACTTGTGTATGATCCCTAGTGTCAAGAAACGAAATGCTACCACAACTACACCGAGAGTATGGAAGAACAGTCGCAAGCCTAATCCTTATGCATGGGCAGGGTATCTCAGCCCAAAACCCTGTTAACAATGGCACCGCACGAGACCCAAGAGGTGGTATTGACAATATCCCCAAACGCATAAAAATCTTGATATACGATCAAATAAGGAAGTGGAGGGTTATCTCCTCAACCAGGTTCTCATGTGGCCTTGTTCTTAACTCCTATGTGAGAGGAGCTTTCCAGATGGTCTCTTGTAGACGAGGATTTACCTAATGAAAGGCCACTATGTTTGAAGTCAAATGCTTTTGGTCACTTAAAACTTCCTAGTCCAAAAGCCTAACCTGAACTAGTTGATGTATGAGCCTAGAAAAAGAAACTTACTAGTAAATTTTTTATTAATATTTCTTTTTAATGGGATGTATTATTCAAAGGTAGCGGAATGAGACTATATGATGTTATAGACTCACCAGAAAGAAAGACAATGATGTATATAAAAATTCAAAGTAAATGCAAATATAATGCCAATTTTTCTTTTCTTTTTCTTTGTAAATGCAAGCTAATGAAAATTTTGAACAAAGAGAAACTACAAGACTTAATTTTTTTTTCCTGAAAAAAATAGTGAAAAGAACAGCTAAATGCAACCTAATGCAAAAAGTGCAAAAATGCTTTTTGTCTTTTTGTCAAAAACTATGATGCAAGTAAATGAAAAATTGAGTGAGTTTAAACAATCTGATCATATAACAGTAAATGATTGCAGTCGGAACCTAAAATAACACACTTCACACAAATAGGAAGGAATGGCTCAAAACCTAGACTTGGTGGAACTACCAATTCCCAAGGACTAATAGATCCAAAAGGAGGAAAGAATGACTAAATTAAACTACCAGAAAGGCAGTTCAAAGTATATCAGTGTTTCAAAGGACTGATCAATGACCCAAAAACACAAGCACTCAGACCAAAGGCCAAGCAGGAGGGGACTAACACATTTACCAATGAAGAAGTCAAACCAGAATCACTCAAACAACTTGACTAATCAAGCAAACAGTGAAATGTACAGACCTAAAACCACAGTATCATGCCAAAAAGAGCCTTTACAAGCATTTGAGAAATAAAAAAACAAGGAAAAGTAAGAACCTTATAGACTCACAGACACCTACAAGATATACGTGACTGTCATCAAGGCAGGTCGCATACCATACGCGACTACTACTAAAAAAACCCGCGTATACAACAGGTAACACACGACTGTTACCAAGGAAACCCACGTATGCTGTCAAAATTTAAAAAAAAGCAAAGCAACTGATAAACATGCTTTGAACATGTAATATTGGAAATCAAAGGTAAAATCAAAATAGATCACTCATAACATTAGATAGAGCAAAAAATAGTATGGAAGCCTAAAGGGAGGACCCACAATAGGTTGGACTCCCCAGCGGAGTCGCTAGTTATTTTGTTCAAGAAAACACATCCTTATAACCTAGAGTCTATGGGGTTACCAACGTACTAATTTAACTTGCAGACAGTCAGTCGTTTCATAATTTGAAATAAAAATAGGAATAAATTAGGCATACCTTATTTACGACGGTCGATCCTAGATTTTCTTCTCCTCTTCAAATTGTTTCCACAACTTCCATTGGATCTCCAACACCTGCAAAAAGAAAGACATGTCCTGCAATATCTTATATATTATATGAATGATTAATGAAATAACATACTTATAATGAAACAATAAGATAAATCAGAAATCACAGTATATAAGAGTTCAAAGACACAATATTGGAAGAAGGACTCTCTTTATTGAGAATCAAGTGAGGTGAGATTACAACCCAACATCTGATACAAGTGCTCCTCTGCTAGCCAAGAACACTGAGTTTTGCTGCTCCAAGATATCTAAAGGCAAACCACTAGCATAACTTTGCTATATAATTCGTCATTGATTAGCCCCAACCCTACCCTCTATTTATACATCAGGAAAGAGAGAGGTTACGAACGTTGAGATGGTTGAGGAAGTTGGGATAGCTATGATTAAGGACCCAATTGTCCTCGACTAATCATGTTTATATTCTTTAACTTTAGATTAAGGCATACACGACTATTAATAGTAGCAGGTTGCGTATGATACACGCCTTTCTTAAGGACAACCCGCAGGTGCAATCCCTAATGATGTATACATGAGTTGTAATGACAATAATTGCGTATGATACATGGGTTTCAATGATTATAGTCGTGTATTCACCTCAATGGCCATATAAAAAATATGTCAATATGGTTAGGGAATGATGTATCAAAGGTCATGCCCATCTATAGTGTTTTGGCTACTTGAATCCATTTTTTCCTGTTGTGTACCAACACATTGGGTGTGAGTACTCGGATTGAGAAGTGCCATTTTACATGATAACAGTATTGGATTGACAAGTAGCCTTGTCCTCTATGGTTATTCTCTGTATCCATCCATGTCATCTCTCAAGTTAACCGGATACAGAGATTCTCTATCTCGAACTTTGTTTAAAGTTCCTCTTGCACTCATCTGTGAGCTTGTCCTTCTCTATAGGCTTCCATCTTTAACCTTGTAGGAAAGGTTGAGATCTCCATCACTCTATGTTATCTTCAATATCCTCATCTAACTGTATGTGTTATCCCATGGGTGCTTTATGAGCTCGTACAAATCCTTCTGCACATGAGTGGTTCTATGCTCAATATACACTTCTACTTCACTGAGAAGTGTATTTGGCCAATGGAGTACGTATTTCCATAATCTACTCCCTCTTTCTGAGAGACACCATGAACCTTTCTTTGTATTTATTGGTGTTGCCATCTGTTGCATTCTTGATCTCATATATCCACATGGAAGACACTATGGACTTCCCTTTAGGTTTCGAAACTATATCCTGGACATCATTCTCCATGATCAATTGGTACTCTTTGATCATAGTCTCTTTCCATTTCTTCTCGGTTTCTTCTTCACAGCTGGAAGGATCTGTATCAATGATGTCACTCAATAGTGCCATATAAATAGAGAGTGTCTGAGGTATATTAATTTATTTGGAATTCATGTCATACTTTTCTTCATCTTGGATGATCTCTCGTGCCCAAGATGGTCTTCATCTCTCATGGTGGATCTACCGCTTTCTGTGGTTTGATCATATCATTATTCTTATATTCTTCTAGAGCTCTTTCTTATGTCACGGTGTCTCTGACCCTGGGAGATTCAGGTTCCTCTTCCTGTATGTTTTTTGGAGTGAATCTTCTAGCTGAAATTCATCACTTGTTCTTTGGAACAAGTCTCATCCTTCTTTTTTTGTAGATGATTGTACATGATATTTCCTACAAGTCAAATTCAATTGCATGATTAGAAACATTTCAGAATTTCCAAAACATATTAATAGTGACAAATTATAATGCATAATGATATATGTCACACAGTCATACAACTATCTTATCCAATGCTACAACATCCATCCATATCTTGTATACATACAGTAACTTTCTAGATGTCTTCCATCTCTACCATAACATTTATTAAGAGTGTTTACTACTCACAATATGTCATCAAAGAGGTTTCATTCTAGATAAGTAGCAATGGAATGTTGTATAGCACCATAGGATACTTACCCATCACATTCAGTAGTATATTGTTCATAAATGCAGACACTTAATCATGCATAATGCAATAACTAAAAATATATACACAACCAAACAATATTATTTAAGTAAACAAATATACAAGAACTAAATATTAAACACTCATCTTTATTTGTTTGGTGGGTGGACTCCCTCTTGATCCTTATGTCCTTGCAAGAATGACTGGAGTCTTTGATAGTGTGCTCTACTTCATCATATAATTATGAGGACTTGTGCTTATCTTTGTCATGATCGAAAATACTGATCAAGTATTCTTACACCACGAATCACGTAGAACTGTGTATTGGTGTTGAATCTATGTGTCCTACAAATGCATCCATTCTTATCCAATGCTGAAATGGATAAGAGTATGGTCTCCGTCTTCATCAGTAGAATTATTCTAGATCAAAGCACATATTCTTCATCACTTAAGGAATCTTTCCTTGCTTTCTTCTTAGCTGCAATATATTCATCCTTAGTTGTATTGAGAGAAATATTAGTCCTCTTTTCTACAACATGTTGGACTTCTCTTTTTAACATTTTCATCTTCACATCCTTGAGTTGAGTTCTCAAGTTCATATTCTTGTTGATTTTCTTCTTTATCATGGTTTGACTCCTTTTGGATTAAATTACATATTCCTCATCACTTGAGGAGTCAACTCTTTCTTCTCTGATTATTTTCGTTGTTGGTTCATCATCTTCAATGGTGTGAGCATGATGTATTTTCTTGTTCAACTTATTGTTGAAAAATCCTTTGTTTTTGGGATAGTTTCCAGAGTAGTGTCCCTTCTCATCATAAGTGTAGCATCGAATATTGGAAGGATATTTTTTGAACTTTTGTCTTTTATGATGATGGCCCTCCCTTCTGTTCTGATGATGGTCCTCCTTCTTTATGTGATTTCTTCTAGTGTGAACTATCAGAGCTTGATCTTCAATTGATCCCATATTCTCTTCTATTTTTGTGAGTTGAGCTTCTTCTTGTGTGCATTCTTCCCATAGTCTGTTGAAAGTGATTAACTTCCTTCTAGCACATATTCCTTGAATGAATGAATCCCATGATCTTGGGAGACCATTCAAGGTGGTCATAACAATCTAATGCAAGAACATCCTGCTCTCCATCTAAGTACAAGTTCAATATTTGGACCAGACCTAAAAGGGGTTTTCATTTTTTTGAATGAATGGTTCTTTAATGTAATATTGTAAATATGCTTGATTTACTAGTGTTCTTACAGATAGGCGATGAGTCACTAAGTGAGTGATGAGTCATTAAATGAGTCATGTAACTAATCCCATGTCAAATGGTAGCATTCGATAATGGTCAAGGATCTCATGAGCTAGTCATTGAGATAGGGTTGATTATGTTGTTAAAATTAGGTTTCAGTTGCTATGAATAGGGAGCGTGTTGAATGTATTGAGGATCTGAACCAGAATTAGTTCATGAACCCTGTTGTATATATATGTGTGTAATACTATGAGGAATAATGTATCCAAACAAGGTAAAATATGTCTAAGGGGTATCCAAACAACGTAAATCCAATTAAGGAGTAGCCAAAAAATGTAAATTTGGCCAAGAGGTGGCCAAACAGTGTGAAATTGTTGATGTATTTGTAACTTCGGAATGTATTCATCTATGTATCTTATGTATTGTAACCCGATGTTTATTCCGGGATGTATCTATTATGTATTTGAGTCATGTTGTCATGCCCCGATGTTCTGATCGGGAGGATCAATAATGTAAACAGGTCATGTCAAGTCATAGTGGGTAACTCTCTGATTGTGTAAGAGTTAAAGTCCCTGCAGTTCCGGGGCACTAGGGTTATTAGACTCTCCAAGTAGAGGTCGGCCCTAGTAGGGTTTTAGTCATGTCAGGAGTAGTATAAATAGAGAGCCGGGATCTCTATTTAGCACACATCACTCACACACTCAAGTGTAGCGCATAGTTGAGGAAGGAAAGACACTGGGGCTAGAAAAGAAGAAGATTACTGCTGTCAGGAGTGCATTTTACTGTTTTGGGGTTTTACATCTTATGCTGATTCTATCTCTGAGGAAGTTGCGGGGTTTTCTCCATTTATGATTTCCTCGATCAAAAACACTGTGTTCATTATCTCTTGTGTTTGATTGTTGTACTTGTTATTCTCTCAGTAAAGATCCTAACATAATGCTAGCTTAATGTTGAAAAACTAACATGGTATCAGAGCTAACCTGAGAAGAAGACACTGTGCAGCTGAAAGAACTAGGGATTCCTAGTTTGTGGATCTTCCTCCACATATTTTCAGCAAAAGTAAGGTGGAACAACTCTCCTCCTTAGCGCGCATCTTTCTATCAAAGCAGAATCCAATTCTGAGGTTTTTCAGTTTTGGACCTGTCACTACTGTCAGAAATTAGGGCTCTTCACAGAAGAGGAATTTTTCAGTGAGCCCAGGCCTGGATTGATCTCCTCCCCAAAATCGAAGTTAGGGACAAATTTCAAGGCATTTGTGTAGACAGAACTTCGAAAAAGCAAAACCCTAATTTTCTCCTGAACCATCTCTGCAGGATTTTAGCTCAAGTTTCAGATCCGACATCTTGAAACTGGTAAGATCTAAAATCTTTTGTATTTCCATTTGAGGTTCTCATTTAAGATGTCTCATCATACCAAGCTTGATGAAAAGCTTGAGGGAGATGAAAACTTTCGAGCCTGGAAGTATAGGATCTCCTTGGTCCTGGAAGAGAATGAATTAGACTCCTACATTCATGAGGAGGTTCCAGTTCCAGAGGGAGATGAGGCAAAGGACTTACATAAGAAAAAGATGGTTATGGCAAAGAGGATCATTACTGATTCTATTAAGGATCACCTTATCCCACATGTGTCCTCTCTCAAGACACCTAAATCTATGTTTGATGCCCTAACCAAATTGCTTGAAGGGAAGAACATCAATCGGAAGATGACCCTGAGAAACCAACTGAAGAATGTGAAGATTTAGAATGCAAAAACAGTCTAGTATTACTTCACAAATGGTTTCTCATATCAAAGAGAAACTAGAAGCAATTGATGAAGAAGTGGAAAATGCAAATATTGTGATGACTACATTGAATGGCCTTCCTAGGTCATGGAATTCTTTCATCCAAGGAATCTATGCTAGGAAGAAGTTAGTCAAGTTCAGCAGACTATGGGAAGAGTGATCTCAAGAAGAAGCTCAGATAGCAGCTCGAGAAGAGAAGATGGGAAGTGAAGATCAAGTTCTTATGGTACACTCCAAGTCTCACTCCAAGTCAAGCAAAAGAAAATCTCATGGTTCTAGAGGTAAGCACTTTCACAAAAATAATACTAGAACAGATGTATCTAGGATCATATGCTATACTTGTGAAGAAGCAGGACACTATGCAAGGAATTGTCCTAACAAACAGAAGATAGTAAAGAAGAGCAACAAAAGAAGACATCATGCTCATGCTGCAGAGGATGATGAACCATCCAGGAAGAGATCCAGATATGAAAGTGAAGATTCTTCAAGCGATGATGAATATGTTTTGATATCAGCTCTCACATGTAACATTACTCATAGTAGTGATGATTGGCTTATAGACAGTGGGGCTTCCAAACATATGACTGGATTCAAGGAATCCTTTGTTAGACTGTCAGAACATGAATCACCTCACAAGGTAAAGCTAGGAGATGACTACCAATATCCAATAAAAGGTAGTGGGGAATCCTCATATAAGTTAGACTCTAGAAAATATCTAACAATGAAAGAATTATTGTTTGTACCAGGACTCAAAAAGAACCTTCTCTCAATATCAGCATTAGATGCAAAAGGAACATGGGTTGCATTCATAGATGGTCAAGTCATCATGTGGCCAAAAGGAAAGACTATTGATGATGCGGTAGTGATTGGAGAACAAGAAGGAGGATTGTACAAATTAAAGGGCCATCCAGAACAAGCCTTAGTCCATGACATAGTAGAGCCAAGTGAACTTTGGCATAGAAGGCTTGCACATGTGCATTACAGAGTACTACCTATTGCAAGCAAAGCTATCGAAGGTCTTCCAGAAATACAAGTAAAACATGATCGGGTCTACAAGGGATGTGCGAAAGGAAAGAATACAAAGAAGACATTTCCAATCAATGAAAGAAAATCAAAAGGAATCTTGGAAATCATCCACTCCGATGTATGAGGTCCTATGTCATCAAACTCTCTAAGCGGGTATGCATATTATGTTTCTTTTATTGATGATTTTTCTAGGAAGACATGGGTTTACTTCATGAAGAACAAAGACGAAGTATTCAGTAAGTTCAAAGAATTCAAATCCTTGATCGAAAACCATACTGAAAAGAAGATCAAGACCATTCGATCAGATAATCGCGGGGAATTCACTTCAAATGAATTTAGAGAGCTATGCAAAGAATCAGGGATTAAGAGGGAGTTGTCCACTCCTTATAATCCACAACAGAATGGGGTTGCAGAATGGAAAAACAGAACTATCATGGAAGCTGCAAGAGCAATGCTTCATGATCAAGACCTTCCTATGCATCTTTGGGCGGAAGCTTCTAGAATAGCGATGTATGTACAAAACCATACTCCACATAGAGTACTCGAGAACAAGACTCCTGAAGAAGTCTTCTCCAGCAGGAAACCAGAAGTCGGCCATCTCAGAATATTCGGCTATCCTGTGTACATCCACATTCCAAAAGAGAAGAGGACTAAATTAGATCCTTGAGGGAAGAAGGGTATATTTGTGGGATACTCTGAAAGCTCGAAGTTTTACAGAATATATTTCCCAGGATATAAGAAGATTGACATCAGCAGGGATGTGACATTTGATGAAGACACAGCTTACAGCAAATCCAGAAAGAGACCTGCTGAAGAACTTGAAGAAGCAGAAGCACCCAGAATTCATGATACAACCATGAATGAAGAAACTCGAGAAGAAGATCGAGAATTTGAAGAACCACAAAGACCTGTAGATCCACCTCTGGAGAAGAATCCTCATAAGAGGAAACCTGCTTGGGTACGAGAACTTATCCAAGGTGCGGAAAGATATGGGGCTCCATAAGAGAATCACAGAGAAAGAAAGAGGACCAGATCCGATTCCGGGTATGTAGCTTTACTATGTGATTTCATTGATAAAGAACCTTCCAGTTATGAAGAAGCGGCAGAACAGAAAGAATGGAAGGATGCTATGATCAAAGAGTACCAATCAATCATGAAGAATGATGTTTGGGATGTTGTCCCAAGACCATATGGGAAGTCAGTTGTAACTTCCAAATGGATCTACAAGATCAAGCATGTTGCAGATGGTAGCATTGAAAAGTATAAAGCAAGATTTGTAGCTCGAGGTTTCTCTCAGAAAGAGGGAATAGACTATGAAGAGACCTTTGCACTTATAGC